>WOXC01008256.1:0-336705 GCA_011680675.1 Gymnobelideus leadbeateri
GTTAAGTGACTTTCTCAGGGTCACACAGCTAGTAAGTGTCTGAGGGCAGATTGGAACTCAGGGAGATGAGTTTTTTTCCCTGACTCCAGGCCTGTACTCTAGCCATTGTCCCACCTAGCTGCCCCTTAAGTCATACAGCCTAAGAGACTGTTGTCACAAGGAAGATGGGACCCTAAATTCATGCTGTGTGTGTGTGTGTGTGACCTAGAGACCATTGATTAAAAAGCCATTAACAGGTTTCATTAAAGTATTAAAAGCAACCCAAGGCCCCTCCTTTCTTCTATCCCTTCAAGAGATGTTTTGGCTTAAAAACAGTTAACCTTTTGAATGTTCAGATAATTGTCCTAAGTTTATCCAGGTGAATGAGAAGCAGCAACTTTGGAGAGGAAGATAAAGCTTCTAAGAGTAGAGGGCACACCTCTCTTCTCCTCCCTGACCCCTTCCATTCAATAAAATAATAGTCACAGTACAAGGATTCAGTTTTCTGCCAATTTGCACTGCAAAATTAGGCCAAGTGTTGGTCTCTGTTTCAGTTTCCCTATCTGTAAAACAGGAGGATTATTTGCACTAACTAGTGTATTCATCATGGTCATTACAGACTCTGTGACTCCATTTCACATGATGCTCTGTGCTTTGTGCCAATGCAGGTAGGTCCTGGCTCCATCCACTGGGTCCTACTGCCACCAATGAGGCTTTGAAGGGAAGGGATTGAAGGAAACATAGGATGCTCCCAAAACTCAGAAAAGTTTGGAAAGGGTCTGTGTCCCAGTGTATCCTCTTGGTGGTGCCGGGGAAAGAGAAAAAAACCCTGCTTGTTCTCGTTTATCTTTTGGCTACATTCCTGATTCAGCAAGTCTATTAGTTCCAGAGCAAAATTGGTTTGACCCAGCACATTGAGGATATCTAAGCCAATAGCATTTTGTGGAGGGTCTCAGAACTTGAATTCCAAAGCAAACAGAATCTCCATCTGTTTCCTTGAGAGCCTGGGGAGGGGGGAATGGGGGGGCTGGAAAGCGCAGCTATTGTCATTTGGAGTTAGGAGACTTCTGCAGCCCCATCGCCTAAGTATCTCATGTGGGCCTTCGCCACATAAGTTTAGAATGTCAGCGCTAGAAGGGATGTTGGCAGTCTTCTAGTACACCTTTCACTTTTACAGGTGGGGAAACTGATGGGCTGGGAGGCAGAGCTGGCTCAGATGTTGACATGCGGAAGGACAGATTCAGAACTCACTTCATGGGAGAAAAGGTGTGTGTGTGTGTGTGTGTGTGTGTGTGTGTGTGTGTGTGTGTGTGTGTGTGTGTGTGTGTGTTGGCTGGGGGAGTGGGGTGGGTGGGTGAGGAGAGGCAGGGAAATTTCAAAGTCATTATAACCCACTTGTTGGCTCACCTTCATTCCTCAAAGGTATAAAATAGGTTGGAGACCGTTCTCATCTCGGGGACCTCATACAGTTTGGAAGTTCACGAAAAACAAAATAAGGAACATCAGCAGTCCTCCAAAACTCACCTCCCAGTCCGAGAGACGGCTCTCTTGGGGTCCAGCTGCGTCACCACCGCTCAAAGTTGGGGAAGGAAGTTCGGCTTTCTTTTCTTTTCCTTCTCTCTTTTTTTCTCTCTTTTCTCTCTTTCTCCCAAGTCGAGGTGTCTTAAGCATCTAAAGGAAATGGTGAGAAACTGTCCTTTCTGGTCTTAGACTGTCAGAGAACTCTTAGTTCTTCCTCTCTCTGCCTCCTCCCCTCCCTTTTGCCCCCGCCCCCTCCCCTACACTCCTCCCTCTTCTCTTTTTCTTGTGTACCTGGGCAGTTCATTTCGGAGTCTGGGCTGCCTTGTTTGCACTCGGCAAGAAAAGCTCCCTCTGTTTTCCCTCCCCTCAAGCTGGCTCACGCCCTGCATTTTTGAGGTTTCACTCTAACTCAGCCCTGCCACTGATGTCAGAGACACGACTTCCTGAATGTCTATGTCTCTCTCTCTCTCTCTCTCTCTCTCTCTCTCTCTCTCTCTCTCTCTCTCTCTCTCTCTCTCTCTCTCTCTCTCTCCCCCTCTCCCTCTTTCTCTCTTCCCTCCCTCCTCTCCTTCTCTGTCTGTCTCTGTCCTTTTTCTCTCTTTTTCTGGTGCTGATCCAGCCTTAATTTTCTTGTCTTGTAGGGAAACAAGCAAAGCTAACTGAACCTTTTTTTCCCCCATCAGTTTCCCTTAGATCCATTAGTTTCTTGGCTGTCTTGGCAGTGGTGTACACACACACACACACACACACACACACACACACACACACACACACACACACACGCACGCACTCACTCGCACTCACACTACTGCCACCCCCTCACTCCCCTATGTCCTAAGTACATAGCCTCACGTATAACGTTCTCTGAACACCCAACTTCACCTCCAGAAGAGTGCCAACAGTTTCTTTCATGTACTTAGTTCCCAGAGACAAAACATTCACTCTGGGGAAACCCAACTTCACTGAAAATAGCCTTGTTCTGCTTCATAGAGCAAACTTCCTGGACTAGGGAGGGGAGGTGGGACAGGGGGGACGGGAGGGGCGGGGCGGGGTGGGGTCGGGCGAGGGCTTTCCAATGCCTTATCAGGACAAACACTAACCCCAGGCGGGTATTGTAAGCCTGAGTTGGTGTGCCCTGTCCAATCCTCAATATATGTATTTTTGATTAGGATCGATGAGTATCTGAGCTTAATTAATTAATGAAAACTATTCATCCAATGGTGAGTTTTCAGAAGCAGAGACTGAAAAGAACAACTTTTCAAAAAACAAAACCAAACTAAATCTCAAAACCAAAACTGAACAAAACTAGACCCTTTTAGTAAAATAGGAATTATAAATTTCCCTCACTTGTTGCCCCTCTCTGCTGTCTTTTTATTCTTTATTATTTATAATGTTTTAATATATTTACAAGAATAATTTTTATTAATTTGTTTTTATTTTTAACTTTTCATTATTGCCTCATGAGCCTCACAGATAAATCTTGGTCTAAATGACTGGGACTTTATAGAATAAAGGACCAGATAAAGTATCAGACTTTAGTATCCTGGAACAGTCACCTTTCAGAAAGACAAGGAAGGGAGCTGCTTTAAAGGGGGTCTGGTGGGGAGAGAGTGTAACAACTGACATTTCACTAACATTTTATAGTTACCAAGCACTTTATATACATTATTTCATTTATCCTCAAAACAACTCTATGAGGTCAGGACTACTGACTATAGTTTTTTTTTTTCTTTTGGTCTGGACCTTTCATTGGCATACTTAATATTCCTATCATCAATGCAGAATATCACCTGCTCTTCAATTTAATTTCACTTGGACACCAATAATGACCTTCTACTCTAGGCTGCTTGCTCTTCTCTGGGTTTTTGGGACATGGTTCTTTTCTGGTCTCCTCCTTCCTACAGGACCAACCACTCCTTGACTGAAGTCACTCTGGCTGAATCTTCATCCATGCCATAATCCACTAATTGTGGATTATTTATCAAGGCTCTGACTTCGTCCTCCTTCCTCTTTTCTTTCTGTTCTTTCACTAGCTGATCTCCTTAGCTCCAGTGGGCTCTCTTGCCTTCACTATACAGATATCACCAACTGCCTATTAGATATTCCAAAGTGGATGTCCCAGTAATCTCAAACTCAGCTTATCCAAGGAAGAACTCTATCTTGCCTTTCCCCCCACCCACTTGCTTTAGAGCTTTTCTATCAAATCAAAGATTTCACCATCTTCCCAGTCACCCAGTAGTAACATCCTTAGCTACTCATTCACCCCACATATTAGAACGTGGTGAAATCTGGTCACACTGATCTCCACATCTCCTCCATTCTTCTCCATACATCAGCTATGGGTTTTATTCATTCATTCACCACCTCTCACCTGGACTTTTGCAATACTTTTTTCCGTTTATTCTCTCTCTACTTTTATCCAACCTTCACACAGATGTCAAAGTCATCTGGAGATCATTTACATACTTGGGAGACTTGGGGAAAGTATTATAGGGGAGATGTCATGTGATTTGAAGGAAGGAAAGGCTTCAACAGATGGTCATGAGGGTGGGTTGGCCATTCCAGGCAGGGGGAATTAGTGTGAGCAAAGGCCTATGGATGGTGAAAAAAAACCCAAAAAACCAGAATGAGAAAAGAGAATCGAGAATTATTATCAGATTGAAGCTTAATAGATTTACTGCTTAAAGGATTAACCTCCTATTATGTGTAAGACCCAGTGGATGCAAAGATTACAACAAAAAACACAATTTCTGTCCTAATCTACTTGTGGTGATAAGATGTGAACAGATGAGTGTGATACAATATGTAATGTGATTAAAGCAAAAGCAACTTTAGGCAAAATCCAATTAGAGATTTGAGGAGTGATGCCCAGAGCATTAAGTATATGTGAGCTATTATTGATTATGATTGGAGAAATTAATTGTTAATGAATAAACAAATGATGCCTCTTCACCTTCCCCAAAGGAGAACAAAAGTTCCAGATTTAAAGTATTCAAAGGACCTGAGGGTTTGGTGGTAAGGAGAGCAGTTTGGAAAAGAGGGAAAACAAGTTGTTTTTTGTGCTGGATGACCAGAACAATAATAGAATTTATGTAGTCCTTTAAGGTTTGTATAGCACTTTATATGTGTAACACTGTGTGTATACACGTACACACATATAAATACATATATACATGCATACACATATATAATCTCTATCTCTATACACATATATGCATATATAAATGTATAACATGTATGTATATAGAGATAAGCTCATTGATCTGAAATCAATGAGACTGGTATAGGTAGGTATAGATAAGTATAGATGTGAGAATCAATGAGCTCATCTCTATATACATACATATTGTACATGTATGCATGCATATATAGATAGAGATTATATGTCCCTGTGAGGTAGGTGCTATTACTACCATCAATTTTACAGATGGAGGAATTGAGGCTAACATATGTGAAGGTCCAAAAAACTAGTCAATATCTGAGACAGGGATGTAAACCCAGGCCTTCTTGGCTCCACGTGCAGCAATCACCTAGTTCCCTTAGAAGAAACATAGTCTTCGGGGAGTTCCTGAGCTGGATTATTCAGTCTGGGCTAGAAGTAAAAGCTGGAGTCTAGAAGAGGATAGTTTGTTGTGTCGTGTCTGACTCTTCATGATCCATCTGGGGTTATCTTGGCAAAGATACCAGAGTAATTTGCAATTTCCATCTCCAGCTTATTTTAAGATGAGGAAACTGAGGCAAACAGGGTTAAATGATCTACCCGGGTCACATAGCTAGTCAGCGTCTGAGGCTGAATTTGAACTCAGATCTTCTTGACTTCAGGCCCAGTGCTCTCTCCTCTGCACTGCTCAGCTGCCCAAGGAGGATAGGGAAGAGAGCAGAAATAGCCAGGAGAAGGACAGGCTGAGTATGGAAGAAGAATTTGACTTGGAAGGAGAATACAGTCTTTTGGGGAAGCAAACAAAAGAGAATTTTTAGTAGGACATTTGGACTTGGGTGTCTAGAAGCAGGCAGCTAAGACCAGGGGCTCTTAGTCCTCCTCTTGGCATGGCCAAAGCTAAATTCTGTAACAACGCTCACCACCTGGAATTGCTGCTCTATTCATGGTCCATACCCTCTTGCTTATAGTCAAGTAATTGTTTTTTTTACAGTAGTCAATAATAAATAC
The DNA here is from genome assembly GCA_011680675.1 of Gymnobelideus leadbeateri. Classification (NCBI taxonomy): domain Eukaryota; kingdom Metazoa; phylum Chordata; class Mammalia; order Diprotodontia; family Petauridae; genus Gymnobelideus; species Gymnobelideus leadbeateri. The sequence goes on from WOXC01008256.1 coordinate 5,669, forward strand.
AACTAACATTTTTGATGCTCTGGTGCTGGACACTAAGCTATGTTTACAAATATTATCTCTTTTGATCCTCACAACAACCCTGTGAGGCAGGTGCAATTATTATCCTTATTTATTTTTTTTACAGTTGTGGAAACTGAGGCTAACCGGGAGATTAAGTGACTTGCTTGGGGTGGCACAGCTTATAAGTATCTGAGGCAAAATTTGAATTTAAGTCTTTCTGCTTCTAGGCCCAACCTCTATTCACTGCAACACCTAATTTTTTAAGAACAGTGGCTTTAGGAAGGGTCCCTGCCATAATTATTTATAAATCAAGTCAGCCAAGATTTAGTAAGTACCTACTTTGTACCAGGCACTACACTAAGTGCTGGACTTTGAATAGTGGTCTAAGGAATTACAATCTGATAATAACTGTTCCCATCAAGTAAAAGCAGTTGTTTTTGTGGTCTAATCAAGAAATAAACAACTGTTCCATGGGAGAAATACCACTTGAGGGGTGCTAGGTGACGAAATGAATAGAACACCGGCAGTGGAGTCAGGAAGACCTGAGTTCAAATTTGGCCTCATACACTTGATCACACTTACTAGCAGTGTGACCTTGGGCAAGTCATTTAACTCCAATTGCCTTGCCTTCCCCCCTCCAAAAAAAAAAAATTCCACTTGAGTCATGGCCTAGTCATGGTGGAAGGTGTTTTTTTGGAGGGAGGGGCTTACTTATACTTACTTTGGGGTCTCTATTTCCCTCAATGTGATTAACAGCATGATAGAGTCTTACCTGTAGGGGAGGGTTTAGCTTTGTTTCTGCCTGGCAGCCAGGGCTTGAACTAGACTATAGGGACTCAGAAATCTCTGGAGGCAACCTGATTTAGCAGAATTAGTATAGGACTTGATGCCAGAGGACCCAGATTTGAAGCCTGCTGTTTGCGCATTGCTAATTGTGTGATCAGGAGCAAGTCATTTAAGATTCAGTTTTCTCGTTTGTAAAGTAGAAATAATACACTTCTGTCACAGGGATGCTGTGGGAAACAGCTTTTGAAATAATGATAACTCTTATTATGTCCCGTTGTGAACTTGTAGGCCTGTGTCGGACTGCAGTGATACTATAGAAAAAGAGGCCAACCCCTAGAGACAAGATGCACAGCTCCAAGCTAAGAGATGGTACCTAGGTGCTTAACTCACTGGTTAACTTTAGAGAGAAAAAATGTTTGACAACAACTTTTGTGGCTGAGCCACCAATGACGTCTTTGTTGCTAAGATGAAATCTCCGTATCTGTACGATGCTGAAGTCTTGGGAAGGAAAAAAAAATGAGGGAAAATTCCATGAGTGGATCTTTTGCTGTGAACAGGGCTGAATAAGGAGCTAGGGTGGAAGTCTCTGAGGGGTAGGCCTTGACTTAATGGCAAAACTTGCTAACAATTGAAATGATACAAAAGTATAATGGGTTGCTTTGGGAGGCCATGGGTTTCTCCTCACCTGAGGTCTTCAATCAGAGGCTAGATGACCAGTTGTTGGGGAAATCAGATGAAATTATGTTAGTAAAGTGCTCTGTAAACTTGAAAGCACTAGATAAATGTCAGCTCTTAATATTGTATATTACAGAGGAAATTTCTTTTTTTCAAAATAGTATTTTATTTTTCCCAGTTACATGTAAGGACAATTTAATTCATTTAAAAATTTTTTTGAGTTCCAAATTTTCTCCCTCCTTCCCTTATCTGCCCCTCCCTAAGATGGTAAGCATTTTGATATAGATTATACATGTACAATCATGTAAAACTTATTTCCATATTAATCATGTTGTGAAAGAAGAAACAGGCCAAAAGAAAAAAAAACACACAAAAAAATAAAGGAAGTGAAAATAGTATACTTCAACTTGTATTCAGACTCCATCAGTTCATTCTCTGAATGTGGATAGCATTTTCCATGAGTCTTTTAGAATTGTCTTGGATCATTGTACTGCTAAGAAGAGCTAAGTCAGTCATAGCTGATCATCATGCAATGTTGCTGATACTATGTACAATGTTCTCCTGGTTCTGATCATTTCACTTTGCTTCAGTTCATGTAAGTTTTTCCAGGTTTTCCTGACATCTACCTGCTTGTCATTTCTTATAACACAATACTATTCTATCGCATTCATATACCACAACTTGTTCAGTCATTCCCCAATTGATTGGCATCCCCTCAGTGTCCAATTTTTTGTCAACACAAAAATAGATGCTATAAATAGTTTTGTACATGTAAGTTCTGTCCCTTTTTTAATGATCTCTTTGGGATATAGACCTAGTAGTGGTATTACTAGATTAAAAGGTATGCACAGTTTGATAGTCCTTTGGGCATAGTTCCAAATTGCTCTCCAGAATGATTGGATCAGTTTACAACTCCACCAACTATGAATTAGTGTCCTAATTTTACCTTATCTTTTCCAACATTTATTATTTTCCTTTTTTGTTATATTAGCCAATCTTATAGGTCTGAGTTATTACCTCAGAGTTGTAATTTGCATTTCTATAGATGAAATTTCTAAATAGGTGTGATTTTACTAGAAGGCTTCAGGAGGCTCTGCCAACTCTGATATTCTGGGATTCTTTGATGTATTCCTTATGAAAAAACTGGATGGAGCACCTAGGTACTTTTTTCTTCTCTCAACAAGAAATATATTCTACAAAGATTATTCATGCAAATTACCAGGATGGTGAAGGGCTTAGATTTTTCATTCCATGTGAGGCTCTGTTGAAGGAACTCAATACATTTAGCCTAGAGAAGGGAATTCTTAGTGGTTATGGGAATGGGGGTGGGGAGAAAGCACAAGACTTGTCTTGAATTTTAAGGGCTGCAGTTGGAAAGAGGCAAATTTAGCCTTGACTTCCTGATAATGTGAGATCTCTAAAAAGCAGAATGGAAGGTAGTAGTTTCCCTAAATTCAAATCCTGGCTCAGTAATTTACTATATGTGTGAATCTGGGTTTTGTTGTTTAGTTGTATCCAATTCTTTGTGACACCATTTGGGGTTTTCTTGACAAAAATACTGGAATGGTTTACCATTTCCTTCTCCAGCTCATTTTACAGATAAGGAAACTGAGGCAAACAGCATTAAATAACTTGCCCAGGGTCACCCAACTGGTGTCTGAGGCTGGATTTAAATTCATGAAGATGAGTGTTCTTGACTCCAGCCCAGTGCTTTGTGCACTAGGGCAACATCTCCCTGCACCACCAAGATGTGACTTTAGATAGATAAGTCAAGTAAAATCAGCAAATATTTATTAAGAAGCCTATTATGTGGCTGGCACTGTGCTAAGCCCGGACAATACAAATAAAGGCAAAAATTGTCCCTGCCCTCAGGGAGCTCACAATCTAATGGGGTGTGGTAGAAGGAAGACATAAAAACAACTATATAGAAATAAGCTCTCTCTCTCTCTCTCTCTCTCTCTCTCTCTCTCTCTCTCTCTCTCTCTCTCTCTCTCTCCCCCTCTCCCTCTGTGTCTTTCTTTCTTTCTTTCTTTCTTTCTTTCTTTCTTTCTTTCTTTCTTTCTTTCTTTCTTTCTTTCTTTCTTTCTTTCTTTCTTTCTTTCTTTCTTTCTTTCTTTCTTTCTTTCTTTCTTTCTTTCATCATTTATTTATCTCAGGCCAATGAGAGGTACTTTTAAAGGAAAGGCACTAATATTAAGGAGGACCAGGAAAGTCTTCTTGAAGAAATGGAAATTTAGCTGGCACTTGAAGGAATCTAGGGAAGCCTAGAGGCAGAAACAAGGAGGGAGAGAATTCCAGGCATGGGAGCAGAAAAAAGAAAAAAGAAAAAAATTTACAGAATTTGGAGACAGAGTGGCTTAAGGGAGGAAGAAAAAAGAGATTGTGTTTTGTCCTTTTCTTTGAAAAGGAAATGATGAATTTGACTTTGATTTGAGTGAGAGAGGGTTGGGCAAGGTCACCAGCCTCACCCTAGCCCTTTTAGGCTAAGGCCTTTTCAGATACTCAGAGTGAGGTAACACCCATTCAAGTGAATAAGACTTTTTAAGGAGAGAGTCCAGGGATAACCCCTTTAATTAGTAGAAAAGAAAAAAAAATTCAAGGTAGGAGGGGGAAGACCCTTAGGGTTTCTGTTTGAAAGAGAAATAGTAGAATGAACTGGGTTTAAGATTTTGTGAAAGAAGAAAGAAAGAAGGAAAGAAAGAAAAAGGAAGGAAGGAAGAAAGAAAGAAAGAAAGAAAGAAAGAAAGAAAGAAAGAAAGAAAGAAAGAAAGAAAGAAAGAGGAAGAAAGAAAGAAACCTAGTCAGTAAATCCCAAGTTAAGTGGGCAGTTTCTGGCCATCAAAATTTACCTTCCTCTGGGGGCGGCTAGGTGGCGCAGTGAATAGAGCCCCGGCCCTGGAGTCAGAAGGACCTGAGTTCGGAGCCGGCCTCAGACACTTAATCCACACAAACAAAAACCTAGCTGTGTAACCTTGGGCAAGTTACTTAACCCCAATTGCCCTAAAGGGGCGGCTAGGTGGCGCAGTGAGTAAGAGTGCCGGCCTCGGAGTTGGGATGACCCGAGATCAAATCCGGCCTCAGAAAATGAGCACCCACACATAAATGACTAGCCGTGTAACCTTGAGCAAGTTACTTAACCCCAATTGCTTAAAAAATTTTTTTTTACCTTCCTTTGGAGAAGAGAAGGAGAAGGAGAGGGAGAGAATGAGCTGTGTTACCCAGCTACCTGGGTCCCCAGCTACCTGGGTCCCCATTCAGGCAGCTCAGTCAACTCACAGGTTGTATTTAGCCTTAATTTTCACAGATTACAGAGTGAGTGGATGAGCGTTAGGTGTAAGAGAACTGGAAGGCAGGAATGAGCCAGGTTATGAAGGGCTTTAAAATATAGTGTTTCATATTTAATCCCAGAAACAACAGAGAGCTGCTAGGGTTTATTAAATAGAGAGGGTTAATGTTGATGTAACTGTTGTACCCCAATAAAAGCGAGACAGAAGATCCCCAAGATGAAGTTTAAAAAGTGGATTTTATTACCACAGGACTGTTGGGGTACATGGTCACCCAAATCAGACAGTGCTTTGGCACATTGTGCCAGTTTTATAGAGGTTCCATAGCCAGGTTACATAAGCTGAAATTACAGTGATGTAAGCTGAAACTACAGTGATTGGTCAGTGTACATTTGAATTTCCCGCCAGTGAGAAACTCAAGGCTGGGACTCCCACCCACAGATCAATCAAGGGAAAGCAAGGGGTGGGGGTCCTGCCTGTTTACAGATCAATCAAGAGAAAGCAAGGGGTGGGGTCCTGCCTGTTTACAGATCAAATTAAGGGAGAGGAAGGTGGAGTTCTCTGCTTTACAAATCAATGAAGGAAAGGGAAGGTTGAGTTGCCTGCTTTACAAATCAATGAAGGGAAGGGCAAAGTGGAGTAGTGTCTAACAGTGACTTAGGAAGACCACTTTGATAGAGTGGAGGATGGAGTGAGGAGAGGCTTGTGACAGGAAGGTCAAACAGCATGCTATTGCCATAGTCTCCTTCTCTCCAAAGGAAGGTAAAATTTGATGGCCAGAAGCTGCCCACTTATCTTGGGGTTTCCTTCCTTCCTTCCTTCCTTCCTTCCTTCCTTCCTTCCTTCCTTCCTTCCTTCCTTCCTTCCTTCCTTCCTTCCTTCTTTTTACAAAACCACTTGAACCCACTTATCTCTGAAGCTCAGAGATTCTCCCACAATAGGTTGATCCGTGGGCAGGAGTTTCAGCCTAGGGTAAAAATCCCTGCTCCATTCTTTTCCTTGCCCCCCCCTCACCGCCCTACTGGGTGTTCCCCATCTCCACGCATTCTTGGTTCCTGTCCTTCAGCCTAGGGTAAACTTCCCTCTGGCAGGAAATTCAAATGTACACTGACCAATCACTGATTGTAGTTTCCGCTTACATAACCTGGCTATTGAATCTTTTTAAAAACCAGCACATGGTCTGTGCCAGCACTGTCTGATTTGGGTAACCATGTAACCCTGGTAGTCCCGTGGTAATATAATCCACTTCCAAATTTTAATCTTGGGGATCTTCTGTCTCAATTATGTTCTTCACATCAACCCTGGGGGTCTTCCCCTCCCAGCTTAATTTTTTGGTTTCTTTTTTTTTAATTAAAGGGGCCATCCATTGACTCACTTCTTAGAGTCATATTCATTTGAATGGGAGTTACCTCACTCTAAGTGAGCTCCTGGAAAGACCTTGATTTAACAGGACCAAGGTCTCCCATTGCATCCTGTGTCATCTCTAGTTACCTTGATGGAATATCTGGTTATTGGACCCAGATGGCTCTGGAAGAGAAAGTGAGGCTGGTGACCTTGCCATAGCCCTCCCTCCCTCAAATCTAAGTCAACTGCAAGTCATGCCATCATTTCCCTGAAGCCATGGTCTTCTTCAAAAACTAAGGACAAACACAAGCCATAGTCTAAGTGGGAGATGATAAAGGCCGGCAAAATGGTGATGGCAGTATCAGAGGAGAAAGGAGGACTTATCTGAGAGATGTTAAGGAGGTAGAATTGGTAGGGCTTGACAATAGATTCCATATGGGGAGTGAGAGAGAATGAGGAGTTGAGGGTGGCAGCTAAGTTGGGAAACTGCAGAACTGGGAGGATGATGGTTTCCTTAATAGTAGTAAAGTTAGGAAGAGAGGAAGACTTGAGGAGAAAGTTAATGAGTTTAAAATATCTGTGGGTTTAAGATAGCTAAGTCTGAAATGTGCAACAGACAGTTGGAGATGCAAACTGAAGGTCAGGAGAGAGGCTAGGGCTGGATGAGCAGATATGAGTCATTTTCATAGAGATGATAATGGAATCCATGGGAACTGATTAGAAAGAAGAGGGTTCAGGATAAGATTTTGGAGGGAAACCCACTATTAGTGGGCATAGATTGGATAAAGGCCCAACAAAGGAGACTAAATTGTTTTCAGACAAGGAAAATCACTTAATCTCTCTGGGTCTTAATGGGGGAGTTGTACTAGCTAATCTCCAAGGTGTAGATCTTTGTTCCTCCAATCTCATTGGAGATTTTTGAGCGGAGCTTGGATGACCCCTTTGCAGGTATGCTATAGAGGAGAATTCTTTATCAGGTATGGAATGGTCTAGGTGGGCACCACTCTTTCAACATTGAAATCCTGCCTGTCTAGATATTTTAAGTTTGTCTAACAATGGCATTGACTCTTTGTGTGACTGGATAAGTCTTTGTGTCTCTGTCAGTGGTGTTGCCTGTGACTGGAACTCTATCCCTCTTTACTTCCAATCAGCTCCCCCCATCATCATCTCTAGTTGTTTAAAATCTTACTTGTACTTTTTGACCCAGATCAAATTCTATTTCTTCCATGAAGTCTTCCTTGAGCCCTGTAGTTAGAAACTGTTTCATATTCTGGAATTATATTGTGTAGGTTTCAAGCATTTGCCATTTTCTTCCTTTCTTTGTATAATTGTCTTAACTGAATTTCAAGCTACTCTTTGCATGATGCCTAACAGTACAATGGAATGAGCATTGAACCAGGTGTCAGGAAATGTGGGTTTTAGTACTCCTTTGCCACCACCTGGGGAACCTTGGATAAAGTTATTTCTCAGTTTCCCTACCTGTAAAAAGAGGAAATTTGATGAGATGATCTCTGAAGTCCCTTCTATTTCTGAAAGGTCTCAATTCCAAGAACTATTTCTTGAGTTACTTGCATGTGTTTCTGACAGTTGGAGCTGGAATAGGCTCATAGGTCTGAGTGTGGGTGTGGGTGTGGGTGTGTAGAGGGTAACGTGTATGTTGCTGAAAATCCTGTTATCAGTCTATTGCAGCTGGACGCAAAACCCAACCAATGGCCATCCTCTCTAGAGTGAACTCATGAAAGGTTTTCTGAATCCAATAGGAAAAAAAAGGGAAGTGTCATAGATACCCTACCATGCTCTACTTTTAAGTCCTTATTTATTAATAGCTAACATTTATTGCAAAACAATTTATACACATTATCACATAATAGCTTGCATTTACATAGTGCTTTTAAGGTTTTCAGAATACCTTTATATATTATCTCATTTGGTTCTTGTAACAACACTGAATGATAGATACTATTATTATCTTCAATAAAAACAATAATAATAGCTAACATGTATAATAGAGCTTACTATGTGCCAGGTACTGTACCAAGTGCTTTACAATAATTATCCCATATGATTCTCACAACAGCCTTGTGGGTAGGTACTATTACTATCTTCAACAACAACAGCTAATATTTATATAGCTGTCACTGGGCTAGATGCTTTACCATTGTTATCTCATTTGATCCTTACAACAACCTTGGGAGGTAGGTACGGTTATTATGATCCCCATATTGCCAATAAGGAAACTGAGACAAATAGAGTTTTAGTGACTTGCCCAGGGTCAGAGAGCTAGTAAGTGTGTAAGGCAGAATTTGAACTCGGATCTTCCCACCTGTAAGGTCATTGCTCTCTCCCCTATGGTATCTAGTATCCCTTTATGTGCTATGCTTTTGTTTTTTAGGTGATTTGAGAACATTTTAGGTTTTTTTCCTGTTGATGGAAGGTGGGATGTTTGAGGTGAAGAAGAATAGAGGAGATGAAATTTCCAGAAGTCCCTTGGAGGCAACTCTTGAAAGCACCTGGTAAATATACAGAATGCTAAGGTTTGGACTTGAGTTCAGATGTGGTCTCAGATAGCTAGCTGTGTGACCCTGGGCAAGTCACTTAACCTCTGTCTGCCTCAGTTTCCTCAACTGCAAGAATGGAGATAATAGCACTTTCCTTGCAGAGTTATTGTGAGGATCAGTACGATAATATTTGCAAAGCTCTGAGTATAGCAGCGCCTGGTTTGTTTTCGGTGCTACATAATTGTTTATTCCCTTCCCTTTCCTCTCTTCCTCTTTCTTTAAATGGCAACAAAAATGGCAAAAATTCTGCTCTCGTCACCTCATATAATTGTGTGCTTTTGAGACATTTATTATTTGAGTTATTTATTGTAGAGTACTGTGTCAACAATGAAGTGGGCTATTTGCCAAAACATGTGAAAAGCTTTCAATAGACTAAACATCTTGGTGTTATAATAATGTTTAGTATGATAGGACTTTATTTGTGGTAGCAATTAAATAAAAAAGCCCAACAATTACAAAATAAACCAGTTCATAAATTTAAGGTGGTTCCACTATTCTCATCAATAAAATTTCAGAAATTGGCATAAAATGGCCAGAAATTGACCAAGATAGGGAAAGCAATCATGGATCTGGGGTGATGGAGAGAAGCTGAGATTTGGATTCTAGTCCTGGTTGGCTGTGTGACCTTAATTCAGTCCCTTCAACTCTTTTTGTCCAAGATTTTGCATCTGTAAATCAGGTGAAGATAGATGATTTCTATGATTTCCTTCAGTTTGAAGTTTTTTAAATCTATGAATCTAATATCCTGTTAGTATCAAAAACAAAACAGAGAATGTTATTCTATCTGGATGTCAAATCTATACCTAGAATGCTATTTTTAGTTTCTGCTGCTTTATTTCAGGAAGGATATAATGAATATTTCACTTAGAGAAAAATCCCCAAAGAGGAAATTCAAATGATAGAACGAATAAATAGAACGTTAATAATTAATTAGTTATTAATAATTAGATAATTAATAGAAAGTCCTGAAAGCTGATGGAAAAGTGATGGTTAAAAAGGGACTTAATAGAAATCTCTAAAACTGAGAAGTATTTTATATATGCTTATTTATATATTTATCTCTCCTAATTTATGTATGCTAGCTCTCCTAATAGAGTGTAAACTCCTGGAGGGAAAGGATGGTTTCATTTCTGTTGTATACCCAGTGTTTAACACAGTACTTGGCACATGGTAGGTTCTTAATACGTGCTTGTTGAGTGACTTCCCTCTGTTAATATTTCTTATTTATCCCATATAGAGCTTGTTTGTACATGACTGTTTACATGATATTTCCCATATTAGATTGTGAACTCCTTAAGGGCAGGGACTGTCTTTTGCTTCTTTTTGTATCCCTAGTATTTGGCACAATGCCCAGCACATAGTAGGCATTTATTACTATTACTAGCTAAAATTTATATAGTGCCTACTATGTGCCACCTCATTGTGCTAAGCACTTTACAATTGTCATCGAATCTGATTCTCAAAACAACCCTGGGAAGTAGGTGCTATTATTATCTCCATTTTTCAGATGAGGAACTGTGAGGTTAAATGACTTGCCCAGGGTCACATAGCTATGAAGTGTCTGAAGCTGAATTTGAACTCAGCTCTTCCTTGACTCCCTGCCTGGGGCTATATTCACCATGCCACCTAGCTGCCCTATATAAATGCTTATTGACTGACTGATTGATGGAGAGTGATGTGGTGAAGGCATAGATAAAGCATGTGAAGATGGGAAAAATGGTGAGCATAGGTTGGAGATGTAGATGAGAAGTCATGTACAAGTTTTACTGAAGGTTGGGTAAGATGGAGAGCTGGAGAGCAGGAAGGTGGATATGAGGATATGATAAAGGTAGTGCTATCTTGTGTCTATGGGTAAGGTGACTTGATTAAGTGAATATGTGGATAAGATAAACGTGGTTTTGTTCACGAAATGCTAAAATAGGAGGGAAGGGCTGGCTTTTGAAACTCAAGTAAATAAGTTTAGGGGAAGTAGGAACAAAATCCTACTTTGTTTAGTGGGTGATAAACTTAAGGATTCCCTCAAGTGGTAGAACTGGTAGGAAATAGAAATGGACAGTTTTATAAATGACAGACCTGTAAGTGATCGTGAGGAGGAGGTAGGTGCTGACACACTGGGATGACACTGGTGTGTCAGGATTCACAAAGACCTTGACAGGACAGAGCATTGAGTCAAATCAAATAAGATGCAATTCAATAAAAACCTTTAAAGTCTCGGACTTGTATTTGAAAAAATAATTATAGGTGGGTTTGTACCTGCACACAAATGCAGAATGGGGGAGGCAAGAAATTTTATTTGATAAAGATCTTGGGGTTTTAGTGGGTTGTGAGCTCAGCACAAATCATCAATGGGATATGGTCATCAAAAGAGCTTGTGGACCTTGGGTTGCATTGAGAAGCATGATTTCCTGAAATGCAGGGCTCTGCTGTGGCCAGACTCTATCTAGAGTATCATGATCTGTTCTGAATGTCACCATTTAAAGAGGAAATTGATAAGCTGGAGGATGCAGAAGGCTGGAGAATGGTGAAGGGTCTTGAGTTCATTTCATTTGAGAATCAGTTAAAGAAATTGGGAGAGTTTTGTCTGGAGAAGACTCATAGGGGAATATAAGTTATTTTCAAGCACCTTAAGGACTATCCTATAGAAAGAGGGATTATAGTTATTCTATTTGGCCCCAGAGAAAATCTAAGCCATAGTGGAAATTGAAGAGAGGTATATTTGATCTTAATACCAAGAAAAAAACTCCCTAACCATTAGGGCTGTCTAAAAGCAGAATGAGCTGCCTTGGGAGGTGATGGGTTCTCCCTCATTGGAGGTTTTCCAGTAGAGACTAGATGACCACTTGTTGGGCATACTATATAGTTATCCCTTCCATATCATGACTTTCCCCATTGTGGTTTCCATATATGGTGGATTGACATAAGAAATTAAAGGGGACTTTTTTGAGGAAGTTTGTGGAAGCTGCAGTTGACAGGCAAAGACCAGCAGATGACACAGAAAAAGTTTAGAAACTCAGAAATGCATAAAATATATCTATAGTATTTTTACTTAACATTGACTTACATATATCCTATGACCAAATACTTAACCAAAATTTTATGATAAGGTACTGTAAATACCCCATAAAGAAAAAGAAAAAATTCAGACTTCTTGGGTATGAAGAGAGGGCCAAAAATTTTATGTGGATCTTCCAGATTGTGGGGATGCTGTGCCTCTGACCCCCATGATGTGGAAGGGGTACCTGTAGTAAGAATTCCTTTCAGATATGGGTTGGATGAGATAAGCCACTGAGGTTCCTTCCAACTCAAAATCTGTGATTCCGTGACTCAAACTTGTTCAGACTTACTTTGTTATCCTAATGCAGTGAGACCTCCAGGTTGATTATAGGTATTCTGAGAAGGCATTTCCTCTGTCCCGCCACCCCCCACAATCCCCAACCGCTAGCTCCAATTTAAATTCATTGCTTTTCAATTTTGGCTTCCTACTTGTAAACAGATTGTGAGTGTTTGCCTCCACACTAGTGATTATATTTATTCCCTTACTATTAGATTTCTGTTTAGACTTTCTTTTCTTAAACTATCCATTCCTGCACAAATCACTCTAATTATGAAAGCTCCTTTTACTTGAAATAAAAGCAGCAATAATTTACCTTCTCAGGAACAGTTTTTAATGTAACTTTCATAATATCTTCATGGCAGTATCCACGATGCCAGGAAATTGTTGCTTTTATGGCTGAAAGTCCTAAGTGTGGAAGGAGTGACAGTGAGGTCTAGGAAATCCTTGGACTTCTGGTTAAATAGTCAACATGCTTCCTCTTTTCCTTTCTGCTCTCATCACAAATGTATTACCCCCTGTCTTTAGGGCCTCTGTAAGTTTTAGAGAGATGATAATTAAACCCAAGATCAGTTCAATATAAAAGCAATATAAAAGCAAGTATAGCTTCAGGAACTAGGTTGGTAAGGGATGGATTGAGGTCTTGGTAGGTACTCTATGTCATTTGGGAGAGAAATGTCTGTTTTCAGTCTCTGTGTTCAGCTAACATCCAGTTCCAAATTTTGCTCTTAAAGTATTTTTCCCCCTGTGATATCAATAGCAAGTATAAACTGGGCAGTCTTAACGTTCAGCGTACTTGGGGGTGCTTCCACTCTTGGCTTTGTTCTCAGTGTAAACAGTGTCTCTGGATTTGAATTTTTTCTGGCATAGCTCTGTGGGTGGTAGGCAGTAAGCATCTCTGTGGTTCCATTTGTTTGCTCGGATGAGGATGGGTTTATAGTAAAAGTCGGTTGTGTACACCTCATCATACAATCACATCGAATATGGAAATACATTTTTTTTTGACATTTTGTCAGTGAAACTCCTGGGAAATGGCAGATCATTCCACTTAGCACATCCACCCTTGGCAAAAACCTCTGTGAATAATGTAGATGGTTCATGTCTCATGCCCTGAAGGCCCAGAAACTAACTCTGAAATGTACTTCCTCTATCAGTTCAATGAGTCAGAATACCATTCCTGCCACAATTTCCTAAGCCCCAGGTAAATAATACCTCCCTAGATCTTTGCCCATTCATACCTGGGCAAAGAAAACCTCTGCCACAGTTGTGATGGTGATGATGATCTATGGGCTGTCCACTTACAAAGACGACTACTGACCTGATATCCTTATGTACATGTGCCTAGTTTCCTCTCTAACAGACCAGGAAAATGGCAGACTGTGCTTTCCTTCCCTTATTTCTTGAAGTCTCTATGGCATGGGGGCAACTGCTTTTCCTTTTACCCTTTCAATGCTTCAGGTACCTAAACTTCTAGTGGAGGAGATGGGACTTGACCTTGAAGGATAAGTATGATTTGGTTAGGTGGAGGGGAACTGGGAATACATGACAGGTTGGGGAATGATAGGCATAACTATGAAGATCCACACTGAAAAGACAGAGTAGAGACTTGTCTTAGATTGGAATGATACGGAGAAGATTAGCATGGCCCCTGAGCAAGGATGACATGCAAATTTGTGAAGAGACTAGTCTTAGTAGAGAAGAGATTTCATACTAGGGGAGGTATTTTTTGAGGGAAAGGGGAGTTTGGTCTGGGCCTATGGTTTCATTGATCTGGGCTGTTCTGGATATGGAAGCTCCCTGTATTTGTACAGAGGGCACTCCACCTGTCACTTACCCAGGGTTAAACAACCAGTGTTTGGCAGAGGCAGGGCCTCCTGATTCCAAGGGCAGTTTTCAAGCCACTATGGTGCAATTAAAAAAAAATTAATTAACTCCTCTCTAGAGTAGTCATGGGAAATAAATGAAGACAGGTAAGTCATGGGAGCCACGAAGACAGATTTAAATGGGTTGTTGTGGGCAATTCTAGATGTCTAAGCAGAGGAATTCTGAGAAGTTTGTGTAGGATAAATTTTGGAGAAGACAAGAGTCAGAGAAGAGGTATAAAAGTATGGCACTAATAAAGGTATGAAGAGTTGGGGGGACATCCGGGAAGCTATGACTATAATATTTCATCTGCTTTCATCAATTCAATGGTCATCTCAGTGTAGATAACTCCTAGACCTATCTCTACAGTCCTAATCTATCTCCTGAGTTCTCCTTCCTCACAACTGATGATCTGATGGATGTCTTCATTTGTGTGTTTTGTTGTAATCTCAAACAGAACTTGTCCAAAATAGATGTCATTAGCTTTCATCATCATCCCACCTGATCTCCTAACTTCTTTATTTCATTTCTGTTGAGGGAATTACCATCCTTCCTAGGTTCACAATCTTGTAGTCACCCTTGACTCTTTTCTCTCCATTACCCTCCTTATCCAATCACTATATACAACATCTCTTGAATCTATACCCCTCCATCTACCCAAACAACCACTACCCTTTTCCAGTCCTTCTCACCTGTTACACGGATTATTACAATAGCTTCCTAATTAGTCTTCTTGTTTCAAGTATCTCTTGTCTCTAACCCATCTGTGAAATTCCTAAAGTGGAGATCTGACCATGTCCCTCCATTGCTCCAGAAGGTTCAATGACTTCCTATTGCCTCTAAGATAAAATAAAACTCCTTTGTTTGGTTTTTGAGGCACTTTACAATCTATCTCCAGCCTGTCTTTCCAACTTTATGTCATATCCTTCCTTTAATCCACACTATATATTCTAGCCAAATTGCCCTACTTCCTATTTCAAGAAAGACATTTATAAGCTAGAGAATAATCATAAGATCCCAGCTTTTGAGTTGGAAGGAACCTCAGTCCAACCCCCTCATTTTACAGATGAGAAAACTGAGTTTAAATGACTTGCCCGAGGTCTCAATGACAATTCATTCTTCTGTACCAATTTACCTCCCCACCAGAGGAGGGTAACAATGAGGGTGGAGGTCTATGCTATATGAGAACTAGTTAGAGGAACTGGAGCTATTTAACCTGAAAAAGGGAAGACAGTATTTGAAGAGCTCTCAAGTGGAAGAAGGATCAAACTTTTGGTTTGTGCCAAAAAGCAGAAGTAGGAGTAATATTTGGAAATGGAAAGAGACAAGTTTAGATTTATTGTAAGAAAAAAATTCCCTATTAGAGTTATCAGGAAATGAAATGGGCTGCCTCAGGAGGAGTCAGTCAACTCACATTTATTATATAAAGAAACTACATAAACAAACTTAATAGTGCCTGTTATGTTCTGGGTGCTGTGGTAAGTGCTGGAGATAAAGAGAAAGGCAAAAATAGTCTCTACTCTCAGGAAGCCCAGAGTCTGATGAAGGAAACATTTGTGCAAACAATTGTGTAGAAACAAGATACATACAGGATAAATTGGAGATAATCAATAGAAGAAAGGGACTAACTGAGGAGAACTGGGAAAGCCTTCTTGCAGAAAACAATGTTTTATCTGAGACTTGAATAAATAGGGGAAGCCAGAAAGTAGAGATGAGGGGAGAAAGAGATGTAGACCTGGGAGATAGCCAGTGAAAATATTTGGAGTTGAGAGATGGAATGGTCTTTTTAAGGAATAGCAAGGAAACTGGTATCACTGGATTGAAAAATATATAGAAGAGGTAAGAGTAGTGTAAGGCATAAGAAGACTGGAAAAGGGCCAAGTTGTGATGAGCTTTAAATTCCAAAAAGAGGACTTTATATTTGGCATTGATGGCAATAGGGAGCCATTGAGTAGGATGGTGAACAAGGTTCAGACCCGCCCTTGAGGAAGATCATTTTGGTAGTTGAACGAATGAGGTAGTGATTTCCTCCTCACTGGAGATCTTCAAGCAAAGGCTGGGTGATTCCTTGATGGGTGGGTTGTATGAGGGATTGTTCTTCAGGTCTGTATTTGTCTAGGTCAGAGTGGGGAACCTGAGGCCTCCAGGCCACATGTAGCCTTCTAGATTCTTGGGGTGTGGCCTTTTGACTGAGCCTGAGTTTTATAGAAAAATCCTTTTATTAAGGGAATTTATTCTGTAAAGTCTGGATGCAGTCAAAGGACTACACTTGAGGACCTAGAGGACCACATGTGGCCTTGAGGCTACAGGTTCCCCATCCCTGGCCTTCTTCCACCTTTGAGATTCTGTGATGCTGTAATTCACATGTAGGTGATAAGCAAGGTACAAACTATGGCATCAGGGTTATGAATGTAGAGAAGACAAGGAGGAATGGAGAGAAAACTTGTTGAAAGATTGCATATAATGATTGAAAGAGATGGCCGAGTCAAAAGGGATTTTAAAGTTTCTAGCCTGGATTACCAGGAGTATGGCAGTGCTATTGACTGAGTTAAGGAGTTTGGACGAGAACTTGTTTAGGATGGCTCAGTAATGAGTTAGCTTTGAGAATGTTGGGTTTCTGGTGAGGGCAGGATCAAATGAATGTCCTACAGATCCAGTTACAGGTGTAGAACTGGAATTCAGGTTGATGAAAAAGATCAGGAGATACAGATTTGGTAATCATCTCCATTGAAGAGAGCTCACCCTACCCTCTTCTATACAAGTCAAAGGTATATTATCTGGCCTTTCCTCCTTAATCCAACCTTAAGTGAAATAAAAGAATCCGGCCCCAAGGTCCAGCCACTTTAGATGGTGAGGGGATTCCACCACAATATAAACACTTTGGGAAGTTGAAATTGAAGAGGAGGATGGTTCTCCCAATTCCTAATCCAAGGCCAGGACTTTATTTTACAGAGCACATTTTAAATCAGAGCTTGAAGGGTTTCTTTTGATGACATCTTTTGTTGTCACAACAAATAGCACATAATCATATAGTTAAGGTCGTATTTGCTAATAAAGGAAAAATTTGTTGTCTATGTGAACTCTTTCTCACAAATTCTGGATAATTTTCACAATTTCCCCATGACTTCAGCATAAGATTGTTGAGTTATTTCTTATAATTCTGGATGATGCCCAGGAACTCAATGCAAGGAACTTTCTGCTGGGGCTATCTCATTATGAAATTCCACTGTTCTGTGCTATGACTTATTATTTGAAGAAAGCACTTATTTGGGGATGATAGACATGGCAGAAGAGATCCTGGCTTACAAGTTCAGATTTTAAAAAATTGTATAGGCCTTCTTGATGGTTCTGTTTTGTAAAGAAATAGTGCCCTTTCTTAGTCTTCTTTGAGTACTTATTTATATTATACTATGTTCTCTGCCACTTTTCTTGGTTTTGCTTTGTGGTCTACATCTTTTCCTCTTACCCCTATGCCCAGAAGCCAAGGCTTAACACTATCTGCTTCTGGTGATCTCACATGGGCAAAGTGACTGCCAGAAGGAATACCAAAACTATTGCCAACAATTATGAAATCTTGGGGAAAAACCTGAAGACCAGAGAGGCCGAGTTTGTGTTTTCTTTGTTGTTGACTATTGAAGGGAAGGGATATAGAAGAGAAAAATCAGTTCGGAAGGTGAACAGCTGGCTAAGAAATTGACATCTGAGAAGGGGATTTGGGCTCACAGAGTATGACTTAAAATGTGAAGATGATAGATTTCTTATATAGAGAGAGTATCCCTAACAAAAGATGGTCAGGTATATTTGCAGTTTGCCTTAAGAATTGAAACAAAAGGGTTTCAAATTAAAAAAAATGCAAAAGGGAGAAGACTGTCTGGGAATATCCTACCAAATTATTTATCATAGAGAGCAGATATAAAAAATGAGGAATAGCAATTGAGACATGCAGATGTTCACAAACAAAATCCAAGAAAGGAAACAGTAATAAAACTCCTGGCCTCAAATATCCTTACTAAATGTCCAAAGTTTGAATAATGAGCAAGAGGAAGAAGAGGTCAATTTGACCTCATAGCTATCCCTAAGACCTGATGGAATGGAAGCCATCATTAGACTATTTCTCTGGATGGGTATTCCTTAGTTAACAGAAACAGGATAAATGTGGGGTTGGGTAGCATTCTATATTAAGAAGGTATACTCCATGAGGAAATCTAGGAACCGGAGAGTAGTAAAAGCATTTGGGTGAAGGTCAGTGGAGGAAGAAACAGAACTGATTTTGTCATTGGCATATACTACAGCACACCTAGACAGAGGGAAGAAATAGATGAGGAATTGGAGAAACAGATCACAAGCCTGATACAGAGGCATGATACAGAAATGTAGTAAGTAGGAGAACTTTACCCCACTGGCATTGACCTCTGCTCTCCTCTGCTGGAAGCAGAGTAGCTAATAATTTCTTGATTTGTCTTAGCCCCAATTTCATCCTTCAAAAGGTAGAGCTACCAACCAAAGGAAATTCTATTATGAATCTTATTTGCATTAACACACAGGGGAAACTACATTTATCTTTTCCACATTGTGAGGGTTAGGGATATTGCACCCCCATGATCTGGAAAATCTGTGTAAAATTTTTTGGCTCTCTGTACCACAGAAGAAGTATGAATTTTTATTTTATGGGGTGCTTATTACTATAAACATATATATATATTATATATATTTACTTATTGTAAAATTAGGGTTGACATGATACAATCTTATACATATATTTTATGCATTTCTGAGTTTCTAAACTTTTTCTGGGTCATCTGCTGGCTTTCATGTGTTGTCTGCAGCTTCCACAAAACTCCCCCCAAATTCCCATTTAATTTCTTATGCTGACCGAATGAAGATATATTGAAACTGTGATGGGGAAAATCCCTATGTGGAAGAGATAACTATAGTTTCCAGGCTGGAAATAATAGAAGTGCTTGGAAAAAGTGACCACTCCTTCCTAGAGTTTGTGATCGAGGAGAAGAAATCTGGTTGTTGTTGGAATTGCATCCTAGATTTTGGGAAAGCAAATTTAAAAAGTTCAAGGGAAATATAGGTAGGTTATGGACTTAATGGACTTAAATGCTATAAAGTCAACCCATGAAATATGGGTGATGTTAAAAAATGAAATTCTGAAGTCACAAAAGAGTAACAATTCCAATTAGAAGGAAAAATGGGATCTTTCTGAAGAAACCCTGGTGGATATACAACTTAGAAAATACATTCAGAAATGAATGCATATATATAATACACATTCATACATTTATATGTATAGAAATATATGTGTACACCCACAACATATATGTATACATACATATATACATACATATATACACAATGTATATATGCACACACACATATACACATACATATGTTTGTGTGTGTTTGTGTGTGTGTGTGTGTGTGTGTGTGTGTGTGTGTATGGAAACAAGACCAGGTAGCAGAAGGTGAAATAAAGTCATAGAATGATTCTACAAAAATGGTCACCAGGAATGCTACAGCTCAAAATGACTTGAGGCTGTCAAGGTGTAAAACCAAGCATGAGCAGCTTTCCAGAGGACTGCTGCTGTGAACAGCTTTCAAGATTCTGATTACATAGTGTAGCAAAGCCTCTATTCAATAACAAATCAGAGCAAAACATTCATAGAAAATCAAGGTACAGCATTCACAATGTTACAGTTTATCACAGAAAATCAAAATTCACCATGTCACAACTCAACAACTTATCACTAAAAGGGCCACATAGTTTTCACTAAAGTGGTCACATAGTTTTAAACAAAGTACATTCATTTAGTCAATCACAAAATCCTTAATTCCATCACAAAGTACAAAAGTCAAAGTTCTCCACCCCTAGGTCACAGTAAATCATACTCTTCTCACTCAGTACACAGTATCCAAGCAAAGTCTTCTTTCAGCTTGACTGGAGGCTGGCTCTCAGCTTCCATGTTTCCTTTTCTATGGTCCCAGCTCCAGCTGTCACCTGGGTTCAAAGGTAGGCAGCTCCCAGTTCCTTATCCAGCTCCTTATCCAATTCTTCATCCAGTTCCTGTTCCATATTGAAGTTCACAGTATCCAGCCCATCTCAAGTCCTTCACAGTTCCTGTTTCTGGGAAGACAAAGCTTGACAGAGCCACAGTAATATTCATACACTTTCCTGGCACCATCATCAATTCACTCTCTGCCTGTGAAATCAACACAGACCCACCAACAAGGTCTGAGAACTCAACACAATTCATCAACATAGAAGTCAACCCAGACCCACAAACAAGGTCCAAGAGGTCAGCACAAATCATCAGTAAAGTCCCAGGACCTCTAAAACCCTCTTCCAGAACTTTGGTAAACCAGAATATATATATATATAGCCATAAAATCCTCTTTCAGGGCTTTCAGTAAGGTCCCCAAGTTTCTAAACAAAGTATCACAAACAAACATCAACACAGACAGAGAAGACAGAGTGCCAGGTTACCACAAGTTTTCTCCTTCTTGTCTCTGCCACCACAAGAATCCTCTTCTCAGTTTTTCTGTCTCTAGCCCTGGGGCTCTCCTTATATAGCCATTAGCTCCTCCCCAGGAGTTCACAAATTCTAGGGTTCACAAGTTGTGGGGTTCACATGTTCTGTTTCTTAACATACTTGATACAAAGCTCAAAAGAAACTTGAACTGAAACAAGGTGTTAATTCAATAGCTGAAACAAGGTGCGAACTACTTCTGTGCCTGACACTATACAAAGGAACCTCAACATAAGTAAAGGGGTTTTGAATTGCTTTTGTGGCTATATTAGGAGAAAAAGGGGTACCAAAAAAGAAGTAGGACCTTTGCTTGGGGTGGGTGGGATGATGATAACTGACAGCAGGGAGAAGGCAGAGCTGATTAATTCCTATCATCTGTTTTCTCTGCCAAGAAAAATGACTTTTGCAATGTAAATGACAGAAAAGAGAGGACTCACAGGGAGCTGATATTCCAGTTAGGTTTCATAGTATTTCACTTTTTCCCCCAGTTACATATCAAGAAAAAATTTTTTTTTAACAAATGCTTTATTAACTTCTGGTTTACATCATTCATTTCCACCAGATTTTGAGTTACAGTTTTTTCCCCCATTTTTCCCCTACCCACCACCCCAGTGTAGCAGTTCCACTAGATGTCCCCTCATCCAATCTACTCTCTCCCATATCTTCTCCCATACCCCCTTCGACTTTGCCATTAGGGCAAGGTGAATCTCTGAGCCCCAATGCCTGGACATCTTATGAAACATTTAATTTTAAAACTTCGATTTTCAGATTCATTCTCTTCCTCCCTTGTCACCCCCTCCCTCTGAGAAGATAAGCAATTCAGTATGTGTTGTACATGTATAGCTATGCAAAACATTACCATGGTAGATATATTGTAAAAGACTGCTTATATTTCCCTCCCACCCATCTCACCTCCCACCTGGTCCATTCCCTACATGATCCTGTCCCTCTTTGATAGTGGGTACTTCCAACCTCCCCTCCCCCCAGAATGCCCTCCCCTCCATCATCCCTCCTCTCATCCCCCTTTCCCCTACTCTCCTGCAGGGTGAGATATCCCATTTAGTATGTATGTGATTCTCTCCTTGAGCCAACTTCAATGAGAATATGCTTTTGCCTTTTTGCCTTCCTGTTCTTCCCCTCCCCTACAACTACTTCCCCTTGCCTCTTCTACATGAGATAGTTTACCCTGCCCCATCTCTCCCCATCTCCTCTTGCCACTTTCCTCTCTCACCTCTTAACTTCACCCCTTAAGAATCATCCCTTCCCATCAATTCAACCTGTGCCCTCTATACATGTATACCTGTAAACATAAGCCCATATACCCTTCTTCAATTATTTTCATAATGAGAAAGGTTTCATCAGACACAGTTATTGTTTTTCCATGTAGGAATGTAAATAGTTCAACTTTGATAAGTTCCTTTTGATTTCTTTTCCTTGGGCTTTCTTTCTCAGGCATCTCTTGCTTCTTGTGTCTGGATGTCAAATTTTCTTTTCATCTCTGGTTTTTTCCTCAAGAATGCTTGAAAGTCCTCTATTCCACTGAATGACCATATTTTCCCCTGAAACAAAATACTCAGTTTTGCTGGGTAGGTGACCCTTGGTTTCAATCCCAGCTCTTTTGCCCTCTGGAATATCATATTCCATGCTCTTCAATCCCTCAGTGTAGAAGCTGCCAGGTCCTGGGCTATTCTGATTGTGTTTCCACAATATTGAAATTGTTTCTTCCTGGCTGCTTGTAATATTTTCTCCTTGATCTGGGAGTTCTGGAACCTGGCTATAATATTCCTAGGAGTTTTCTTTTTTGGGATCTTTTTTAGGAGGAGATTGGTGGATTTTTCCAACCTCTATTTCCCCCACTGGGTCTAAAACATCAGGGCAATTTTCCTTGAGAATTTCTTTAAGGATGATTTCTAGGTTCTTTTTTTGGTCATGGCTTTCAGGTAGTCCAATAATTTTTAAATTATCTCTCCTGGATCTATTTTCCAGATCAGTGATTTTTCCCATGAGATATTTCACATTGCTTTCTATTCTTTCATTTGTTTGGATCTGTTTAACAGCATCTTGATTTCTCATAAAATCACTAGCTTCCATTTGCTCCAGTCTAACTCTGAGGGAATGAATCTCCTCAGTGAGCTTTTGAGATTCTTTTTCCATCTGGCAAATTCAGCTTTTTTTTTTTTTTTTAAAGCAATTGGGGTTAAGTAACTTGCTCAAGGTTACACGGCTGTCATTATTTATGTGTAGGTGCTCATTTTCTGAGGCCGAATTTGATCTTGGGTCATCCCAACTCCGAGGCCGGCGCTCTTACTCACTGCGCCACCTAGCCGCCCCTTTAGGGAAATTGGGGTTAAGTAACTTGCCCAAGGTTACACGGCTAGGTTTTTGTTTGTGTGGATTAAGTGTCTGAGGCCGGCTCTGAACTCAGGTCCTTCTGATTCCAGGGCCGGTGCTCTATTCACTGCGCCACCTAGCTGCCCCCAAATTCAGCTTTTTAAGGCATTCTTCTCCTCATTGCCTTTCTGAGCCTCTTTTGCCATTTGAGTTAGTCTATTTTTTTAAGGTGTTATTTTCCTCAGTCAGGCTGCTGACTGTCATTTCATATTTTTCTTGCATCTTTATCATTTCTCTTCCCAATTTTCCCCCCACTTCTCTTATCTGTTTCTTAAGGTCCTCTATGGCCTGTAGCCAGCTTGTATTTCATTTGGGGCTTTTGGTGCAGGAGTTCTGACCTCACAGTCCTCCTCCATGCTTTGATCCTCTTTGCCCCTAAAATAGGAGTCCAGTGTTGAATTTTTCTGTATATTTTGTTTCTTTTGCCTAGGCATGTTGCCACTTAATTACTTGATTTTTGGGCTTGCTGCCACAGTATGACTCTGCCACCAGACAGGAGAGCTTCCACCCAAACATGGGGTCTTCACAACTTCCGGAGTTGGGTGGCCTCTGCAAAGCCTCCACCTGCTCTGGCAAATTGGAATCACACCCCAGACTTCCCCCCCAGACCACAATCCAGATCCAGGCAGTTTAAAGCAAGAGTGATTAACCCCCAGACTGATTGCTGAGTCTCCCTACAGTTCTCAGACCAGGAGCTAGAGCCGCCACTGATGCTGCAAAATGGCTTTTGTGCAGCGTTTCTTTAGTGGCTTTTCGCCTCCAGGGGAGGAAGCTGACTCGTTCCCCAAATACGGGTCCCCAAGTCCATAGGGCACTAACCTCTCACTTTGTCCTAGGCTGTGCTGATAATTCTGGAATCGCCACAGCTGCTGGTGTTCTGGGGTCCCTCCAGCCGGCTGCTGGCCCGGCCGCCCTGGGGCTAAAACCACTGCTCACTCGGGCCTGGGCTCGGCTCCCAGAGTGATACACTGCAGGTTTCCAACACACTGTGCTGTTGGCTCCCGCTGCTCTGGCCGCTCCCTGCAGGGCTGCTGGGCTGTCCTCAGCAGGAGGTTAGCTTCTCTGTGTTTTTAGGTGGGTGCTGGAGCTTCAGAAGTTGTTCAGATTCCCCTTTCACATTGTTTGGAAGTGGTGTGGGGCAGAGTGCCTTGGAAGTGCTGTTTCTACTCCGCCATCTTGGCTCTGCCCCCTCAAGAAAATTTTTAGCATTCATTTTTACAATATTGATATTTCAGAAAGAGAGCACCTCCAGCATCTTGGTGAATTCAAGTTTTCCAGCCAGTTGAACTCCAACTCAGAGCTGGCTGATTATGAACCATTTTTTTTTTAAAGTAATTGGGGTTAACTTGCTCAAGGTTACACGGCTAGTTATTATTTATGTGTGGGTGCTCATTTTCTGAGGCCGGTTTCGATCTCGGGTCATCCCAACTCCGAGGCTGGCGCTCTTACTCACTGCGCCACCTAGCCGCCCCAGGAACCATTAAAAAAAAATATCATGGAAAAAAGGAGAGATTAAGGAAAGATTAAAGAAATTAAGAAATTGGTCAAGAGTAAAGAAAGACAAATGTTCAGATTTTCAGAAGAGGCCAAGAGCAGAGTCTTCAACTTTTAAGCTAGTGAGGCTGACTTTGGTTCCTAGGAAAATTCTTGATCATTGAAGAGAAGGTTGATAAATATCTAGGAAGGAAAGCAGCAATTCTTACAAAGAGCCAACATAACTTCATTTTGAGCAAGTCCATCATTTCCTTTTTTGAGATGATTGTTAAATTATTAGATGATGAGAATGTTGTGGATATAATTGACCTAGATTTTTGCAAAGCTTTGGCTGAAGTTTTTCCTATGTGGATATAGAGAGATGTAGATTATGCAATAATACAATTAGATTCAGAGGTGGTGGGATTGTCAGGCTAAAAAAAAAACTATTAATGGTTCATTGTCAGCATGGCAGGAAATTGTCAGTGGAGTACAAAAGGAGTTTATGCTTGACCCTGAGCTTTAAAAAGCATTTTTATAAATGAGTAGGGGAAAAAAACCCTATATTTGGCATGCTCCTCAAATTTTGCAGATAACAAAAAACTGGAAGAAAGAGCTAACACACTGGATGACAGAGTCAGCATCCCAAAATATCTTCACAGGCTGACACTGGCCTGAATCTACTACAATGAAATTCATTAGGGAATAAATGTAAAGTTTTATACTCAGTCATTTAGTCAGCAATTCTTTATTAATCTCCTACTATGTGGCAGGCACTATGCTAAATGCTCCTGATACAAAGTCACTACTCTCAAGGATCTCACAGTCTAACGGGGAAGATGATATGCAGGCAAACGTGTTCAGCAACCTCTATATAGGATAATTTAGAAATGGTGGATTGGTTGTTGTCCTTTATTCTCAAAGAGGACCAAAGGGACATCACTATGTCAGTGTCAAGTATAGTGTGTCTTATCACATCAAAATGAGCTTGGAAGGTTATACTGCAGGTTGGTCATAAAGGAGTGGAGATGCCTCAAAATTTGTGCCTTTCACATTTCCTTTGAGCTACTGCAATTCTGCTTTGCTCATGGAGCACAGTGTGCCTTCTTGGATGAGGCACGCCATGCTGATCCTGGGCCAGAGTCTCCCATGTCTCACAATCAACTTCAGAGTTCTTCAGAGAGACCTTGAGAGTATCCCTGTATGGCTTCTTCTGACTTCCAAGTGAGCACTTGCCTTGTGTGAGTTCTCTGTAGAATAGTCTTTCAGGCAAACGTATGTTTGGCGTTTGAATTTAGAAATAATCAACAGAAGGAAGGCACTAGAATGAAGAGATTAGGGAAAGTCTTCCTGTAAATGATGGGCTTTTAACTGGGACTTAAAGGAAATCAGGAAAGCCAGGGGGCAGAGGTGAGGAGAGAGAGCATTCTAGATATGGAAGATGGTCAGAGACTATACCCAGTGTTGGGAAATGGTGTATGTTGCATGAGGAACAAGGAGGCCAGTGTCATTAGACTGCAGAGTATGTGGCGATTGGTGGAGGTATGGAAGGTGTAAGAAGTCTGGAAAGATTGGTGAGGCAGCTTATGAAGGGCTTTGAATGCCAAACAGAGGACTTTCTATTTGATCCTGGAGGTGATAGGGAGCCATTGGGGTTTATAGTGTAAGGAGGAGGTTAGGATGATAAGGTCAGATCTGTGCTTTGGGAAGATCACTTTGACAGTTGAAGGACTGATATAGGGAGAGATTTGTGACGGGGACCCCAACCAAGAATTTATTGCAATGGTCCAGGTATGAGAAGATGAGGGTCTGCAGCAGGGTGGTAGCAGTTCTAGGGGAGAGAAGAGGGTATATTTGAGGGATGTTGTGAAGGCAAAATCGATAGATCTTGGCAACACATTGGATATAGGGGGTGAGAGTGAGTGGTGAATTAGCCCTGGTGACTGGGAGGATGCTGGTGCCCTCCAAAGGTACAACAAGCCAGCTTTACAGAGTAAAATCAGAGATATAGTCGGGTAGCTGCTGTTGTCTTAAAAAGGATCTGGGGGTCTTAGTAAATTAAAAACTCAAGTAAAATCATTGGTATGATGTGGATTCTAAAAGAACTAATACGATTGTGGGATACAGTGAGAGGGGCTTATGCCCTTTCAGGCATATGAGATGATAGTTCTACTTTCCTCTGCCCTTATCAGACCTTGGAGTTTTGTGTTTAGGTAGCCAGGTGGTACAGTGGGTAGCGTTAGACTTGGAGTGAGGAAGACCCGAGTTCAAATTCTGGTGCAGATACTCACTAGTTGTAAATTACTCAAGCTCTCGAAGCCTCCATTTTCTCTTCTGTATAATAAGTAATAGTCCTTACCTCAGCATCTTCCTTACTGGGCTACTGTGAAAAGCAGATTGGATATGTATGGAAAGAATTTTGCAAGTCATACAACCTTATATAAATGCTAGTTCTTATTATTCTGGGTACCACGTTTCAAGATAAGCTAGAGAGCATCTATTGGTAGGCAAGAAGGATGGCAAAGAGTCTTGAGTCCACATCCTATGAAGATTGGTTGCACTGGGGAGGCTTAGCTTGGAGAGTAGAAGAGTTGGCAGGGCAGGAGAGCCATCCTCAAGAATTTTAAGGGCTGAGGGATTAGAGTTATACTATTTGGCCCCAGGAATCAGAAGCAGTAGCAATGGGGGAGGTTGTAAGGAGGCCGATTTAAGTTTGACATTAAGAGAAGTTTCCTAATAATTGCTGTTGTTGTTTCATTATTTCAGTCATGTCTGACTCTTTGTGACCTCATTTGGGGTTTTGTTGGCAAAGATAACTAAAGTGGTTTGCCATTTCCTTCTCCAGCTCATTTTACAGATGAGACAAAAGGGGTTAGGTGACTTGCCCAGGGTCACACAGTTAATACATATTCCGAGGCCAGATTCAATTCCTGACTCCAGGCCTGGCGCTCTATCCATTATGCTATGTAGCTCCCCCATTCCTTATAAGTAGAGTTGTTTACAGTAGAATGGCTTGCATGGAGAATTGATTGACTATTGATATCTTCAAGCAGAAAGGAGATGACCACTCTTTGGGAATTCCTTTCTCTATGACTTGGATTAGACTGACACTGTGGTCCTTTTTAATTTAGATTCTGTCATTTTGTGACCTTTGAGGTCCCTTCCAGCTTAAAGATTCTGTTTTAAATTAAAACTGAGGCCAGACTTTTCAATCCATTCTTGGAGCTCAGCCACTTAATAGGCTCCTATTGATTACATTTAATAACCCTCCAGCAGCACGGGCTTATTGTTAGACTTTACTAGAGCTCTGTGTAGTTGTATTGGGTCCAGGAGAACTTTCATAAAGTTTTAAAACTTATTTATCAAATAATTGGAAAACATCTATTAGTCTTCTTCCCCTTGTTTGACAAAGGACATGTTAATCTTCCTCTAGCTGCCGAGGGTCACTGCTACCAGACAGTAGAGAAAGGTCACCCCTAATGAGTCCAGACTTATTGTCCAATGCAGATTTGGCAAGGAATCAATAGAGACAGTACAATGGATCATTGCAGTTGCAAAAATTTAGCACCTACTCTTAATGCCTAGAAAGACACAGCCAAGTAGCTAGAATTGTATACAAGAAGCTCGATATAACTTCATAAACTTCCTTCTTATTGACCGAGGAAGGCCTGACTGGGGGTAATGGGTTGGGGAGGGGCAGATTTTGACTCAGTGTAGGAAAAGTCTTTCCAAGAATTAGAACTGTCCAAAATCCCTCAGAAAGCTGTGATTTCCTCATCAATGGAGAGCTTTAAGTGGAAGGTGACTAACCATTTGTTGGGGATTCTTGCCTCAGATATGCATTAACTAGATAATCATTGACTTCCTGCTTAACTCAGAATTTCTATAATTCTATGAATTTCTATGGGAAAAGAAGGCATAGAATGAAGAAAACAGGAATCAGGGTAGGGAGACAAGTAAGCCATATGGGGACGGGGCATCGTAATGAAGTGAAGTCAGACCTTGAGTTTCTGTAGCTACTAGTGTGATAGGGAGACGTCATGGAAGGCTCTCCCTTTGGAAGGCGCCCCAGAAGCCCGAATGGCTGATGGTCTCCAGTTCATTCCCTGAGTCTTCTATCCTGCTATAATCCATCTGCCCCACTCTTGGTGCTGCTATTCCCTTGTGGGCTGAGCTTTTGAACATTTTGCAGTTTCATAAACATTTCTGGAAACGGAAATAAAAAGCTCGGGGTCTGAGGTCCTGAGAGATTCCACCCAAATTTCAACTTGGAATAAAGTTGAGAAAGAGAGGAGGAAAAAATAACAACAACAATACCAACAAATCTAAACCACCCTTGCTTGGCTGAGTGCCACACGCTGACGGGCGGCATTTTAACATTTTGCACACGGTCTGATTTGGGCAATATATTATCTACTTCTATATATGGAGAAAAAAAACAGCTCGATGATGGGCGAGAATCCCAGTGGCTGTTTTTTCCAGACCTGCAGGCTCCTGAGACTCTCAGGCCGGACGCTGCCTTTCTGTGGCCTGTCGGTGATTCAGCTCAGCAATGGAAAATAGGCCTCCAGCTGGGCAGTCCCCTTGTTTTCTTCACTGATGCACCCTGCTCTCCTTCCCCTCCTTTAGTGCTGTATCCAAAGAGCAGAGATCCCAGGGCCCAGCAGCTGCAGCCTGGGTTAAAAATAGAAGTTTGTTTATTTTTATGTTCATGAGGGCCTTTTTTTTTCCTCCTGCTGCTGCTGCTGTTTGTGAGTCTTAACTCCATAGCAGAGACACTGTGGGAGGTGGAGGCTGGTGACTGGCGGGAGAAGTCTTTGTACATACTGGGAAGTCAAATGAGGCACATCGGAATCAGGAATTGTTAGCCTAAATGTGTTTCTCCTTCCTTGTATTTCTCGGTTGACACCTGCTCTCTAGAATTTCAGAATAACTTGGGCTAGATACAGTAAGATAATCTTGCAGCTGGAATCAACCTCAAGGTCATTTTGTCTGAACCCTACCCACATTGTGAGTGTTGTTGTTCTGTCATTTCAGTTGTGGCAGACTCTTTGTGATCCCATGTGGGATTTTATTGGCAAAGATACTAAAGCGGTTTGCCATTTCCTTCTCCAGCTCATTTTACAGATGGGGAAGCTGAGGCAAACAGGGTGAAGTGACTTACCCAGGGTCACACAGCTAGTAAATATCTGAGGTCAGATCTGAACTCAGGTCTTCCTGACTGCAGGCCCAATGCACCAGCTAGCTGCCCCATTGTTTCTGTCACTCAAATTGTGAATGCTATCTATTACATCCCTGAAGAAAGGAATCATTCATTTTCTTTCCACTATAACCCTTCCAGGAATGGGACTCTTGACTACCATCTGAAACATTCCATGTAATTTCTGGGCAACTCTCAAGGCTTAGGAAGTTTTTCCTTATGTTGTCCTGAAATATATTTCCCTGTGATTTCTGCTCCCAGTTCTGCCCTCCGAGACCAAATAAAGTTTTATCCTTTTAGCCCTTCAAATATTTAAAGATAACAATCATGTCCTGCCAAATTCTTCTTTTCCCATTATGAACAGCCCCAGCCTTTGCATGTACACTCGAAAGCCCTATATAAATGTCAGTGGTTATTATCCTT
Organism: Gymnobelideus leadbeateri; assembly: GCA_011680675.1. NCBI lineage: Eukaryota > Metazoa > Chordata > Mammalia > Diprotodontia > Petauridae > Gymnobelideus > Gymnobelideus leadbeateri. Next base: position 35,530 of record WOXC01008256.1, read on the forward strand.
ATTTTTTTGTTTCAATCTCATCTGGAAACAGTTCCAGGACAAGTTGCTTCCCTTCTGTTTTTCTAATGCTTAGAATAGTGCCTAGCATATAGGGAGAACTTAATACCTGTTTATTGATTGACTGATAGTGTCCAGGCAAATAAAATGAATGATTTCCATATTTGAATGAAAGTATCGGGAGTCAGGTTTATCTTTTGTACATTCGCTACAAGTATCTTCAGGGCAGTTCCTTGGTCGACAGGACTATGGGACCTCATACATTTCTTCCTGATCCCATGTGGTTTTGATTTTTTTTTTTCAGCTAGAGATTTCTATTTGGAGAGCCTTGCATTCCACTTAGCTTGGAGGTTATTGGGTATTCAGTTAAGCAACATTTATTAAAAATGCTGTTCATAAATTTTTGTGGGTTGGTGTTGTGTCTGGGCAATTATGGGAGATAATTTTATCTGCCATGATGTTCTAGTTGATTGGATTTTCAAGGATATTTAAAGGCTTGTATTTCTAGCCTGAGGATTTGTCTTTTCAGTTCATAAAGAATAGCAAGATTCTGCTGTATAAATTCTAGCTGCTTAATTTTGTCTTTCCAGATATTAGGTAGGTGCTAAATTTTTGCAACCTGCAGTGATTTGTTGAACAGTTGCTACTGTTTCCTTGAAATTCTGTCCTGAGCAATAAGTCTGGGCTCCTTAGAGATGACTTTTCTATAATCTCTTGTAACTGATAACTTGGTCTTGCATTGTTAATGTAAACAACTGTGCTTCTGTAAACAGTTCCTCGTTATTTAGTTATTTGTGTGATGCTTGTCAACTGAATGCTGTTTGAGTTTGTGTTGAGCTTGCCTGTGGAGGACCTTTCTGGTTTCTCTCTGGGACTGTAATCAATATTGGTTACATTCAGTAGTAACTCCAGTGGTGTGAGGCAGTTAGGTAGGTCAGTGAGAAGAGCAGTGGACCCGGAAATCAGGAAGACCTGAGTTCAAATCCAGACTCAGACACTTATTACTGTGTGACTCTGGACAAGTCACTTAACATCTATTTGTCTTAATTTCCTCAACTGTAAAATGGGGATACTAATGACACCTCCTTTGCAATGTTGCTGTGAAGATCAAATAAGATGTTATTTGTAAAGCACCTAGAACAGTGCCTGGTCCATAGTAGGTGCTATATGTATTTAAAACATATATATGTATATACACATGCATATATGTGTATATAAAGAGAGTATGTGTTTTATATATGTATATGCATATATATGTAGAGAGTATGTATGCATATATATATACACATATATACATGTGTATATATATATGTTCCTTTCCCTTTTCTAGTGTGTACCTATTTGTAACTTTTACTATTACTCTTTGTAATGCGGGGTCTCTTTATTTCAGAAGTATTTCTATAAGTTTTGAACCTGTTGATCTCATGATCTGAGTATATATATCACTCCTCTTCCTCCTTTTTGACAAGGGTATGTTAATCTCTCTATAGCTTCCTAGGCTGGTGGGCCCTAGGAATTGCTAACTGTTAATATTGTAATTGTAATCTTACTTTTTAAATCCATTGTTGTCCATATTACTGTCTTCACAAGCATATGCAAGACTCTAATTGGTCAGTGTCTATGGTTCAGAACTGAACCCAATTCTTGAGATGTGGCTTGATCAGCGTGAATGAGGGGGTGAGGGGTGAGGACGACAAACTTCCTCTTTTCTCTCAGTACAGACTAAAATTGTAGATTTTTTAGATTGCCACATAACACTGACTCATTCTGAGGTTGTGTAGTGCAGCCCCAGCCCCAGAGAGATTTCACATGAACTGGTATGTAGCAATATCTCCACCATCCTGTAGATCTAAAGCTTCTTTTGTTAAACTCGTGTAGAACTTTATATTTATTCCTATTAAATTTGGTCACGTTTGCTTCAAACTTGTTGAGATTCTTCTGATTCTCAGTCCTCTCATCCAAATGCACTCACTATTTCTTAAGCTTCACAGTCAAAGAGCAATGTCATCTCATTAGGATAAATGTTCCCTTCGAATGCCTCTCATCCACACCTGCCCATCCTGTGTGACTATTGTTCATAGTCCCTCAAAAGCCTGCCAGAGGGTGCCTGCCCATCATACTGGGGGCCTTCCTCACTTTGGACATCATGAGGGTGCTAGTGGAACATGTGGGCTATGCAGTGGTTTTCCTTTCCTCTCGCTGCGTGATGAAGTCACCTTTTCTGATGCTATATTTCTTTAGTGACATCCTCAGCTCCCATGCATCTTGCTGTCCCTTCATTCTAGCACCCTTGGTCACAATACCCGCAAGAGTTCCACTTTCACAGTCTGTTACTCTGAAATTCCTCTGTCTGGTTATCATCTCCTGCCTCCCTTTCTTTCCCCCTCCTAAACCTATGTATTTTCTATTCTCAACATAGCTTCTTCACACCCTTCCTCTTCCCTACTTTCCCCCTTTCAAAATCTTGACCCTGAAGGTAACAAGTTCAGCCTTGTACCCCTTGAATCCCTGCTGTGGCTGCTTGCTTTCCTTTTAACCCCCTGGAATTACTGCATTTGCCCTAGGAACAAGGTACATGCTGGTGTGTGTTGTGGACACTGCCTGCTTCCCCTACAAAGGTGTGCTAGCTAGTCTCTACTGGACCCTCCCTGCTACATTCCAAACCTTTTATTCTTCCCTGACTTAACTTTCTATTGTACTCCCATAGCATCTATTCATAACCTCTTCTCTCATCAGAACACCTACACAGTTTCCCTTACCTCCCTCCCAGCAGATGACATCACCTCATACTTCAAAAAAAAAAATTATAGCCAGCCCTTAGGAACCCTTTCTTTTTCCCAGTTCTATACTTCATACTCCCTCAACACTATCTCCTTCCTCCCATTTTCTATTCCTTTCTTACCACAAAGCTACCAAATAAAAGCACCATTAGGACCATATCACTACTGTGCTCCAGAATCTTTAATAGCTCTCTATTTCTTATATTATCAGATACACATATAATCTCTGTTTGACATTTAATTCCCTTCATAAATAGTCTGGCTTCAACTCACCTTCTTTCTTTTTTACAAAATAAATTTTGTTAAATATTTTCCAGTTACTTGTAAGAAACATTTTAACATTCATTTTAAAAAATTGAGTTCCAAATTCTCTCTCCTTCCCTGCAGTCCACCACTCCTTGAAAAGGCAAACAATTTGATATACATATGGAGTATATCAATTTGATTATATGAAGTGAAATCATACAAAGATATATTTCCATATTGTTGTTCAGTTGTGTGTGACTCTTCATGACCCCATTTAGAGTTTTCTTGGCTAAGAGACTGGATTGGTTTGCCATTTCCTTCACCAGCTCATTTTACAGATGAGAAAGTGAGGCAAACAGGGTGAAGTGACTTGCCTAAGGTCACACAGCTAGTAAATGTCTGAGGCCACATATGAACTCAGGAAAATGAGTCTTCCTGACTTCGGGCCCAGCACTTTATTCATTGCTCCACCTAACTGCCCCTTGCTATTAGAGAAATGCACATTAAAACAACTCTGTGCTACCACCTCATACCTATCAGATTGGCTAACATGACAGAAAAGGAAAATAACAAATGTTGGAGGGGATGTGGGAAAATAGGGACATTAATGCAGGTGGAGTTGTGAACTCCAGAATCCCAATCATTCTGGAGAACATTTTGGAACTGTACCCATATACATTTTGATCTAGCAATACCACTAGTAGATCTGTATCCCAAAGAGATCAAAGAAAAAGAAAAAGGACCTATATATATGAACATATTTATAGCAGCTCTTTTTGTAGTGACAGAGAATGGGAAATTGAGGGGATGCCCTCAATTGGGAAATATATCAATTGGGAACTGGCTGAACAAATTGTGGCATATGATTCTATTGTGCTGTAAGAAATGAAGAGCAAGGGGCGGCTAGGTGGCGCAGTGAATAGAGCGCCGGCCCTGGAGTCAGAAGGACCTGAGTTCGGAGCTGGCCTCAGACACTTAATCCACACAAACAAAAACCTAGCCGTGTGACCTTGGGCAAGTTACTTAACCCCAATTGCCCTAAAGGGGCAGCTAGGCGGCTAGGTGGCGCAGTGAGTAAGAGCGCCGGCCTCGGAGTTTGGATGACCCGAGATCAGATCCGGCCTCAGAAAATGAGCACCCACGCATAAATCAAAATGACTAGCCGCGTAACCTTGAGCAAGTTACTTAACCCCAATTGCTTTAAAAAAAAAAAAAGAAATGAAGAGCAGGATAGTTTCCAAGAAACCTTGGAAGACTTACATGAACTGATGCTAAGTGAAGTGAGCAGAACCAGGAGAACCTTGTACACAGGAAGAGAAATATTGTACAATGATCAACTATGAAAAACTTAGCTACTCTGATCAAGACAATGATCCAAGACAATTCTGAAGGCTGTATGACAGAAAATGTGATCCACCTTCAGAGAGAGAACTGGAGTCTGAGTGTAGCTTGAAGCATAATTTTTCCACTTTCTTTTTCTTCTTTTTTTGGTTGGGGGCAACATTGCTAATATGGAAATGTGTTTTGCATAATTTAACATGTATGATTGATATTGATATTGATTTCAAACATATAATTGATTTTTTGCCTTCTTCATGGCTGGGGGAGGGGTAGGCAGGGGGAGAGAGAGAGGGAGAATGAGAGAGAGAGAGAGAGAGAGAGAGAGAGAGAGAGAGAGAGAGAGAGAGAATTTGGAATTTAATGTTTAAAAATGAATCCTAAAAATAAATAAATTTACTTTTAATAAAAAACTCCAGTACCTCTTCTTCTAAGAGACCTTTCCCAGCTCTCCTAATTGTTACTGCTTTCCCTCCATAATCACTTTGTATTTACTTATCTGTATATATGTTGTTCTCCCCAGTAGAACACAAGCTCCTTGATGGCAGGGACTGTTTTATTTTTGTCTTGGTATTCCAGTGGTGTGTTGGTAAATGTTTAACAACTGACTCTCTGGAAAAAAAAGAATACATATAACCCACTCTTAAGTTTTATCTGCATTATTAATATTTTCTGCATCACTTTATTAAGTCAAGACAATGAAACAATAATACATCCTTGATTTATAGTATTTTCCAATTTCTGAGGTGTAAATACTCCCGATGAAAATTGAACATTCGACTCTCATGAGCCTATCTGAGCTGGCTTCTGCACACCCAGTCCTTTAGCATCTCATATAGCACCTGGCAGACAGTAGATGCCTAATAATTGCTTAATGAATTGTGTTTAACTGGATTTCATCCCACAGCATCTAGCTCCCCCAGGTACCCTAACCTGTGTCCAAGTCCACATAGGTTATTCCCTAGGCAGCCTAGGCATGCACCTTCAAAGAGAACAGTCCATATGATGGATGCTATCTTAGGCTCATCTGCCTTTCTGTGATGATTTTTTCTAACCCTTGTTTAGGCCTTATCTCTGCTTCGATCACTTTTTCTAGCTGCCTCTATACCAATAATCTCCCTTTCTGGGCAGGAAATGAAACCACAGAGAACAAGAAAGATCTGAATTTCTTGAGGTAAATATTATTTCAGTAGCAGCATGCATGGCAAGTGCCCTCACTTCTGATGGAGAGAGACAATTGCTAAGTTCACAAATATTTAAGTGCCTGTTACATACTGGGTACTTGACTAGGTCCCAGGGTTATAAAGACAAAAAATAAGCATGTCCTCTTCTCAAGGACTATTTAGATTGTGAGTTCCTTGCAGGCAGGGATTGTTTTTTTTTTTTTTTTGTTGTTTGTTTGTTTGTTTTTGCTTTTCTTTGTATCCCCATTTTAGGACAGTGCTTGGCACTTAGTAGGCACCTAAAAAATGCTTGTTGGCTTTACTCAAGGAGTTTATATTCTATTGGGGGAGAAAATATGCATGTGAATAAATATATAAAATATACAAAAAAAGGAAGGCATTCTTTTTTTTTTTTTGCACGTGTTTCCTTTTTTTGTAAGATAGTGATAATGCCTGTTCTGCTCACCACACGGTACTGCTACCAGCCTCTGGGAGGGTGTCAAGATTTCTTGTAGAAGATAATACTCGAGCAGAATTTTGGAGGAAATGAGTAATCCTAAGAGGTGGAGGTGAGGATTGAGTGCATTCTAGGCATGGGACCAGCTAGTGCAAAGTACCAGAGTGAAAGATGGGATGTTGTCATGAGCATCATGAAGGCCAATATGACTGGACCACAGAGGGTGGGAAGGAGACTAATGTACCATAAGTTTAGAAAGGCAAGTTGAAGCCAGGGGCTTTATAATGAGTTTTTTTTATGATAAGTTTTTTAATTAAAATTTTAAAAAATTTATGTTTAATTTATGGGATAAAACAAGCATTTCCATAATGTAGTATAATAAAAAAATGATTGCATATGAAACTGCAAATCTATTATGTACAACCTGCTATCTATTTACATATATAATGAAGCTATTATGTAAATTTCTTTTTCCCTTTTTTTTTCTTCCCTTCCCCCCAGATATGGCTACCATTAGACAGAACTCTGTGTGTGTGTGTGTGTGTGTGTGTGTGTGTGTGTGTGTGTGTGTGTAAAATTGTAAAATCATTCTATATGTACTTTTATTTATTCAGTCTTAAAGGCAATAGGGAGGCATTGGAGCATTTTTAAGTAAGGGAGTAGTCTACTTCAGGTTGGAAATTACTATAACAGTCAGTTGAATTAGATGCTTCTTGGGGTTGGGTGAGGGTTTGAATGGCCATTCTGGAATCCCACACCCAAACCCTTGGTACCTCAGGGTAGGCGGGAACCAGAGAATCAGAGAGATGGAAAAGACTAATCCTGAATCTTTAACTACCCAGAGGGACTAGAGTATCTAGATCTACCCATCTGCATGCACCATTTTCAAATGTCACATTTTTAAATTGTTGGGTTTACCCCGATGGATATATAGAAATAGAGAGACTCATGGAATGTTAGATTTGGGAGAGACCTCAGGAGCCATTCAGGCCAACTCATAGTTGAAAACAAACCCTACTAGAACAGGTCCAAGCAGTAATCCAGCCCTGCTCCCTGGTAAGGAAGGCTTACCTACCACCTTTCTAGGCAGACCATTTTCCTTTTAGCACTCATTTCCAGGAGTTTTTCCTTACATCCAGCTTAAATATGGCACTTTACAACTTTTACCCATTGCTCTTGGTTCTTCTCTGTCTGGGGACAAATAGAACACATTGGATCCCTTTTAGACATGAAAGCCCTAAAATACTTGAGAACATCTCTGATATATGTCCTCCTGAACTCCACAACCTCCTCCCCCAATCTTCTTTTCTTTAGGCAAAACAACTCTATGTTCTCCAACATAGGATCCTGATATGACATTGATTTAAGGCCCTCCCTCCACTGCCCTGGTCGCCCCCCCATCATATCAATACCCGTCTTAAAATGTGCCCAGACCTTCTGACCACTATACTCCTGATGTAGTCTGTCCAGGTCAAAGCAAATTTGGCTGTCACCTCCTTAGAGCAGCAAGGTGGAGAAGCAGATAGAGCCCTGGCTCTGGAGTTAGGAAGACATGAGTTCAAATCCAGCCTTAGACCCTTCCTAGCTGGGCAAGTCATTTAACCTCTTTTTGCCTTGGTTTTCTCATCTGTAAAATGGGGATAATACTAGCACTTACCTCCCAAGGTTATCATGAGGATAAAATGAAGTAATGTTTGTAAAGTGCTTTCCAAATCTTAGAGCATGTGTGCGTTCTTTTTCTCCTTCTCCTTCTTCCCCTCCTCCTCCTCTTCCTTCTTCCCCTCCTTCTCCTCCTCCTCCTTCTCCTTCTCCTCTTCTTCTCCTCCTCTTCCTCCTTCTCCTTTTCCTCCTCTTCCTCCTTCTTCTCCTTTTCCTCCTCTTCCTCCTTCTTCTCCTTCTCCTCCTCCTTCTTCCCCTCCTTCTTCCCCTCCTTCTCCTCCTCCTTCTTCTCCTCTTCTTCCTCCTTCTTCTCCTCCTCCTCTTGCTCCTTCTCCTCACCCCCCCCCCTTTTCCCCAAAAGCCATATTTCTCAATTCAGTCTTGCTCACATTCACTTTTTTGGCTATCTTAGCACTATTTCTTTGTATGGAGCTTGCAGTCCACTATAACTCCTGTGACTCAAACAAATTGTTCTCTGATCATGCCTCTGACCTGTATTTGTGAAGCTGATTTTTTGGACCCAAGTGAAAGATTTTATATTTATCTCTATTAAATGTCATTTTTATTAGATTCAGCTCAATGCTCCAACCTTTTGAGATCTTTCATCCAGTGTGTTAGCTGGGCCTCCCAACTTTGTGCCTCCTTTGGGTCCACTGAGTTCTTTGTTAAAACTAAGCCTCAGAAATAAGCAAATAAAGCCCAGTGTTGAAATTATAGTTAGAGAAGCTGAGTGAACTACAGATATCTGAAATACATATATGTGTCATTTAGGGGTGTTCAGAATTCTATTTGCACTTTAGCATCAACTTATCTTATGACACTACTCCCCACCAAAGTCAGCTATATCATTCTCCCTAGGTATCCCTGGAAAATCTAAGAGCATTGAGCTAGGAGTCCCAAGACCCAAGTTCTAATCTCAGCTCCATTGCTTACTAGTCATATGACTGTGCCTACTATTCAGCAGTAATCTAATTTCTCTGAGCTTCTGTTTCCTTACCTGTAAGATACTGATAACATTGCCCTCTCTGTTCACCATGTGGCATTGCTACCAGCATTGAATGAGGTAGAGACTTGGGACCTGCTTTGTAAAGAGCAAAGTACTTTAAAAGTCTGGAGTGTGATTATTGTAACACCTTATGCTGAAGTACTCTGTACTTAAGATGACAAGTAGGGATCCCTGCCCTCTCTTATGGTTGAAAAGAAGTGGCCCCAAGTCTTATGAACATATGCATTGCCATCTCATATCTAGAGAAATGGCTTGATGTAGTGATTAGAACTGAACTGAGAATTAGTGAGACTTAGGTTTGAATCCTGCCTTGAATATCAGCTGTGTGATCTTGGATAAAAGACCTTACTACTCTGGGTCCTGGCTTTCTTCTAGGCAAAATGAGGGTTTTGCCTACCCCAAAGGGATGTTGGGAGGGTTAAATGAAGCATTATATGTAAAGTATTTTGAAAGCCTGAAAGTGGAGGCACCCAGGTGTAGCACAGTGGCAGGATTTGGGGTCCGGTAGACCTGAGCTGGTTTGAGTCTTGCCTCAGACACTCCTTAGCTGGGTGATCTTGCAAATCACTTAACCTCTTTCTGCCTCAGTTTCCTCATCCTTAAAATGGAAGGATAGTAATAGTAACTATCTCCCAGGGTTGTGAGGATCAAACAAGATAAAATGTAAAGCACTTGCTGAACCTTCAAGCACCAGCTACATAAATGCTTGTTGTTCAATTGTTTTTCAGTCATGTCCAACTCTTTGTGATCCTGTTTAGGGATTTTCTTGGTAGAGATGCTGAAGGAGTTTCCCATTTCCTTCTCCAGTTCATTTTTACAGATGACAAAATAGAGGCAAACAGGCTTAAGTGACTTGCTCAGGGTCACACAGGTAGTAAGTGAATGATGGCAGATTTGAATTCAGGAAACAGTCTTCCTGACTCCAGACCCAGAACTCTATCTACTGTGTCACCTGGCTGCCCCATATAAATGCTAGCACTTATTATTAGCTATTATAGAAATGTTATTGTTGTTGTTTTTACTGAAAAGGGACAGGGGCATCCAAATCAGTGCATGGAGGATCAAGACACCAACAAAATTACTCTGATTATAGGTGGCCACTCCCCTAGGGGCTTGTTTATTGCAGAAACAAGCCTGATTTCCTTCAAATCTCTAGTTTGATTAATCTACTGTTCTTCTTTTTTTAAGTACTTGTTGAGATTGTGCTAATCATTCTACTGTGCCAAATCCAAATCACATTTTTATGTTTTTTTATATATATATATATATCCATATATATCCTTCCAATCTTGTGATTTTTATTTTTCCATAATATACTTGTCAGTCAATAAGTATTTATTGAGTGCCTGCGGGATATCGAATACAACATATTTTTGTGCGTATCATACTTTTCTTAAGTGTTCTCCTGGGGTTACAACTTTCTTTTCTAATCTAGCTTGAGGAAGAACAAATATTTCACTGGAAAGTGTTCTGAAGTTCATCACCCAGAGCTCAATGCCTATATATGTATTCAAATGTTTTATTCATCCATCCATCCACATGCAACAATAGTTTCTCAAGTACCTTCTAGATGCAGAGCACATCTCCTGAAGGTGGGTAGGAGTTACAAAAGCAAATATGATGCAGTATCTGACCTCATGGACTTGAAAGTTAGCAGTAAAGATATAATGATAACCGAAGTTTACGTGGTGTTTAATATATATTTTCTCTGAGCTTCATCACACAGCTGTATTCTCAGATGATTATTAACCACATGATTCATGGCAACTCCCTTACCCTCCTGATCTGTTTTGTCATCTGTCAGATGGGGATAATAAGAGTGCCTGTGTTGCCAGCTTGATGTCAAGACATCAAATGAGATAATAATAATAAATTAACATTTATATAGCGCCTTAAGTTTCACAAGGCTCTTTGCATATTTTGTCTCATTTGATTTTCACACCCTTGTGAGTTGGGGGCTATTATCTCTATTTTATGAAATGAAACAGACAGATTGTAAGTGACTTTCTCAGAGCCATAGAACTAGTAAATGTCTGAGGCAGGAACTGAACTCACGTCCTCCTGACTCCTCTTCCTCTTCTTTCTCCTCTTCTAACCCTAACCACCCTCCTCCTCCTCCAAATTCTTCTTCTTCTTCTTCTTCTTCTTCTTCTTCTTCTTCTTCTTCTTCTTCTTCTTCTTCTTCTTCTTCTTCTTCTTCTTCTTCTTCTCCTCCTCCTCCTCCTCCTCCTTCTTCTTCTTCTTCTTCTTCTTCTTCTTCTTCTTCTTCTTCTTCTTCTTCTTCTTCTTCTTCTTCTTCTTCTTCTCTATCCCCTCTTCTTCCTCCTCTAACTCTCCTCCTTTTTCTTTTTTTCCTTCTTTTTCCTTCCCCTACATTCCTCTTCCTTCTTTTTCCTTTTTTCTTATTTTTCCTTCCCCTACATTAATCTATCAACCAACCACCATTTTGAAGCCCCTACTATATGCCAGGTGGCACTGTCCTAACACTGAGGATATAAATGCAAAAGTGAGACAACTAGGACTTTACATTCTATTTGGAAGTGGGGATGGTTTACAGCATTTTCACTGGTATGTAGCTGAAGAAACACACCAAAAAAACAAACAAGTGATTTCAAGGGAGGAGTCAATAAAACCTAAGAGAATTAAAAACTCTTGAGGGAGGTAGGTTTGAATAGAGTTGGTGGCTCTGAAAGCTAAGGACGGTGAATATACTCAGGCATGGAGGACAGTTTGTGAAAAGGCACAAAAGTGAGGGATAGAATTTTTCCTAATGGGAACTCAGGAAGGAAGTCTCAGATGAGAAGGGGATCAAGCCTTCCTCTATCTCCCCACCTTCCATCTCTTGCAGTACGTGTCTCCTGATGGAAGGCTGCCAGGGTTGGCTCACCTTTCATCTTGTCAGCCTGATATTCTGACTCTCTCAATGTGAAGAGTCTTCTCCTGTCTAAGTTCCAGTCTTCAGAGGGAAGAGGAGAGATGAAATAAGGCTTCTCATCTGACCTTGTACCATTCATCTCATTCTGCTTATGTCTCCTGTTATCTCCAGCCTCCTCTAGGAAGAAATGTGGCACCTTGCACTCCGTGATGAGCATCATTACATTTATTGTACTGTACACATCCTAGTGATTCTGAACCATTGTAGGTCATCATCCAAACCCTATTCTGCACCCCCCAGTACTCAATGAGTAAGAGAGAGCTTGAGGGAAAGATAATAAGTTCATTTTTCTATATATTTAATTTGAGATGCTAGTGGAACATCCATGTAGGGATATCCAGAAAGTAGTTGAAGTTGTAGGACAAGAAATCAGGAGAGAGATGAAGACTAGATATGTGAATTTGAAGATGAAACACATAGAAATGATCGTTGAACGCATGGGAGTTGATGATGATGAGATAACCTAAAAAGAATGTGGAGAAAGAAGGTCCAGGTATATATGTACGTGTGTGTGTGTGCGCGCGCGCGCGTGTGTGTGTGTGTGTGTGTGTGTGTGTGTGTGTGTGTATGGAGATGATGATTTTGTAAAGGAGATTGGAAAGGAGAGAGCAGACAGGCAGGAGAATCAGGAAAAAGCAGAGTGAGATGTGAGATAACAGAGTTAATGAGTATAGACAGTTTTCCCCTCCCTTTAGAGTTTGACTGCAAAAGGTATAAGAATTTTCTCATAATGAACTATGAAGTTTAAAAATTTTTTTAAGCATGAGAAAGATGTAGGCATGTTTATGAGCAGCAGGGAAGGAGAGAGTGAATAAGGACCATAGAGGCACACAGAATGCACTTTGCATATACTCTATGCATGCTTATGATGGGAGATTTAAAATTAGAGACAAAAAGTTTTTTTTTTAAATACATTTACATAATAATTTTGTTGTATATTTGAAAGGAATAGCAAGTGGTGGATAGTATATTTGCAGTTTTCTGTGCAATCATCTTTTAATTTTGCTATGTTATGGAAATGCTTGTTTTATTCCATAAATTAAAAAGACAATTAGGGACAGAGAGATGATTGAAAGGGCCAGCCCTGGTAGAACATGGGAGGGGATAGGAATAAGGACAAAAGTAAAAGTGTTGGGATGAGGAGTTAAGATAGCAGAGTAGAAACAGGACTTCCCTGCAGCTCCAGCCTCCACCTCCTCTAATTCATGTAAAAAATGACTCTAGATAAACTTTGGAGCTACAGAACCCACAAAATGACACAGAGAAGCTAACCTCCCATTGAAGACAACCTGGCAGCCTGGCAGGAAGGGGCCAATGCAGCACTCTGGGAGCTGAGTCCAGCTTCTTGTAAGCCCGAGGTTTTAGCCTCAGGGTGGCCTGACCAGCCACCAGCTGGAGGGACTTCAGATTACCAGCAGCTGTGGTGGTTTCCAGACTTATCAACCCATAGATGCCAAAGACAAAGTGAGAAGTCAGTGTAGACTTTGCAGGAACAGGGAGTTTGGGAGTATGGTCTAGTCTTTGCCCCTGGGGCAAGAAGCAGCTGAGGCTCCATGGCTGTACAGCCACTGCCATGTGGCTGCTTCAGAGCTCCTGGTCTGCAGATTGTAGGGGGACCAAGAGACCAGTCTGAGGGGTAATTGCACTTGCTTTAACCTGCTTGGATCTGGATTGCTGTCTAGGGTGGAGGTCCTGGGGTGAGTGAACAGTTTACCAGAGCATTTGGAAGCTTCAGAGAGGGCACCCAACTAATAGCTCTGGCAGCTGTGAAAACCCCAATGTTTGGGATAAAGCTCCCCTTTCTGGTAGCAGAGTTCTACTATAGTGAAAGGCTCAAAAGTCAAGTAATTGAGTGGCAACATGAGCAAGCATAGGAAGCAAAGCAAACAGAGCAATCCTACATTAGACTCCTATTTTGGGGGCGAAAAAGATCAAAGCATGAAACAGGAGGAAGACAGTGATGTCAGAACTCCTACACCAAAAGCTTCTAAGAAAAATATGAGCTGGTTACAGGCCATAGAGGACCTTAAAAAGGATTTTGAAAATCAAATAAGAGAGGTGAAGGAAAAATTGGGAAGAGAAATGAGAATGATGCAAGAAAATTATGAAATGAGAGTCAACAACCTGATTGAAGAAAATAGCACCTTAAAAAATAGACTAACTCAGATGGCAAAAGAGGCTCAAAAAGACAACGAAGAGAAGAATGCCTTAAAAAGCCAAATTTGCCAGGTGGAAAAAGAATCTCAAAAGCTCACTGAAGAGAATCATTCCTTCGGAATTAGATTGGAGCAAATGGAAGCTAGTGACTTTATGAAAAATCAAGATACTATTAAACAGATCCAAACAAATGAAAAAAAATAGAAGGCAAAAGAGAAGAGTGAGATGTGAGATAACAGAGTTAATGAGTATAGACAGTTTTCCCCTCCCTTTAGAGTTTGACTGCAAAAGGTATAAGAATTTTCTCATAATGAACTATGAAGTTTAAAAATTTTTTTTAAGCATCAGAAAGATCTAGGCATGTTTATGAGCAGCAGGGAAGGAGAGAGTGAGTAAGGACCATAGAGGCACACAGAATCCCACTGTGTCATTTCTCATTGGAAAAGCCACTGACATGGAAAATAGATCCAGGAGAGATAATTTAAAAGTTATTGGACTACCTGAAAGCCATGATCAAAAAAAGAACCTAGAAATCATCCTTCAAGAAATTCTCAAGGAAAATTGCCCTGTTTTTTTTTAGAACCAGAGGGCAAAATAGAGTTTGAAAGAATCCACCAATCATCTCCTAAAAAAAAATCCCAAAAAGAAAACTCCTAGGAATATTATAACCAGGTTCTGGAGTTTCAAGATCAAGGAGAAAATATTACAAGCAACCAGGAAGAAACAATTTGAATATTGTGGAAACACAATCAGGATAACACAGGATCTGGCATCTTCTACACTGAAGGATTGAAGGGCTTGAAATATGATATTCCACAGGTCAAAGGAGCTGGGATTAAAACCAAGGATCACCTACTCAGCAGAACTGAGTATCATGTTTCAGGGGAAAATATGGTCATTTAGTAGAACAGAGGACTTTCAAGCATTCTTGATGAAAAAAACAGAGTTGAATAGAAAATATGATATTCAGATACAAGAAGCAAGAGAAGCATGAGAAGGTAATCAGGGAAAAGAAATCAAAAGCAACTTATCAAAGTTGAACTATTTACATCCCTACATGGAAAAACTATAATTGTAACCTATGAAATTTTTCTCAGTGTGAGAATAGTTGAAGGGAATAGAAATGTTTGTGTATACACACACACATGCACACACACACATACATCTATATAGGAGGGTATATGGGCATATGAATACATATGTGAGTATGTGTATATATGTACAAGTATACATAGAGAGAGGGCACAGTACCAATTCAATAGGAAGGGATGATACTTAAAAGGTGAAATTAAGAGGTGAGAGGTGAGAGAGGAATATAATGAGAAGAAATGGGGAGAGACAGAATGGGGTAAAATATCTCATATAGTAGAGGCAAAGGAAAACTGTTACAATGGAGGGGAAGAACAGGAAGGGAAAAGGGAATGAGTCAAACTTATTCTCATTGAATTTGGCTTAGGGAGGGAATGACATACATACTAAACAGGGTATCTCACCCTACAGGAGAGTAGAGGGGAAGGGGACAAGAGGGGGGTTAATGGAAGGGAGGGCAGGCTAGGGGGA
The DNA here is from genome assembly GCA_011680675.1 of Gymnobelideus leadbeateri. Lineage (NCBI taxonomy): Eukaryota > Metazoa > Chordata > Mammalia > Diprotodontia > Petauridae > Gymnobelideus > Gymnobelideus leadbeateri. The sequence goes on from WOXC01008256.1 coordinate 50,828, forward strand.
AGGGAAGTTGGAAGCACCCACTTTTGAAAAGGGATAGGATCAAAGTAGAGACTAGAACAAGTAGGGGGTGGGATAGGATGGAGGGAAATATAGTCAGTCTTTCATGATATATTCACTATGGAAATGTTTTGTATAGCTACACATGTGCAACCTATATTGAATTGCTCATCTTCCCAGTGAGAGTGAGTGATGAGGGAGGAAGGGAAAGAATCTAGAATTCAAAGTTTTAAAATCAAATGTTTAAATATATAATTATTATTATTTTACACGGAAATGGGAAATAAGATATACAGCCACTGGGGCAAAGAGATCCACTGTGCCCTACTGGAAAGGCAGAGGGGGGATGGGGAAAGATGGGAGAGGGTAGATAGGGGGAGGGGATTTTCAGTGGTGTTTTGGAGTTGTGGGTAGATAAAAATGGGGAGAAAATTTGTAACTCAAAATCTTGTGGAAATGAAAGATTTAAACTAAACTAAATAAATTAATTAATAAATTAGAAAAAAGCAAAAGTGTTAGTATTAGTGTCTTGTCCTCTAAGTCTAGAGCAAGAGAGGAGAGAATGGGAGGAGAGATGTTTTCTCCTTCCCTCCCCTCTCTTTCAACCCTAAATCTATGATCTTTAGAAGATACAGGAAGGAACAATTTCATAAAAATTGAAGGAGGAATAAATACCCATAAAGAGGTAGTGATCTACAATGTCAAATGTTGCAGAGTTCATGCATGAGGACCAAGGATCATTGGATTTTGCAATTAAAGAGATTTGAAGGACATTTTTATGCATATTTTTCTTCCTATATTATAGCTACTCTATACATTGTGTAGCCTGGAAGATATGCATGCATATACACAAACATAAATAGACATATGTGTATGTGTGTTTATGAATATAATATATAGATATCTAAAGACAGAGACAGGGCAGGAAGAAAGAAAGAGACAGAGGGAGGGCAGTTTTAAAATTTCCCCCTCTTCCTTTTTAAATTTAAAACTCCTTTAAATTAAAAATTCTGGGAAAATACATTTTTGCTCAGATCTTGATAGGTACAATATTTCCTTAGTCAAAAACCCTTGTTTCTTTTCTTTTCAGCCATGGCCCCAAAATCTAAATTCCATTCTTAGACACAATCTTTGTAACCAGTTGCCTGATTCCCCAGTCTAGCTTTCACTTCTGAATCCTTGATTGTCAGTAGTGATATAAATGCCACCAGCATTTATTACATGCTTTTAGAAATTTAATGTATCCATTGGAGACACCTTATTTGAGTAGAGCCTTCAAGTCTACATTTTCTGTCAAATCAAATTCTTCTTTTTAAAAAAAAAGCCAATAAAGAAACGACACAGTGGGATTTTCTATTATCTATGTGCCTCACTTGTTTGGTCCTAAAATGAGGTCTGCTATAGAAAGGGATAGCAACTAGACTTATGATCTCATTGGTATAGGCACTTTCCTGAAAAAAATTTTGTTCCTGTCTCTCTAGGTTTGTAGAAGTATCTGGCGGATGGTAGAATACTAGGCTTGGAATCAGAAAACCGGAGTTCAAATTGGCCTGCCATGCTTACTAGTTAGGTAACCTTAAGCCACTTTATCTCTTTTGGTTTCAGTTTTCTCATCTGTAAAATGGGATTAATAATAGCACTTGCTGGGGCAGCTAGGTGGCGCAGTGAATAGAGCGCCAGCCCTGGAGTCAGAAGGACCTGAGTTCGGAGCTGGCCTCAGACACTTAATCCACACAAACAAAAACCTAGCCGTGTGACCTTGGGCAAGTTACTTAACCCCAATTGCCCTAAAGGGGCAGCTAGGTGGCTAGGTGGCGCAGTGAGTAAGAGCGCGGCCTTGGAGTTGGGATGACCCGAGATCAGATCCGGCCTCAGAAAATGAGCACCCACGCATAAATAATGACTAGCCGTGTAACCTTGAGCAAGTTACTTAACCCCAATTGCTTTAAAAAAAAAAAATAATAGCACTTGCCTCCCAGGGTATTGTGAGGCTCAAATGAGTTAACATTTATAAAGTGCTTAGCCCATTGACTGGCACATAGTAGGACCTTAATAAATATTTCTTCCCTTCCCCCCTCCCTCATCATGCCAAATTCTCTATAAGGCTTGCTTTCCCCCCATCCTGAATAGCTTTTAACTATTTTCACTAATGGTATACTTAACTGATATATTTCTCCATTTTGTACCATGTTCATTAAGATTTAAAATGATAAGAAAAGAGGCCCAGACATAGCTGATGTCTTTTTGGTCAATTTTTCCTTCTTTTCGTTTCTCTTTCTCTGTCTCTGTCTCCCTTCCTTCTTTTTCTTCTTCCTCCTTTCTTTTTCTTCCTTCCTTCCTTCTGTACTTCCTTCCTTCTTTCCTTTCTTCCTTCCTTTCTTCCTTCCTTTCCTTCTTCTTCCTTCCTTCCTTCCTTCTTTCCTTTCTTTCTCCTTCTTTCTTTCTTTCTTTCTTTCTTTCTTTCTTTCTTTCTTTCTTTCTTTCTTTCTTTCTTTCTTTCTTCTTTCTTTCTTTCTTTCTTTCTTTCTTTCTTTCTTTCTTTCTTTCTTTCTTTCTTTCTTTCTTTCTTCCTTCTATCCTCTTTTCCATGTCTTTTTAAGAATATTACCCCCATTGAGACATCTTGAAAATGAATATTTGAGTGCCTTTAAAACTGGGTGCCCTCCAGCATAGCTTTCTTCTACATGCTCTATTTAGAGCCCATAATGCGCCCTAACATCATCTCTTTAAATGACATTGTCCCTTCCTCACTTAGTACAATAACACACTGTGGGTATAGATGGAAGGAAGATATAGTGCTTCTATTATCATCACCAAGGAAAATAGATCCTTGGGAGGCAGCTACTTAGGGATGACAACTGGGTCAATGAGAGTTGAGATTACCATGAGGGACAAGATACACACACGAATACATATACATACCCACATACATACATACATATATACACACAAACAAATATCTGCTCTCTTCAATGTGTGTGTATATACATACAACTCTGCATATAGGTATATAAACACATGTTTAAATATTTACATAACTACATAAATATATCTATATATATATATGAAGTATCCTCAGTATAGAGAGCCTTGGGAGACACCCAGGCTTAGAAATGCCAAAAGACCTTTTTCCTTTCACTTCTAATTATTTTCCATTTTCATGAACAAATGCTCTCTGAATGAGCTGGTTGAGGTAGAATTAATACATGAGACTGAGAAAAGACCACTGGATTTAGTAATTAAGGGAGGGGCATCTCCACTTATATTCTTCTTTCTATATTTTGTCTACTCTATACATCCAGCCTTGGAGATTATCCATCTATATATGTAATATATGTAGATACATATACACACATGTACATACATACATACACACATACATACATACATACATGCACACACACATCCCTAGATCTATCTGTTTAGAGAGGGAGATGAAGCTAGGTGGCCCAGTGAATAGAACAGAGTGCTAGGCTTGAAGTCAGGAAGAACCAAATTTGAATTAGCTTCACTTACTAGCTATGTGATCCTGAGCAAACCTTAATTTCAACTGTGAAAGAAGCTAAGAAAGGGGGTGAGGAAGAAGTCCATTTCATATCTGGGGACAACATACAGCCATGGAAGCAGGAAATAGAATAGTAAGTTGAAGAACACTGGAAGGTTGGGGTAAGTGGACCAGCCTGAGAAAGAGTGAATGGCCTCACCTAGGCTACACTTAGATTGAAGTGGAACCCACCTGTCTGTATCTTCCACCCCTTAATCCTTGTCCTGCTCTAAGAGGTCAAGCAAAGCAGATCAAATCCCTTTCAAATATCTGAAGAAAGGAACCCTATGTTTCTTATCTTTTCTCGGAGCTAAATGTACCCAGTTTTTTTTCAACTAACCCAGTGGCACTGTCTACAGTCATCTCACCATCCAGATCCCCTCCCTCTAAATGGCCTCCCGTTTGTCAATGTCCTTCTTAGGTGATCAGTTCACAGGACTGAATCTGATACTTGAGAAGTGGATTGAAGAGGAAGAATCCAGCTGCACTATCACCTTTCTATTGCTGGGCACTATATACCCTGTTTCACATAGATTTTTCCTTTTGTGTTTTCTTCATGATAGCCAAACTGTACTATATGCCATTATTGCTCTTGTCCTTTTCATTAGAATATAAACTTCTTCAAGGTAAAAACTGTTTAACTTGCAGCCATAATGTGTAGCCCAGTGCTTGGTCCATAGGAAGCATTTAATAAATATTTGTTGATTGAGGGATTGATTAAAATGGAGGTTTTAACTGTGGGTATATCTATTGTTTAGCCATTCATCAATAATCTATGTATTCCAAACCTCAAGAATGGTGGAAATGTCAGCCCACATGAAAAAACAATAAATAACATGGGCTGCCTTCTCTACCATCTTACTTCAGTCTGTTGAATTCTACCTATCTTTTAAGGCCCAACCCAACATTACCCCCTTAAGAAAGACTATGGTAAATAATGTTTATTGCTTCTTCACAACACTTTGCATATTTTATTTATGTACTTCTGCTACCAAGCCAGTCCTTACCTTCCAAGAGCTTATGTGGGGGAAGATAATACGTAAAAAGCAGCTGAAAAGGGAGGATGTTACTAGCACCATAGAATAGTGTGGAGATGGCTGGGAAGTGCTATGGAGGCCTGGATCAAGGCAAGATAAAGTCATGACTGGCTTACTGAGGTTCAGGGTAGTTCTAAGGTTAGAATCTAATTTTCTGGTAGGAAGAAAATGAAGATGATGGTTTGAGTGGATAAGAAAAGAATTAGAAGTACTATGGAGTCCTGGATCTAGGCAAGATAAGGCCAAAGTTGGCTTATCAAAGCCCACGATGATTCCAGGACCAGAGTCCAATTTTCTGGTGGGGAGGAGGTGTAGATGATGTCCTGAGCAGAGATGGTCTGTTCTGCATTGATGAAAGCACACTTCCTTCTTGTATTTTTTCCAGGGATCTCATATGGCTATGAATCACAGAACACCACAGTCTCTGATGAATTGAGATTGAGGATTACCCAAAAGGCAATAGAGCGTGACCTACTGTAGCAAATTATAGATGAGGAATTATGCTGGAGAATCACCAGAGAAGAGCAAATCTAGGGACAAAAGGGGTGAATGGTCATGCAGTGAGAACAAGGGTTAACCAGTATGTTCTGGTTGTGTGCTTTACTGCTGGTCTCCACACAATATCAAGAAACCTAGATGAAGGCCCCCACTCCCTATGGAAGATTTACTAAGGACATGAGAATAAGGAGCACAAAATCAGCAGGCATAGATGCGTTGCTATCTGTATCATTATAGAAAGTGTATACAGCAATGACCTCAGAGGTCCATTGATGTGTCAAAGTGCTGAATAACAATTAAACAGCTAGTATTAATATAAAGCTTTAAGATTTCCAAGACACTGGGGCTGCTAGGTGGCGCAGTGAGTAGAGCGTCGGCCCTGGAGTCAGAAGGACCTGAGTTCAGAGCCGGCCTCCGACACTTAACCCACACAAACAAAAACCTAGCCATGTGACCTTGGGCAAGTTACTTAACCCCAACTGCCCTCCAAAAAGGAAAAAAAAAGATTTCCAAAACATTTAGAAATATTATCTCACCTAATACTCACAACCATCCTGGAATGTTTGTGCTATTATTTTCATCATTTTATAATTAGGCAGGCTGAGGCAGAAAAAGGGTTAAGTGACTTTTCCAGGGTCACACAGCTGCCAAGTGTTTAAGGTGGGATTTGAATTCGTTTCCCTGTCTCAAGGTCCAGCACTCTTTCCACTGTGCCACTGAGCTACCTCTTCCTGAAAAATGCACCATATGAATAAACTTTTGTTTGTATTATCATGAGCAGCAAAACCTTTGTCGTAAGACCTTGTGCTATTATCTTATAATATCTTTAAACTGCTTATTCCAATTTAAATATCTTCATTTTCCCTCCATTTTTGAGCAATCTATCATTGGACTATTAACAATGCAAATGAGGTGAAACTAAACATTTTCACATTCAATTGAGAATTAATATATCATAAACACAGATTAGGAGAAGGTGGCATGGCTTTCTCCATGATTAATGATGACAATTTCTTATCTATTGTCTTTCCATGTGGAATCACTGTCTGAAGAGAGAGGGATGGTCCACCGCCCTCACCCAGAACGTTAAGGTTGGAGTTGTTTTTGTCTTTTAATGGTCAGTTCTCTTTTTCTAACTGGAATCAAACACTTGACATGACCACTTAAAATGTGCTAAATCATCCCGAACAGTAGTACCACTTGTGTGTTGGCTAGACGACAGGGTAATCACTGACCCTTATCTTCAATTTTCTGATTTCAATCTCATTCCCATTTAATTCTAATTGGTTGTGCCCATCTCCAACTTGGGGTTCATTTGTGGAAGTGGTTTTATTCATACCGATTATTTCTCTGCACAGAATGGATCTTCATTTTCTCCTTCCGCTTTCCTTTTATGGTGAATATTTTAAGAAGAATAAAAAACTAGGCATTCCATGACGGTGAAATATTGAAATAAATTTGTCCTTTCCAGGACGATTGCTTTCTTTGGCTTTTGAGGAGAGATGCTAGTTCATTGGCCACTAAGCCTGTTATTACATCGAATAAATAGCAGACTGAAAATCAAGTATTTGCCTTTTTATTATTTTCTTTCTACTTCTAATTCATTTTTTAAAAATTCTCTCTCTCCCCTTCCCTCCCCCCCCCATAAATGTATGCCTTTCCTTAATGATTTCTCCTCTTTTCCAAACTGCCAATTAAACAATGACATGATTCTCATATGTCTCAGTAGTCTATGCTGTATGCTTGGCACTCGAGGCTACTTTCTGTCCCACAGCATTTACTCTGTAGTTAATTTAGGTGGTCTGTTTATAGTCATTCTAACAAGAGGACTGAAAGCCTTTTCACAAACCTCTGGAACAATATACACTGCCAAGGGGCAGGTGGCTCAGTGGAAAGTGGGTAGGATTTATGGGATCCTGAATCAAGAGCTGAAAGGGCTCTCAGAGGTCATTTGGTCCAGCCCCCTCATTTTAAAGATGTGAAAACTGAGACCTCGGGAGGTTCTGTGACTTGCTCTGAGATAGTTGGCATCTGAGGTATAATTTGAACTCAGGTCTCTTGATTCCAAGGCCAGTTCTCTGGAAAGAAGCTGGAATTTGGATTCTGGCTAAGATTCTTAGCAAATATGTAAACCCGGATCAGTCATGATCTCTAAGTGCTCCAGTTTTCTTATTTGTAAAATGGGGACTAAAAGTACTTATACTACCCACCTTACATGGTTGCAATAGAGAAAGTGTGATGTGAGCTCTAAACTGCTCTCCGCCCCCTCTGTCTCTCTCTCCTCTCTCCTTCCCTCCCTCTCTCCCTCCCTCCCTCTCTCTCTCTCTCTCTCTCTCTCTCTCTCTCTCTCTCTCTGTCTCTCTGTCTGTCTCTGTCTCTCTCTCTGTCTGTCTCTGTCTGTCTCTCCCTCTCTCCTCTCTCTCTCTTCCTCTCTCTCCTCTCTCCTTTCCTCCCTCCCTCTCTCCCTCTCTCTCTCTCTCTCTCTCTCTCTCTCTCTCTCTCTCTCTCTCTTTGTCTCTCTCGATATATGTGAATTGCTATTAGGAACAGCTATTTATAGATTGTTTAAAGGTTCATAAAATGCTCTAACAAATATTATTTAATTTTTTTCCTCACAACAACATCAGGAAGTATATGCTATTATTTTCTCTATTTTACAGATGAGGAAACTGAGGCAGGCATTCAATGACTTTCTTAGGATCACACAGCTAGTAAAGTATTTGAGGTAGGATTTGAACTCAGGTCTTCCTGACTCTAGGTCTAATACTGACCCAGAGAAATCTAAATTAATCAGAATCATGGAGTTATTTCCATGTGAAACTATAAGCTTTTCTTTTCCTTTCTGTAACATAACCATTACCATACATTATCAAGAGGTAAGAGTCCATCAAAATTAGTCATTGCACAATGTTGCTGTTACTGTGTACAGTATTCTGGTTCTGCTCAGTTTACTCAGCATCAGTTCATGTAAATCTTTCCAGGTTTTTCTGAAGTCTGCCTGCTCCTCATTTCTTATAGCATGACAGTATTCCATTACATTCATATATTACAGCTTGTTCAGCTATTCCCCAATTGATGATCATCCCCTCAATTTCTAATTCTTGGCCACCGCAAAAAGAGCCGCTATACATATTTTTGCACACGCGGCTCCTTTCCCCATTTTTGTGATTTCTTTGGGATACAGATGTAGAAGTGGTATTGCTGGGTCAAAGGGTATTCACAGGTTTTAAAAATTATTTATTTTTAGCTTTCAACATTCACTTCCATAAGTTTTACATTTTCTCCCCCTCCTTCTTCCCTCCCTCCCCAAGAAGACATGCAATCTGATATAGGTTCTACACACATATTCCTATTAAATCTGTTTTCACATTAGTTATGTTGAATAGAAGAATTCTAACGAATAGGATAAACCATGAGAAATGATACAAAGCAAAACAAATAAAAAACTAAAATAGTCTGCTTTGCTCTGCATTCAGACTCCATAGTTCTTTCTCTGGATGTGGTTAGCATTTTCCATCATGAGTCCTTTGGAATTGTTTTAGGTCCTTGCTTTGCTGAGAAGGGCTAAGTCTATCAAAATCAGTCATTACACACTGTGGCTGTTGCTGTGTACAATCTTCTTGTGGTTCTGCTCACTTCACTCAGCATCAGTTCATGTAAATCTTTCCAGATTTTTCTGATGTCTGTCTGTTCATCATTTCTTATAGCACAAGAGTATTCCATTACATTCATATACCACAACTTTTTTAGCCATTCCCCAATTGATGGGCATCCCCTTAATTTCCAGTTCTTGGCCACTGCAAAAAGAGTTGCTATAAATATTTTTGTACATATGGGTCCTTCTCCCACTTTTATGATCTCTTTGGGATACAACCCTAGAAGTGGTATTGCTGGGTCAAAGGGTATGCACATTTTTATAGCTCTTTGAGCCTAGTTCCAAATTGCTCTCCAGAATGGTTGGATCATCTCACAGCTCCACCAACAATGAATTAGTGTTCCAATTTTCCCACATCTTCTCCAACATTTATCATTTTCCTGTTTTGTCATGTTAATCAATCTGATAGGTGCAATGAGGTACCTCAGAGTTGTTTTGATTTACATCTCTCTAATCAATAGTGATTTAGAATATTTTTTCATATGACTAGATAGTTTTAATTTCTTCATCTGAAAACTGCCTGTTCATACCCTTTGAACATTTAACAATTGGGGAATGACTTGTATTCTTATAAATTGACTCAGTTCTCTATATATTTTAGAAATGAGATCTTTATCAGAGATACTGGTTGTAAAAATTGTTTCTTAGTTTTCTGCTTCCCTTCCTTGGTTACACTGGCTTTGTACAAAACCTTTCCAATTTAATGTAATCTAAATTATCCATTTTGCATTTCACAATGTTCTCTATCTCTTGTTTTGTCATAAATTCTTCTATTCTCCATAAATCTAACAGGTAAACTATTTTTTGCTCTCCTAGTTTCCTTATAGTATTAGCCTTTATATCTAAATCATGTACCCATTTTTACTTTATCTTGGTATACAGTGTAAGAGTCCATGCCTAGTTTCTGCCATGCTGTTCTCCAGTTTTCCCAGCATCTCTTTCAATAAGATAAAAATTATTCTGAGACAAAATACTATTACTGTGTTATTATTCTTTTATATTTACTGTCCTTCAGACTGTTGTTTGTGGAGATAAAATCACTTTTGTTTTTCGCACTTGGTGATAGAGAGTAAGTTGCTTGGAGAGTGTCCCAAAAGTCTTAGTGCAGTTTTAAACTCCAATAACTTAAAACTGGGATGCCCTGTATCATTCCAGCCACAAAACTTATCTTTCTTGATATTTGGCAGGCTTCTAAATGTTTATCATTTGTAAGAATGTGTCATAAAATTTCAACTGAGGCAGCTGGTGGTTCTAGAGTCAGGAAAAACCTGAATTCAAATCTGGCCTCTGATACTAGCTCTGTGACCCTGGTGAAGTCACGTAACCTCTGTCTGACTCAGTTTCTTCAACTGTAAAAGAAAATGGGGATAATAATAACACCTACCTTGTAGGGTTGTTATGAAGATCAAAATGAAAGTATAGGAAAAATACTTAGCATAGGGCCTGACACATAGTAGGTGCTATATAAAATACTCATTCCCTACTCCCCTATGGGTTATTTGAATGATCTGCTAAAACTTGGCTCCTTAAAGATAACCTTCTTACATGGGACGGTAGCCAGCCCCTGGGGCATAGAAGGTGATGGGTACACTCTCTCGACACTTCAATAAGTGGACCCACATGTCTGAGAAGACATGGGTTTGGACTTCTAGATAATGGGTAGCATGTAGGGACAGGGGCTTCTGGTTGGTCATTTTGTGCTCCTTCCCTTTCCTCCTTCCATTATGGAGGGTGAGGGGGTTACAATAAAGAGGGCTGTCCATTAAATAGCAAGAGCGGCCCACTCAGTAGACTTTAAAGGGAGAGACAATATCTGCTCTTGCTTTCCTCTTCTTCTCTTCTCATATGATTTCCTTGAACCCCTCTCTTGGGTTTCCTGTGATAGGGGAAGAGGAAGTAGAACTCCCCTACCCCTTGGGACTTTTCCCTCATTGCATGTGGCAGCCAGCACAGATGCTTGTGGGAGCTTGGTTCTCAAGGATCTAGGTGCCTCTTTGGCTTTGTGATTCTTTCCCTGAGCATAGGTGATTGAATAGCTATCCTCAGACTGATGTTTTGATTCTCATGGTTCTCTCAGGACTTTAGGGATTCTGGGCTCCTCGGTCAGTGGAAGGTGCTCCTTGAAGCTACAACTTTTTGAGAGAGAAGATGACCACCAATAAGAGAATGGCATATATGGCAGGCTGACCAGAAAAACAAAAAACAAAAAACCCAAACCTTGAGTGAGTTACTTGTGTAACAGGTCCAAGGTTGAAAATGAAGTGCCTATTCATGTTTTAAGTACTTCTATTCATTCTTTAAGTATAGGTCAATGCATGCTTATAAGTCTTTTGCATGTCTTTTGTGGTGGAGGAAATAAATAGCTATCCTCTACTAGAGGAAGGAGGAAATAAATAACTGTCCTATATCCACTTTTTACTTTTAGTACACTTTTAGAAGGGAACGTATTAATCTTTCTAGACATGAGCCATTCCTAAGATTCAAGAGATTTTTCTTGGAGTTCTACTTTGAGGTGGGGGTGCAATAAGCCAAAAACAATGGTCCTTTGAATCCAAATTTAGTGTTCTTTCTATTGCAAGTACTTGTAAGCCTTAAAGCATTATAGAAACATGAGCTATGATTAGGAAAGTGGGTAAATGAAATTCCATCATTCAAATTGACATCTTGGTAGAGTCTGGTTGATTTACTTCTGCCATACACTTCTGCATGATAAAGTTCTTATTACTGTCCTTTATTGGATCTCTAGGTCTTCTGTGTAGGGGATGTTGAGGATGATAGCCCTGCCCAGCCCCAGCAATGCCTAAATGCCAAGCATCTCCCATTCCCAGTAGGCCATGCTTCTAGGATCCCTAGAAATGAGAGAGCATCTATTGTCTGAAACTTGGAAAATTTCTTCCTCTCTTCTCTACTTTCATCTTTTTCTTCACCCTTCCATCTTTGATTTGTCAGGCCTTACTTCCCATATGTCAACACTGTAGGACCTTAGAATAATTCAGACAGGATGGTTTTGCCTTCTCAAATGTTTAAAAAAAGGGTATCTATTAGTCATCTAGGATGACTTTATTTGTGCTCCAGGTGGGAACATTAGTAAGTAAAATGGATAAAGGGGATAGAATCCCGTTTCAAGAGAATTCTTAATTGCTAGACATGGGAAATATGATTACTATAGATTCCCAAAGTAATATAAACAAAGAAACGTTTAGGAAATAGAAGATATTAGAAAATTTACCTCCCCTTCTCCTCTATACATCCATTACCATAGATATTCCTCAAGATCTAGCTCAAGACCCACCTCTTCCATGAAGCCTTCCTTGACCACTTCAGCCATAAGCACTGCCTCTACTGAAATCCTAGATCATTTATTGTTTGTATCACTCATTTAGTGTTTAGTCACCTTCTGCCTTGTGACATCCCTTATATTGCCAACAAGAAGACATAAAACAGGGTTACATAGCTATTAAGTGTCTGAGATAGGATGCAAGCAAAACAAGCAAACACACATATACATGTATACTCACATATATACATGCATGTATATTCACATATATACATGCATGTATACACACGTATATTTGATAGAGGGATGATGAAATAGAGGAGTAGAATGAATTACATGCACACATATATGTTTCATTCTGCACTGCTTGTTCACTACCCCTCTGTCTAGAGTCAGGTCTCATGTTTCATCAACAGTCCTTTGGAGTTGGGGTTGATCATTACATTGTTTAGATTTCTTAAGTCTTTCAAAGTTATTTTTTTGTAGTGTCCTAGTTGCTTTACCCTGCATCAGTTTGTTTAAATTCTCCCAGGTGTTTTTGGATCTGTCCCTTTAATTTCTTATGTCCCAATAATATTCCCTCACATTCATAACCACAATTGGTTCAACCATTCCACAATGAATAGACACTTTCTTAGTTTCCAGGTATTTTTAACAACAAAAGGTACTGTTGTGAATATTTATTTGTATATATGAGTTTTTCCCTTCTTTCTTTGATCTCTTTGGGTTATATGCCTAGTAGCAGTATTGCTGGGTCAAAGGGTATAGGTTGGGTGGCTAGATGGCACAGTGAGTAGAGCACTGGCCCTGGAATCAGGAGTACTTGCATTCAAATCCAACCTCAGACACTTTATACTTACTAGCTGTGTGACCTAGGGTAAGTCACTTAACCCCAATTGCCCTGCCTTCCCCCCTCCAACAAGAAAAAAAAGGTATGGGTATAATTCCTTTGCTTTCTAAAATGGTGCACTTTCAATGAGAGCTGTTACACTGCTGCAAAGCCTAGTTTCTTTAAGATCAACATTCTCCAAGTGATGCTATATGACTGTGGAGCATGGATAATCATAGTCTTAGGTGAACCAAAATTACAAGAATCCCAAAGGTCCTTGAAAAGACACATGATGGATAGGTCTAGTATGCAACATTTTATGAGTTATGACCTATGTTCAAGAAGCAGTGTAAAATATATCAACAGATGGACATTCTTGGTACTTTGTACATTGGCACCTCCCCAAAATGTTAAAAGAGTAAACAAAAGCCCTTTGGTGATTTGGATAGATCCTCTGTAGAAAATCTTTGGAAATAAATGAACAAGAATTTCTTAGGATGAGAAAGTGTGTGCAAGTTTTCATATGTATCATTGGAATACCCAAATGATACAATCATGGACCCACTGACTCATCAAAGCAAGTTTCATTATTTAGATTTCACTGTGTCATGGTCTTTTTTAGGTCTCCATGACGATTTTTAGCATCATATAATATGCACTCAATAGGTACTTGGTGTCCAAAACACTTTTGTGCTGTTTGGGATACCCTGTATTAGTTAAACTACATCTATGAATGAATCAGAATAATTGGGTGATTATCAATAGAGAAAGAAAGAGAAGGTTATATCATGATGGAGATACCTACTGAAAAATGATAATGGATGTTGAGGTCTTTAGGCAAAGTCTGGATGATGCCTTGTTAAGTATTGTTCAGGTACAGTTTCATCTAGATGGCTTGTGAAGTCTCTTTCAGCCATAAGATTCTGTCATTCTGATTATAGGTATGGCCCCAAAGACTGACATCATCAACAGTCCTTTCTGTTGTGTACTGGCACAATTGTCCTTCGATTTATAAGTATAATTATTATCTGTATTGCTTATCATTCATCATGACTCTGCTGATTCCATTGTATCTGAAGTCTGATTGTGAAGAGCCTTACCATTCTTGACCACTGCATATCAAGGGAAGTCTTCTGTGCTGGTTATGTTTTGTTCTAGTAAGAGATAGTAATAGATATCCTACTAGAAAGCTAATAAGAAATGTCACACAACACTGGATTTCATGCCACATATCTATAATGCCTGCTATTAGAGGAGGCTAAAGCTGGCTGTTTGCTAGTGGTTGGGAGTTCTGAGTCACATAACCAATATGGTAAATCTCCCAGAGAGGTGAGGTGGAGTGGAATGAGGGGAGGCTGCCAAAGAAGGGGAACAGACCCAGGTCAGAATATAAGGCCAAGCACCCATGCTGCTCAACAATAGGGTGAGGCCCATGATTGGCCACTGCACTTCCCACCTTGGTGAGATGGGGAGACCCAGTCTCTAACAATAAACAAACAAAAAGGGGGTAGTGTAATGTAATGGCAGGAGTGCTAGATTTGGAATCAAATCCAAATCCAAATCCAAAATTTCAAATCTTGCTTCTATTAATTACTAGCTGTGTGGCCTTCATGGAGTCAATTTATATTCTTGGGTTTCAGTTTTCTTATTAAGTAAAAAGAAGGAATTAGGGATTAGACCAGTTGATAATTAAGATTCCATACACACACACACACACACACACACACACACGTATATGTGTGTAGGTATATAAGCATGTACACACACATACATATAGCTATACAATATGTGCACACACCCATGTGTTTATATACACATGTATACATACATGCATATATGCACACGTGAATGAACACACATGCACATATACACACATGTTTGTATATATCTGTTTCTGTTATAACAAAGGATTGGCCCAAAGGAGACCAGTCCTTTGAGCATGCCCAACCGCTCTGCCTACTGAGCCTGTATAATGGAGCAGGCACTTTAGGGCATGTAAATGTGCTCTAAATAGCATGTGATTATTTACTTTATGGTGAAAAGAGCTTTTTAAATGGTTGTTTTGGGGACTGAGCAGGCATCCAAAAGATATCAACAGGCCTCTTTATTTTCTGATAGCCATGAGAAAAAGGGACACTTCTGCATACTGAGAGACTGATGGAAAGGCTTTCCCCATGCCCATACTTGGCTGATGGTGAGGGCATGGTCCCTAGTGTCTGGGATGGTGCACTTACTATTTGAGTTGTCTTTCTTTTGGTGCAAGGCCTTGCCAGAGCTCAAGCACCATCAGAGGTCCAGTGGCCTAACCCAGGAAGAAGCCAGCCTAATGGGTGACCTGCTTGACTCAGCTGAGTCTCCATGTCAGCATGTCCTTCACACACACCCAGAAGTGAATGATGGTAGGTAGAATGTTTGTAACTACCATTGCCATCTGAGCCCACTCTCCCCAGGGACTGAGATATACTGGGAAGCATGTATAGCCACTCACTAGACATTTGTACTTTGATTCTTGCTATGTCATTTTGAGTAAATATGCTTTTGTAAAAGCCAATTAGTGTTAATTGGCTAATGGACATTAAGAAGAAATCATTTGGCTAAATTAATACTGCAGATCTAATCAACAGTATTAAGACATTGAAGATATATTAATTGGCGATGGACCAGCTAGGTGGCATGGTGGATAGACCAGGCCTGAAGTCAGGAAGACTCACTTTCATAAGTTCAAATCTGACCACAGACATTTACTAACTGTGTGACCCTGGGCAAGTCACTTAACCCTGTTTGCCTTAGTTTGCTCATCTATAAAATGAGCTGGAGAAGGAAATGGCAAACCACTCCAGTGTCCTTGCCAAGAAAACTCGAAAACAAGGTCATGAAGAGTTGGATATGACAGAAAAATGATTGAGCAACAAGTGATTGATATTGGGGGAAATGCATGCTGGAATTGAGGCTCCAGTCAATGGCATTAGAGGAAGACCACTGCCCCTCTTGGGCATTAGCCACTCCCTCACTACCCTATGAATCACAAGATCTGGATTCTAATTCCAGCTGGGTCATCCATATAACTAGTTGAAGAAGCAATTACCAGTGGAAGGAACCCTGGCTATAGTCAGTAGACCTAAGCATAAAGTCGGAACAGGCTATTTGTCCTACCTGGCTGTCATTCCCTTTCTAGGAGGCAAACAAAGCAATCTTAGGCAGCCGTTCATAGAGACTTATCTGAAGATAGACTCATAGCTGTAGGATCACTTTTCCTATCTTTTTTTCTCACTCTCAGAAAACAAAGTATGCTCATTTTTTATCCCTAAAAGATTTCTGGGATGTAGGACTGATGTTACCCACCCTTCCTGGAACTCCTCCCAGCATTTTGTTTGATCCAAGTGCATGGGGCTGTCACTCTAGCTCAAGGACCCTTTCCATCGGAGGAGGACTCTACATCCCCTTCTCAATAGACACAGGGCTTTTCCTCTTCCTCTGGGTCTGACTATTTCATTTTGGCTCATGTTGTGAAATGCAGATCTGTCTTATGCTTTGGTGTCAATGAATAGTTTCCCCCTTAGGAATCTGCAGCCTCAGCACTGACCACCATCAGCAAAGAAGAGGTTACTTGCTGGCAGGTCCCCTGTGACCAAGATGAGGGACAAAGAGGGCAAATTTTATACAAACAATCTAATGGTGTCCTCAACAGTCACCCACTTGTGAAGGGAATTCCTGGACTCTGCTGGTTCTCTCCTTTTTTGGAAGAGAGAAAAACACTTCCTCATCCTTTCCATTCCCCAAATAACATACCCTGCTCTTCCAATCCCATCTTTGGAGTGTGACCCAGAAAGGTGGAAATACATTGGTAGTAAGTTGGCAGCAAACTGGCAAGAGGACTGAGGAGTCCTTCTGAAAGACCTGCATTGGGGGATGGCAAGTGGGGAAGGCTGGGAGGGGCACTAGCTTATCCTACTCCTGCTAAGACATTTAGCTTCTCCAGAATATAGGGGGAAGGAAGAAGACAGAAGGGGGAAGGTAATGGGGAATTCTACCACCTGGTCCATTGTTTAAATAGCAAATTGGTAGGATTGTGTGAGTCAGAATTGGAACAGGAAGGTCTAGCTTGGGAAGAGCCCAGCGCCTGACTTCATTCTTCTATTTCCAGAGATTCTGGGCTCTCTCATTCTTCATTCAGTTCAGTTCAATTCAACAAATCTTCATTAAGTGGAAGCTATTTATAGGAGAGGCATCATGGAATGGGGGATAAAGTGCTGATTTCACCTAGATCAAATCTTGTCTCTGTAGTTTACTACCTGTCTGACCTTGGGGAAATTACTTAGGTTCTCTGAGCCTCAGTTTCCTCATTCTTAAAATGAGAGGGTTAAACTAACTGATCTCTAAAGAGCCTTTTCATCTAAATCTGCTATGCTCGGATCCTGTCATAGACAGGATATAATCTCTTTTGGTGGAGGGAGTGCTCATGCCTGGAGTCTCCTACATGGATGAAATCACAGAGCATTCCTTGTATGTACAGTCCGAAGTACTAGGGGACATACGGAGTTTATATGACACATTCCTGTTTTCATGTAGCTTAGAATATTATAATAAGATAGGACCCATATACTATATATAAGTAGCTATTCATAACACAGAGGAATATATAAAGTACATTAGAGTGATCCAAAGTACTATGTCAGATCTGATGGCAAAAGGACGTTATTGATGGGGGAAGGCTCATAGATGATGTGGTATTTAAAAAAAAGTTGTCTTTTTAATTTTTACATCATCTTCATTTTTGAGTATATCCTTCCTGATCCCCTAATTCATAATGATAAAGATTAAAACAGAGAGAAAAAATAAACAGTCCAGTCAAACCCATGAGCAGAGAACCAGTTTTTAGTCGTGTCTGACTCTTTGTGACCCTTTCTGGGGCTTTCTTTTTTTCCTTTTTCATTTTGGAGAGGGGAAAGCAAAGCAATTGGGGTTAAGTGACTTGCTCAAGGTCATGTAGGCTAGTAAGTGTTTTGTCTAAGGTTGGATTTGAACTCAGGTCCTCCTGACTCCAGGATTGGTGCTCTATTCATTGCACCACCTAGCCACCCCTTTTCTAGGGTTTTCTTAGCAAGGATACTGGACTGGTTTGCCATTCCCTTCTTTGGGTCATTTTTCAGATGAGGAAACTGAGGCAAACATGGTTAAGTGACTTACCCAAAGTCACACAGCTAGTAAGAGTCTTAGGTTGGATTTTATTTCATGAAGATGAGTCTTCCAGACTCCATCTGTGACACTCTATCCTTTGTGCCACTTAGCTGCCCATTTCTACGTAATTGTTTGTGTATTGCCTCCTCCATTATAATGTGACTTCTGTGAGGGAAGGTACAATATTTTTGACCAGTGCTTAACATAGTTCCTAATACATTGCCTACTGATTGATTATCTAATAGAGAAGATGACAAATGGAGTCAAATGCTTCTGAGACCTCAGGGGGGAAAATATTTTTTAAGGACAACAGTCAGTACTTGCAATTTCATTGACCTGGGAAACTCCTAATGTGAAAACCCCCTTCACCTATGAAGATTGGCACCTCATCTATGACTTAAAATCAAGGAAGAAGAGTGAGACAGCCTGCTCCAGTGGATAGAGGGATGAGCCTGGATTCAGAAAGACCTGGGCTAAAATCTCACCTCAGATACTTACTAGCTGTATGACCCTGGGAAAGTTTCTGTTTCTTTATCTATAAAATGAGGGCCTTAGATGCAATGATTTCTAAGGTGCTTTCTAGCTTTAAATATATGATCCTATCAATAAGAACTTTTAAAAAAGGACAACGGATTTAACATTTAGACAGTACTAGGTTCTCTTTGAGATAGAAATTTCTATAAATTGGTGGGAGTTGGAGCCAGATGGCAAAGGGTTGAAAAGAGAGTGGATGGTGAAGAAAGGCATAGCCAACTTTCCCTCCCCCACCCCAAGAGGCTTATCAGTGAAGAGGGAGAAAGAATGGGATGCTAATTGGATGGCATGGAAGGGTCAAGGCAAGATCTTTTTAGTATTGGAGAGACCTGAACATTCCTTGAGATATGAGAAGTCAGACATTTGATTGCAGATGCATAAGAGAGAGGGGGATGATTGCTGGTTTTGGAAGAGTTGAGGATAGATGAGATCAAGGGCAGAGGGAAAAGGTAGGAATACCTTTCTCATAGAGGAGTAGGAAGTGACTGAAGACAGGGAAGATAATGAGTGATGATGATAAGTTAAGGAGTAGAAGAGGAAAGACCAGGGAAATCTGACAGACTGAAACAGCCCCATTCTTGTGAAATCAGACGTTATCTCATCTGTTCTAGGTATGCTGGTGGGAAAACTATTGGTCACCTGAGGAGGGAGGAAAACGTTTGAAGGAGAGTGAAAGGTCTTAACTGTCCATGGACTTGAAAGAGGCAGAAACCTATGGCTTAAGGGAGGGAGAGGATTCTCAAATTGTTTCCCTTTGGGTCCTAATCACCTTTTGCACAACCAGTTCATAAGGTCTATATGTTGAGAACTAGAAGGAACCTTACACTAGAGAGAATTTAATTGAACCTCCTAATTTTTCAGATGAGGAAACTGAAGCGCAAGGAGGCGAAAGCATCTGCCTAATAACACATAGGTAGTACCATAGAACCAAGATTTACCTAGTATCTTATCAGCAGTAAATGGCAGAGCTGGGTCTCCTGACCTCAAAGTTTAATACTCTTTCCACCACACCACGAAAGGGGAAGGGAATAAACATTTATTTGGTATGTACTATGTTCCAGGCATGGTACTAAGTGTTTTACAGATATCACAACAATGGGGAGAAGTAGGTACTACTATACCCATTTTATGCTTGAGGAAACAGAAATTAAATGACTTGCACAGGGTCATACACACAGCTAGTAAGTGTCATGAGTGCCTTCTGAACATTCCTTTTAGGAAAAGCAAATAGGAGAAAGAGAGAGAGAGAGAGAGAGAGAGAGAGAGAGAGAGAGAGAGAGACAGAGAGACAGAGAGAGAGACAGAAAGAGAGAGAGACAGAGACAGAGACAGAGAGGGAGAGAGAGAGAGAGCCCAAGTGCAAATCTGGAAATTATAGATTTGGAATCTTCCACTTCCATCTCTTCCTCCAGGAGAGATGGAATAGGAATAAAATGGATGTAAGAAGTGAGGAGAAGGTAGCTTCTCTACCTAATCCACAAATTTCATGTAAGGATCAAATGAGATAATGGATATAAAGCATTTTTTAAACTTTAAAGTACTCTACCAATGTCTGCTGTTATTATTCGAAGTTATTATTACACTGTTGATATCTCTAGGGTAACATTATTGGAAGAAAATAAAGGACATTTCAAGTCAATGAGCATTTTAGTAAGCAGCAATTTGTACTGAAGATATAATTTGGAAGGGGGTGGGAAGCATGATAATTTTAACTTTCAAGATCAGGGAGAAGTAATAGTAAAGCTTAGAGATTGGGGGTGGGGAGGGAAATCATTGCAGGATAAGACCGGGGCTTGTGATTTCATTGATATAGGGAACTCTTAGGTAAGAAAACCACCCCTACTACCACAGACCAGAAACTTTTAGTCTTAAGAGAGTTGGTGAGGGACGATGAAAGGTTAAGTGACTTACTCTTGGTTATATAACCAGTATGAGTCAGAAGCAGGACTTGTATCTTAGTATCCTGGCTTCAGGCTTGACCCTTTGTCTACTCTACCAGAAGCTCTCAAACTTTTTGGTTTCAAGACCTCTTAATATCCTTAAAAACTTTTGAGGACAAGGGCAGCTAGGTGGCGCAGTGAGTAAGAGTGCCGGCCTCGGAGTTGGGATGACCCGAGATCAGATCCGGCCTCAGAAAATGAGCACCCACACATAAATAATGACTAGTGTAACCTTGAGCAAGTTACTTAACCCCAATTGCTTTAAAAAAACCCAAAAACTTTTGAGGACACCCCACCTCCCGAAGAGCTTTGGTTTATGTTATTTTATCTATTGATATTTATCTACTAGAAATTTAAACCAATGTATTATAAAAATGCTTATTAATTCATTTGAAATAACTATAATAAACCTATTATATGTTAACATAACATTTTAAAATGAAAAATTATATTTTGCAAGAGAGAAAATATCATTGAGAAGAAGAGTGGCATTGTTTTACATATTTTTGCAGATCTTTTTAATGTCTGGCTTAATAGAAAACAGTTGGCTAAACTGTCTGCTTCTACATTCAGTTGTGATATATGGTTTTGGCTGAAGTATATGAAGAAAATTCAACCTAACATGGATATGTAGTTGGAAAAGGGAGGGGCAGTTTTATAGGCCATTAATGTCTTAGTATTATTATGAAAAAAATTTTAACTTTGAGGATTCCCCATAAGAGTCTGGGGAGCCCCACAGAGGTCCTTGGAAAGGATCCAAGAACCAGGATTCCTTTGTTGACTGATAGACTCTAAATTAGCAAGGGATATCTTGTGAATTTTAGAAAGACTATTTCTTCAGTTAAACCAGCAGCTAGATGGTACAGGGGATAGGGTGCTAGACCTGAAGTTGGGAAGATTCATATTCCTGAGTTTGAATCTGGCCTCAGACATTTACTAGCTGTGTGACCCTGGGTAAGTCACTTAACTCTGCCTCAGTTTCCTCATCTGTAAAATGAGCTGAAGAAAGAAATGGCAAACCGATTCAGTGTCTTTGCCCAAAAAAACCCCAAATGGAATCATGAAGAGTCAGACATGGCTGAAAAATGGATAATAGCAGCAGCAGCAACAACAAAACTTAGAGGAATTGCTCACTTTATATAAATAACTTATTGGCCATATTAAGGGCCACTTACTCTCTTGGCTCTGACCTCTGCTAAGAGAAGACAGACTAGAGCTAGATTAAGGCAGACAGCCTCAGTTTACTCCCTCCTGCCCCTCCTTCCCCCATTTCTCTCTCATATAAATAGCTTTCCAAATATACCCTGTATATCTGGGTATTTTGGGGAGGGAGAAGTTTGGAGATGAGGTTTTGCACTTAGCAAAAGAGACCTACCCTTTTGGGAACTTTTAATTGAGAGCCTAAACCTTCTGGGTAGGGCTCATTGAGTATAATGTTTATCAAGATGTCAGGCTCCACTGGCCTGTCTCTAATACGGGAGGGTCAGGGGAAGACTTTATCTTTCTTTCCGTGTGCTTCTCTAAGGCCATATTTCTCTACTTGTGTAAGATAAGCAGAGGAGAAGGAGCAGCCGGGTGCTCATCTATTTATAGGCACAGAGGCAATGAAGCATCCTTGACGTTCTAGGTGAGGAGACAGGAGGCCCATCAATGGTGTATCACACTCCATTTCTCCAAAGAGGTAGAGGAGCAATTCATTTTCTTTTTAGAGACAGAAAAAACATAAAGCTAACACAGTTTCCTGTACTGTGACTATTAATAATAATAAAAACAACAAAGCCCAAGAACTGCAGCTATGTTACATCTGAAAAATTTGCAGCTTACCTTCCTTTTAAGCACTGTCATGTTGAATGCAGGAATTATTTAAAGGGATGGTGTGGGGAGAAAGAAGACATTAGAGTGCTACCGTTTGTAAGCCCCCGAGGAAGCTATGTCTGTAGAGGTGTCATTCAAGGGGCAAAGCACTACCTGGCTGGCCAAGTCACCTTGACTTTTATTTTGGCCTTTTCTTCTTCTTCTTCTTCTTCTTCTTCTTCTTCTTCTTCTTCTTCTTCTTCTTCTTCTTCGTCGTCGTCGTCGTCGTCGTCGTCGTCGTCATCATCATCATCATCATCAACATCATCATCAATAGCATTTATGTAATACTTTAAATTTTTCAGGTTTTTCTCATCTCATTGGCAATGAGATCAACATATATGATTTCATTTGATCCTCACAAAATCCCTGAGAGGTAGGTGCTATTTTTACTCCCACTTCACAGATGTTATGACTCTCAATCTTCACTTCCACATTTCTAACTAACCATCATATCCCTGGGGGAAGGAGTCCTTGTGCATTCTGGGTAGTGAACGATGTCAAGAAATGAAATGAAAAGAAATGGCCCATGAGCTATCTGAATAGAGTCTCGCTACTGAACTGAGCTGTCCCTCACATTCAGTCTAGCACAGTGCTATCTTAGTGTTTCTCAAACACTTGGGAGCTAGGCCTCCCAAGAGAGCCATGGAGCACTTATGAGAGATTATGGAGACAGGAGTTTCCTTATTCTTGTAACCCCTAGCCCAGAAGTACTCCTTTGGGTTTAAACAGATTGAGTATAATCTTGGAGGCTTCTTAGTTAAGAACTCTCTTTTTGATTTCATGTCTTGACCTAAGATTCCTGCAAAGAAACTTTAGTCACAAAAAGGAGAGAAAAAGACTTTCTGCTCCTATTCAAGCTTTAAGGCTAACCATACATTAAACATAGTCTGGACCAGAGCTATCAAATGTACTTCCAGCATTCAATTGAGAAATATTTAACAAAATGAATAAAAATATAATAGAACATGGAGAATGTTAGTATGTGGTTTTCTAAATCACTATGTGGCTGCAGGGATCCTTATGTAGCATTTAATGGTTCAGTTTCTGTTTGAGTTGGACACTGCTGGTCTAGGTTTTATTTCACTCAACAGAAAAAAGGCTGAGACTTGACCTTGAGCTCATAAATAGTCCAAAATAATTCTCCTCTCCCTCAGTCTCCATTAAAGTCTTATACAACCCTTCAGACTTATAATGCTACCCTAAGTGTGGGGATACCTTGCAAGGATTGCATTCAGGCTTGCTAGAGAAGTGACCTCTTCTGCCCTGGACATACATAGTCCATCCAACTCACAGTGTCAGTGAAGGATTAAGCCTGGGTTTGCTCCTCCTCATTGTAGGTCTTCTCCCTACTTCTTTCTGGCTCCAGCTGCTTTTCGGTTCCAATACTCAACATGGTGGAAGAACTCCTTGATTCACTCCAGGAACTTCATGTGGTTCAGAAACTCCTTCCTGGTTCTGCAACTGCCAATTGTCAGGAAGTTCTCTGGGGGATGATGGAAGGAAGGGATGTGCAGACTTTCCCCTTCTTTCTTTTCCCCAGTCTCCTCCCTGGAAGAGGAGGGCACGGACTGGCTTTTATTTTCTCCCCTTCCTTCTAGTCCAGTCTCTGAGTACAGATCTCCTCTCCTTTACTTTTCTCTCCAGCTGTTCTCCTTTCTCTGTGTCTTACAGCCTTACTTTTAAGGGCTAAGACCAAGGGTATCATTCATAGTTACAACTTCATTAGCAATCAACTGGTTAAGTACCAATGGGACTTCATCATAAAGTTAACTGCAATCAGTACAATTAGTGGGGACCAGGAAAGTTCATAATTTAGAGGCAGCTGATGGAGTTCTGAACCTGAAATCAGGAAGATCTGAATTCAAATCCAGCCTCAGGAACTTACTAGCTATGTGACCTTGAGCAAATCACTTAACTTTGCTTGAATTTCCTCAACTGTGAAATGAAGAGAACAGTAGGGATCTTTGTGAGGATCAAATGAGATAATATTTGTAAAAAGTGCCTGGACGGTGTTCTCATTTGAGGGGAAAAGAGGACTTTCTCTCCTTTGTATAGAGAATTTCATGCTGGAATCCAGGACAATGTTTGGGTTCAGATGCTGTCTTCTGAATAGATCATTGGTAGAGGTATCCTCTTCTGGTTTGGGCTTGCAGGGACTTCAGGAGAATGAAATAACTGCCATGAGAGTTATCAGAAAATTGTATGATAATTATAATAACTTATTTTTTAGGACATCTTAAGGTTTGCAATGCTCTGCCCTTACAACAAATCCAGAAAGTAAGCATTGTAATCCTTGGTGTTGTCATTTAATAGCTCAGAAAACTAAGGAAACTCAATTAGCATTTACTCACCTCTATTCACTGACTAGAAGTGGGCTCGTCAAATGTCATGCCCTAAGTGTTGGAATTGGGATTTCAGTCCAAGTCTCCTCCTGAATCTAGGTCTACTCTTCTATCCATTACACTACATGGCTTCCTTCAAGGACTTCTCTACTGTCTCAGTATATTAAAAATATTTGTCTGGAGACTTTGGAAAGGGTTTAAAAAAACACAACCATATGCTTCATCCATGTAGAATTTGACAATGGGAAAAAAATATCCTTGCCAGAATGAATGGTACTGGTTTTGTTTTTTTTTTAGGTTATTCAGACATTTATTTTGTCTATGATATGCAAGTAGTGCCTTGCAGAGAGACTTCCTCATAGTAGTCATTTATTAACCATTTGTTTTTGGTTATACAAGGGGCTATAAGGCATAGTTTCTGCTCTCAAAGAGCTTATGATTCAGAGGAGGAGACTAGAAGGACTTCTGCCTTGAATACTTGCTGTTCTGATTAGTAAATGCTTCTCCCTGACAACTATTCCAAGAAAGTCCTAGCCCCATGCTTCCCTTCAATCTCCATTCCCTGGACTTTTCTCCCACAGATTAAAGTCTTCCTGTCCTTGTTTGTCTCCCCCTGCACTATGGAACCAAGTTCAACTTAACTTGGTTGTTGTATCTGGATAAGGCATACCAATCTACACTCCTATGGCCTAACTTACCATCACTGTAATATTCCTTGTGAAGATTCCTCATCCTGGACACTATTCTATATGTGTTGTTTCTTTTCTTGGAATATAAACTCCTCGAGGGTAGGGAATGACTTTGCTTTTGCATTTGTATTCCTAGTGCTTAGTAAGCATTTAAATATGCTTTTTAATTCATTCATTTATTCATTCTAAGAGTCAGTAGATCTATGTTTTAGTCTCAATTCTGCTATTATCGGCTGCATGAAGCCTTTTCTGATCCCTTCATCTTCTAGTCCTTGCTGTCAAAGATTATCTTATTTCTGCTTTGTATAGGTTATAAATACTTATGTATGTATATAAGATTTCCTCTTGTGGAATGTAAACACATTGAGGAGAGGGGCTGTTTCTTTTTTTTTTTTGGTCTTTGTATCAGCAGAACCCAACACAATATCTGTTACATAGTAGGTGCTTAATAAATACTTCTTGATTAACTGTTTAATCAATTTTTCTGGGCTTTAATTCTGGTGGTAGTGACCTCGAGTACCTCCTAGCTCTAAAATTCTTCTACTCCACTGCATAATTAGTAGGTGATAAGTGCTGAATGCTATGTAACCATTTCTATATGATGCCACATTTATTTACTCTGTCAACCCTGTCCCATCAGAACTAACTATATGCTTCCCCTTTTACCCTAAGTTCTTATAGGTGAGATTTTGTCTTATTTTATTGGGTCTGCCCTCCATATCACTTCCCAACCATGTCTAAACCATACCTCCAAGCACGAACCCCATCTACTGCTTTCTACTTCCCCTTTATGTAATGTCTCCCACATTAAAATGTTAGGCCCTTAAGGGCAGGGACTCTTTACTTATAGTATATTCTCAATGCTTAGCATAGTGCCAATCTTATATTAAGCATTTAAGTGATTTTTCATTCATTCATTCAGTCATAGGAATGGGACAAAGTTCTATTATTAAGCACAGAAGAGAGAAAAATCACTTCAGTCTAGATTGGTTGGGAAGGTTTCATAGTGGATGTGGCATTTTAACTAGACCTTGAAAAAAAAGTAAGCTTTGGGGTAGCTAGGTTGAAGTGAATAGAGCACCAGCCCTGGAGTCAAGAGGACCTGAGTTCAAATCAGGTCTCAGATGCTTTCAGTATGTGGTGATGTCAGGAAAGAGGCATTGAAAGGCATATATATATATATATATATATATATGTATATATCTTTGAAAAGATATGTGTGTGTGTGTGTGTGTGTGTGTGTGTGTGTGTGTGTGTATGAGGAGGCACAGAGCTTTGAAGTACAAACCATATTGGGGAAATGGAAAATGGTCCAGTTTGGCTGGAACCTAGGATATATGAAGGGAAGAGTAGGAAAGGAGATTTAAAAGTAGTTTGGGGCCAGATTGTGGATGCCCTTGAATGCCAGGCTAAGGAATTTGTAGTTTATCTTGTTGGCAGTTAGGAATCACCCAAAGTTGTTGAGTTAGTGAATGTTTTGATCTTGGAATTTCTTTAGGGAAATTAATTGGGTCACAGTGACGAAGGCAGATTGGAGAAAGGAGAAACCAGAGGCAAGGAGACCAGATTAAAAGCCTGTGAACAGTTTGAATGTGGGGTTATAAGGGCCTGGCATTAACTAGTAGTTATAGAAATGGAAATGAAGAGAGATTAAAGACATTGTGAAGACAGAATTGAAAGGATTTGGCAACTGAGGCAGCAGGATATAATGGAATGAACATAGGATGCTCAGAGTCAGAGGATGGAGGTTTGGACCTGAGCTCCAGCTCTTATTACCTTCATGATCTTGGGCCTGGTACAGAGAATGCACCTGAAATAAAGAGTATATAGCTCCTTTCTCTCAATACCCAGCTTCAAGAATAGCATACTTTTCAAAAACTGAGAACTGAGGATTAGCTCTGAATTACAATTTCTTGGGTGTATATGTTTACATAAACATATATATATTAAAGCCAACACAGTCATCTCTAATTTGAAGATTGCTTAAATTCTCTAAGGATTCTGCCTGGGAGTAAGTTTGAAGGTGGGGCAAGATCTAAGGGAAGGACTTTATGTCAATGGTGGATCCCAGGCTAAATCTCCCTTTGTTCCAAGCACTCCCATAGGTCCTCTCAGTAACACCCTTCAGTGTATTGCCTTTGCTTCTTTTTGGCTCAAGTCTCCTGACTGTTCAGAAGACCATTTTTTATAAAGATTGAGTAGAAAGGGAATGGCAAAGGAAGATCTGTCTGTCACCTGGTTTTCTTTTTCTGAACTCAAAAACCTCCCTTCAAGATTCTGGATGGGTCTTAACTTGAATCCTCTGGGTAGGTGCATCTATTTGTGTTCATTTTGGCTCTCCAAGAGTTAATGCAAATCCTCCCCTTTTACTGTGTTGTCCTTTGTTTGCTTCTCCTGGGACAGTGAGTCTGGGAGAGAAGTCTGTTTTCTGAATTAACTATCTAATGGCTCCCCTTGAAGTCTCATAGCCTTCTAGGTGAAAACAGGAACTGCTCTTTGTCCAAGGTCCAGGATTTTTCTGGCAAGGTTCCCTCCTTCTTAGTCTTCCTTTCCTTTTAACCCTCTCCTAACCATGATGTCCTGAAGTAACTTGTCATCCTTCCTGGAGAACCCATGTGGGGTTTTCCCCTTTCCCTGTCTCCTAAGAGGGAGAGCAAAAAGATAGCTGAGGGAGAGGGGCCCTTCTGCTTGTTTTTTTTTTTTTTGTATTAACAGATTAATCATAAGAGGGAGTGTCTGGTTCCTTAGCTGATACCTAGGTCATAAATAACACCTGAAGGGAAGGATCTGACCTGAAAGTCTAGAGAAGGGAGTCTGAAGGTCAAGGCTGTCTCCTTTGTTTCTGGTGTGTGTCTTAGTCTTATAACTAGCCCATCCTCACTCTTGGAGGAGTTTTGATCTTGGTAGATGAGAGAAGTACTTCCAAAGGATTAAACATTGACTAGAAAGGAAAAGTTGACTGGTTATCTTCATCATAGCTGCTAACTGTCCCTTTCTCCTGAAGATAATTGTGGCCGCGGCCAATTGGTGACCTTAGCAGCCGCAGTATGCAAGGTCTGGCTCAAAGCTTGCTTTTTCAGAATTTGTTTTATATGACAGTGTTTAGGGCTAGAAAGGACTTTAAAACCCTGTTTTACAGAAGAGGGAACTGAGACCCAGAGAGACTCTGCTCAACTTCCACCTTCTGCAGGAAGCCTTTTCCATGCCACCACCCTCCCCAATGTCTTCCTTCTGATATTACTTTGCCTCTACTCTACATGTCTTGCATGTACATAGATGTTGCATAGTTGTCTTCCCCAAATGAATGTGGGTTCCTTGAGGGTAAGGATCATGTCTTTCTTTCTTTCCACCTATCCTTTCTTTCCAGCTTCTTTCCCTTCCCTGGCCCCTCCTTTCCTTCTTCCTTCCCTTCCCTTCCCTCCCTCCCTTCTCTCTCTCTCTCTCTCTCTCTCTCTCTCTCTCTCTCTCTCTCTCACTCTCTCTCTCTCTCTCTCTCTCTCTCTCTCTCTCTCTCTCTCTCTCTCTCTCTCCAGAGTTTAGGACTGATTGACTAAGTGACTAAGTTCATATAGTAGCAAAGTTCAGACTCAATCCATGATTTTCTGATCAGAAATCTATGGCCTTTCTGCAAATACAATTCTGAACCTTGGCAGAGCCTTGGGGCTAGATGATGAACTGCCCTTGCTGGGTGGGATCAAGTCCAATGCTTATACACATCTTTAGTTCATAGAGTTGATAAGAGATAGAAGTTCTTTGGGTGTGGGTGGGGATCTCCCAAGCTCAAGTTCATTTTGACTTGTGATTATTTGAGAATGAAGTCTCAGGGGGCCAAGAACTTGCAAAGTACTTCACAGCTCCCTTTGAATCTTGATAGTATACTAGTCCTGCCTCTCCCTCCCCTTCCCCTAATGCTCACCCCAGATCTCTGGTTAAGTAGCCTTTAAATAGTCTACTCTGTAAACAACCACCACAATGGGAAAAGAAACTGGAGATGCAAATCAAAGCAGTGGAAGGAGAAATGAGGAGATGGGCTGGGCATGGTGAGAAGGGACAGTCATCTTCTTTTCTCAGTCTTTCTTCTGGGGAAAATCAGGTAGAAATGAGATGTGGCTTAAATTAACAAATGGAGAATGTAAAAGCCAGAGGTGTTGCTATGTTTCCCATCACTTAATGGCAAGCCTGGAATTTCTTACTCTAAACAATATTGTCTAGTAGTTAGAGCTCATGCCTAGAATGAGACACTCTACCTGAACAATTCTATTATTACTGTTGATTTGATGAGGGGTCTAGAAGGCATAATTTCTTGCCTCATGCAGGCAGTTAAGTGGAAGAGGCATGGAGTGGTAGACTTGAAGTCAAGAAGACTGAGTTCAGACTTGCTAGCTGGGTGACCCTGCACCAATCATAACCTCTCAGCCTCAGTTCCTCATCTGTAAAAGGGGATGATAACAGAACCTCTAATGGTTGTGAGGATTAAGTTAGCATGTTTAAGGCAAGATGCTTGCTACTAATGTTATCATCCCTGTATTTTATTGAATTGCATGAGAGATCTGAATCACACAACAGTTCTTTGTTGTAATAAAGGTCAGAAAAATGACTCATGCTTTTGTATCTCTATTATTCATTGAGTTTTGCACTTTATTAATATTTCTCATAATGACTCTCCAATCCATTCATGCCTTAGGTGGTAGAGTGGTATATAAGGAAAGAGGGCTGCATTAGGGATTAGAACACCAAGGTTTGAAACCCCACTCTGTTACTATGTGACCTTGGTCAAGTCAGTTCACCTTGCTAGGACTTAGTTTCCTCATCTGAAAATGATCAAATTGGGGTGGCTAGGTGGTGCAGTGAATAGAGCACTGTCCCTGGAGTCAGAAGGGCCTTAGTTCAAATCCAGCCTCTGACACTTAACACAAACTAGCCATGTGACCTTGGGCAAGTCACTTAACTCTATTGCCCTGCCTTCCCCCTCCAAAAAAAGAGAAAATGATCAAATTGTGGTAAATAATATGGAAGATCCCTCAGAGCTCTAAATACTGTAATAATTATATTTTCCTGCCATGACTCTAGTTCAAGCTCTTATCATCTCAATATTGGGTTACAGCTGGTAGAATGTATGCTCCTTGAAGGCAACAAATACTTTTAATTGTTTCTCTGTATCTCTAGTGTCTCATACAATATCTTGCACTTGTTAAGCACATAATAAATGATTATTGAGTGAATGAATGAAATGATATCCGTGCTTTCATTTTCTGCTCATTCTGACCATCCTATATACTACATTTAAATTAATGTTGCTATTGAATAACTTTATCAATAATTCATTGATTCACCTTCATTAACTCTTTGTTGTCTACAAAATAAAGTTCAAATTCTTTGCCTAGGCTTTCAAGAACTTTTAAAATCTGGCTCAAACTATCCATCTAGCCATACCTCCTATGAGTCCACTGTACCAACATTACATTTTAGTCCAAATGGTATATTCACTTTCCTGTCAAATATAACTAGTAGTTTTCTTCCTCCATTCATTGGCCCATGCTAATCTCATTTTTGGGAAGTCTTTCCTGACTACTCCTTTTGTAAGTGATCTTTTATTTCTTGGAACATCTCTAATGCTTGGATGTTTGTCTCTTTATAGAAAAAAAATACTAGTAATTGTAATTATTTTTTTTTCTTTTTTCTTTGTCCAAGAAATTGGGGTTAAGTAACTTGCTCAAGGTTACACAGCTAGTTATTTTATGTGTGGGTGCTAATTTTGTGAGGCCAGCCGATCCCTGGTCAGGTAGGGGAAGTCCCTGGGCCACATTGGAAGCTGCTGGTGTGGTGAAAGGAACATTAGATTTAAAATCCCAGGACCCAAGTGCCACACACATCTTGGCCTGGCTTCTCACTATCTCTGTGATCTTTGGCCAAGTCACTTTCTGTCTCTGGGTCTCAGTTTCCTTCTCTTTAAAATGAAGGACTTGGAGGAGTTGACCACTCGGTTTCTTTCTAGTTCTGTGATCCCTTCCTTTCCTGTTTTACAGACAAGGAAAAGTCCAAGAAAGAGTAAGTGGCTTCCTCATTATTCTACCCTTGAGGTATGCCTCAGGGAGGAAGGAAATGAGCATTTATTAAGGGCCTACTATGCACCAGGAACTGCTAAGCACTTTAAAAACCTATTGTTTGAACCTAAGAACAATGCTGTGTGGTAGATGAGATTATCATCATCATCATCCCATTGTACAGTTTAAGAGCTGAGGCAGAGGGAGGCGAGGTAGGTGACTTGCCCAGGGTCATAGTTAGTAAGTGTTGGAGGGGTGAGGTTCCTGACTCCAGGCCCACTCCTTAAAGCCAGGTTTTCTAGAATTCAAGTCTGGCACTGTCTCCACTATACTTTATGCCTGTGATATAGGCTCCTAAATCTAGCATGAAAGTCAAGTTCCAATTCACCTACCCATCTGTGTCTTGTATGACTTCCTTTCCCATACTCTACATGCCAGCCCAATGGGATCTTCCCTTTCCTGTTCCCATTCTGACTTCTCTTTCTGTGCCTTTGTGGACTTCCATTTTAGGAATCAAGACCCCACCCTCCCATAGCCATATTTTTCTCTCTCTGTCCATATCTGCCTCTGTCTCTCTTACTCTCTTCCTTCTCCTTCTCCTCCTCCTCCTCCTCCTCCTTCTTCTTCTATCAAAGTAATGGTAGAAATAATTAGTGATGTAGGAAATCAGAGCAGCTTGATGTTATGTGGCTAGAAAATCAGAGAAGGCTTCATGGAGGAGGTGGGGCTTATACAGCCAAAGGAGAAAAGAAAAGGTATTCTGGGTGAGGCACACATAGGACACTGGCTGAGGAGCAGGGATACTGAGGGGCCTGGCCTCTTTGGTGGAGAGGTTTTGTTTCATGCCATAATGTGAGTGAGAAGACCAGAGAGGTAAGTTGGAGCCACATTCTGATGGGACTCAATTGCCAGGCAAAGATGGGATGTTACTTGGGGATTTTCAGTGTCATAAAAAAAAGAATTAATTACTTGTTTGGTCTCAGCACCATCCCGAGAGAATGAATTATAGAATCTCAGAGTAAGGGGACCTTAAAAATCAATTAGTCTAGCTTCCCTCCAAGTTCAGGAATCCCTTCTGTACCATTGCTGATAGGTGGTTTAATTTTACCTCTGCTTGAACAACATCACTGATGGAGAACTCACTGACATATACATGATTCCTGTACCCTGGGAGCTTATGCTTTAAGGCAAGAACTATTGATACAGATTAAAAAACATATATAGGACATAAGGGTAGGCCTTTATGTCACATATGTTCATGGAAAAGGTTAAATGGAAATTGACTTTTTATTAAGTGTGCTAAAGAGGCATCGTATTTAAAAGAATCCTGTGGATAAACATTTGATCTTGCAAAAAAATATATATCTTTTTATTATATGAATGATCTTCCCACTCCAGAAAAAGTTACCTCATTTACCTATTAAACTTGATCTGTTTCATAAATTCAGATTATTTTATGTCTGGCTTTCCTAGAGTGGGGCCCACTTATACTTAATAAAAACGGGTTAGAGGATTCACTAGATGCTAAAGATAAATATTGAATATCTCTCAGGGAGAGTAGAGCCCAGGTGGGAGTAATGAAACTCAGTTTTGTATTTAAAACCACCAGTTCATATCTATGGGTATTTATGAAGCCCTTTGCTAAACCTGAGGGATGCAAGCAGGGGTGTGCTGGAGCCAGCTGGAACTGACTTAGGAGAGCTGATTGTTAAATTTTCAGTGTTGATTATTTATTCTTTGGATACTGACAAACACTACAAATCAGAACTTGATTTTTTTGTTGGTTGTTTTATTGATTGTTTCAACATAAAGAACAGAAAAATGCTAATCATGGACATTAAACTTAAAGGTGTATCCCCTGATTGTGGTTCTTTGTTTTCCCCAGAGAGCCTTTTGTTAAACCTTTACCAGTACACACTGGTACAAAAGAGCATTGATTATATGATCTTTTAGAATCTATTATTATATGAAAAGGTATGGTTGGAAAGGCAAAGCATGGAATGATAGCATGCCCGTGAAAAAAGCTTATTGAATGAACAGGAACAACATAAGGAAATAAAAGGTCAACTGAAATGTAATCACGTATCAGATTTGTGCCATGCATACTTTTGGAGGGTCAGGAAGAAGCCAGTTGACTCCCCATTCTTTCTGCTAGCGGGTTTCCTGGGTACTCCAAGATTGACGTCTGCGTGGCTGCAGTGTTGATGGCAGGTATACATCCATGTGCAACCCAGAGCAGAATCAAGAGGTGAAACACTTTCCCATAATTTGGATTTATAGTGAAGTTCCATGGCTGGAGATGAGAAACTTGGAAGTGATTTGATAGTAATCACAGTAGGACCACCCATAGGACTGTGAGAATATAGAATTTCCAGGATAATCCCTGGGGGGATGGGAGGGACCATTCCTTGCTTGCCCATTCTGATGGTGGGGACTGAGGGGGTCATCATAGAGTAGCACTGGCCCGAGTACTTGGAAACATTCTTTATCTTCCATGCCCCACTTTTACAGAATAGACACCAATCTTCACCCAGTGGTCACTGTCTGTCTCTCCTTCCCAAATCTGGGGAATCAGAGCTGGTCTGAGTCATGCTGACCTGAAAACTCTTAAGGATGGATGGAAGCCTAGTCAGCTAGCAATACTGGTCTTTCCTCTTGGCCTTGTTCTTCCTTGTCAGTCTTTGGTTCCTCTCTCCCTCATTCTCCATCTTGAACTTAATGCCCTCCCAGGTCCCTCTCAGTAACAATGCACCCATTGAGATATACAGCATGAATTTTGAGTGCAAGCAGAAACACGTAGTTGGCCCTTGGATTTGCCTGGTTTTATTTTATTCCAGATGGAGGAAACTGAGTCCCAGAGATGGGGAGTGATTTGTCCCCTGGGTCTACTGACCTTCAACTCACATCTGTTCATTTCTATGTCTTTGTGCATTTTCTCTGTACCTGGCTACTAACATGGTCATATGAAGGGAGGGAAAGTTCTGTCTGCTAAGGGAGAAGTTGTTTCCAGGAAAATTTCAGATGAGTCTTGTGGGTTCCTTATGCTACATCCTGAAATATGAGGCAGGCTTTTTACCTGGAGGTTAAATGCCTCTTCTTGCTCAATGAATCTATCTGGCCAGTAATAAAACCAACCGCAATAGCAGCATAAGCATCTGTTTTTAAGTTTGCAGTGTTTCTGGCTGTTCACGATCATTCCTCTTGCCCTGTCTCCCCACGGTGCAGGACAGAAATTAAAATTCAGGGGTGTCACATCTGATCCATCTATTCATTTGTCATATGAGGAATCATAGACCAAGAGCAGTGAAGGGACCCACCTCGAGTCACACAGCAGTTTAGGAGAGGAGGGGAGAAGTAGATCACAAACCTGCCTTCTGATCTGTCAAGATCAGACCCTGTCTCTCTGTCTGTCTCAGATTTCCTACTCCTTGCCAGAGCTAGCATTCTGGTTTGGCCAAATGGCATGGGAAACAACTCCCAAAGTCTATGCCTCCTGGGCTCAGGAGCCGTGGAGACCAAATGCAAGCCACGGGCCCTGCCTGCTGCCTCACCACCTGCCAGCTGGCCTGGCACACATCCCCCTGGCTGGATAGCCTATGGGCTAGCAAGGTGCAGATGGAAACAGCAGCTGAATAGGATGAGGGTGGCAGCAGCACGAGGTCTCAGACACATTTAACACAGACTGCATCTGTAGGCTTCTCCATAGTTCCTCCCATCAGGGACTAGGATAAGAGGTAGAGAACATTTTGGGGGACAAGAGAATCAGCTAATCCAGGCAACCACCTACTCTGCCTCTGTCTGAAGGTCTAAAGCATCTTTGACACTTTCCATAAACACATAAGGAGTGTGAGCCTTGGCTGAGGGTAGAGCTAGTGTCCATACCTCTAGATGGGTAGAAGCCCTCTCAGGAGCCTGGCTTTAATAGACTCTGGATCTATGGACACAAAGCCCCTAAATCGAACGGGTAGGATTTAAGGGGAGGGGCTACTTATATAGCACTTTGAGGTTTGTTTATAGGTTTTTATTAATTTTTTTTCCTACCACTGTCCCTTCCCAAGGGCATATCCTTCCAATTCCTCCCATTTTGAACTTGTTACAAAAAAAAGTATAGGGACAGCTAGGTGGTGCAGTGACTAGAGCACTGGCCCTGGAATCAGGAGGACCTGAGTTCAAATTCATTTTCAGACACTTAACACAAAAAAACCTAGCAGTGTGACCTTTGGCAAGTCACTTAACCCTAAGTGCCCTACCTTTCCCCTCCAAAAAGCAAAAAAAAAAAAAAAAAAGTGTAGTTAATCAAAACAAATCAGCACATTAACTGTATCTGAGTGCATGCCTCATTCTGCACCAGTGGTACACCACTTCTCTGCCTGAGGGAGGGAAGTATGCTTCAGAAGTCTTCAGAAATCAAAATTGGTCACTAATGATCAGAGTTATGATTTCTTTCAAGGATACTTTCCATCACCACAGTCATTGTATAGATTGTTTTCTAGGTTATTATTTCACTCTGACCATAGGATCGTCTATTTTGCATATTATATTATCTAATTCCCCAGTTTTGCTGGTGAGGGAGCTGAGGCTCAAAGAGGTTCTAACCTAAGATCACCCAGGCAGAGCTAGGATTTGAACTCAGGTCATTTTGGCTCCAAATCCACTTCTCTTTTCATTTCACTACATTGCATTCTAAGTTCATAATAGTCTTTGTGAGTTTTTCCTGAACTCTTCATATTCATCATTTCTTGTATCTGCATCTTCGTATCTGACTCTCCGTGACCCCATTTTCTTGGCAAAGATACTGGAGTGGTTTGCCATTTCCTTCTCCGGCTTATTTTACAGATGGGGAAACCGAGGCAAGCAGGGTTAAGTGACTCGCCCAGGGTCACAGAACTAGTACCATGGCTCTACCTAGCTGCAGTGATACTCTGTAATATTCATATACCATAATCTATTCAAGCATTCCTTGGATTACTGGTAATTCACTTTACCTTCAGCTCTGTGTCAGCACAAAAAAAAAGTTCCCTAAATATTTTTTTTTTAAAAGCAATTGGAGTTAAGTAACTTGCTCAAGGTTACACGGCTAGTCATTATTTATGCGTGGGTGCTCATTTTTTGAGGCCGAATCTGATCTCGGGTCATCCCAACTCCGAGGCCGTCGCTTTTACTCACTGTGCCACCTAGCCGCCCCTTTAGGGCAATTGGGGTTAAGTAACTTGCCCAAGGTTACATGGCTAGGTTTTTGTTTGTGTGGATTAAGTG
Organism: Gymnobelideus leadbeateri; assembly: GCA_011680675.1. Taxonomy (NCBI): domain Eukaryota; kingdom Metazoa; phylum Chordata; class Mammalia; order Diprotodontia; family Petauridae; genus Gymnobelideus; species Gymnobelideus leadbeateri. The sequence goes on from WOXC01008256.1 coordinate 87,505, forward strand.
TCGGAGGCTCTGAACTCAGGTCCTTCTGACTCCAGGGCCGGCGCTCTATTCACTGCGCCACCTAGCCGTCCCTCCTAAATATTTTTGTATTTATACCCCTCTCTAGGAGAGCTAGGAGACCATGGGTTAGGAAAACTCCTCTTCCACACCTTCCCTCCTCTCCATACTGCTCACCCCCAGGCTGTTCATTCAGTCTAGGGGCCTTGTATTCATACAAGTCTTGAATCTATAGAGCCACTATGATAAAAGTCTATTAAAGCCAGACTCCTGAGAGGACGGATGTCCATTTCAGAGGAGCGGAGCGGATGCTAGCTTTGCCCTCAGCCAAAGCTGAAATTCTTTATATGCTTTCCAAAAGGGTCAAGGAGAAAGACCTTTAGATACCAGAGTAGGTAGCTGCCTGGATAGGCTGATTTATTTCTTTTTTTTTCAAATGCTTTATTAACTTCTGGTTTACATCATTCATTTCCATCAGATTTTAAGTTATAATTTTTCCCCTACCCACCACCCCAGAATAGCAGTACACAGGATATCCCCTCATCCAATCTGCTCTCTCCTATCTCTTCTCCCATACCCCCTTCGACTTTTCCAATAGGGCGAGGTGAATCCCCGCACCCCATTGGATAGGCTGATTTCTTGTCACCAGAAATGTTTTCTACCTCCACTCAAAGTCCCTGATGAGAGAATGATAATCACTGATACCATTAGATTAATTTCTTCTCATCTTGAAGAGCTGTTCTGAGTCACACACACAACTCCACTAGAACACAGAGATCCTTGAGAGGCAGGGAACATTTTAAGGCTTTATTCACTAAGGTTAGGAAAACTTGGTTGCTGTTTCTGTGAAAGCAAGACTCTGTAGGGACTAACAGACTATATAGGCCCTGGGGTGGAGAAAGGAGTCCTCATTTAGTCACAATAACATCTAGGATTGGCCCTGGGCAGATGCCTGGAAGACTGTTTTGGGGAGTTAAGGGACAGGCTAACCTCCCATCCATCCAAAGGAAGGAAAAGCTTAAAGGACAATGCTCATATAGGAAGGGTCAGGGCTCAGATGGCAAGGGGGCTCTGGCCAGAATTGCTGCCCACCAACCACTGTGGAACAGGCATGAAAAGTGCCTTCTTAACACCCAGCTTGACACCAGGGCCCTCCCTGTCCAGACCCTAAGATTTCAGGTATTCACATAATTATCTTGAAAAATCTTCAGGATTTTTCAGTGTCAAGGGAAGGGTTGAACTAAGGCTTCATCAAGGGGATCCAGCCTCCCTTCAGTTGTTGGTTAAATGAGGTCCCACTCTCTCCCCTTCTTCATTTTTTCTCTTCTACTGTTTGGAGGAGGATTCTTTTTAACTGAACTGAACAAGGCAGGCTGTGAGACCTCTGAAAAAAGTAAATTACCCAGGGAAGAAATTGATTCCCTTATAAACCTTCTTTGCCCCCCTCTAGCTCCTAAGAAAGGGCGGTTGGCAATAGGTATTTAGCCCCAAGGAAGTACTGTACGTGCAAAATCCAAAACACCAGCTTAGAGCCAAAATTCACTTGGATGGAGGCTGGGGAGCCAGGCTCTTGTGGTGTCTGGCCTGAATAGCTCCTGTTGTTCTATGGGGAGGATTCTGGCTGTCAGGCAGGCTCTTAGTCTGGCAAAAAATAAAAAAGCCACCCAAAAAGAGGGCATTGGGGAATCAATAGCGATGCAGTTGACCTTATTCCACCCCATCACTGGGGTGTGGCTGTTCTCATTCCAAGCATCTGTAATGTGTCCCTGTCTACTGCCCCTGCATATAGAATCTGGGCCCAGGGAAGCCAAGGTCAGGAGCTGCCTCCTTCCCTGACAGTCTGTTGGGCATCTTGCTGAAGGCATTGGCACCAGTTTGTATTATCTGTCTGGGAGAAGAGTAATGTTTTCTGGTGCCACCTGGCCCCTGAGAGGGATAGAGGTAGATGAGCAGTGCCAATCTTATATGGGAAAGAACCAATGCTGACTAATATCAAAATTAAGTGGATGGGGTCCCGGGAGCCTTGTCTCCACTCTGCCACTCAGTGGGGGACCTCTTAAACACTTTAACTTTGCTGAACCTCAGTTTCCTCATCTGTAGAATTAGGGTTCAGCTAAATAATCTGTTGGACGGCATTTGTTTTTAAAGCACCAAACTTGTTCATGTATTCTGCCCTCTACTGCCCCTGGCAGGTGATTCAGCTCTTAAGGGTCCTTCCAGCTTTAAAATTCTTATGATCCTATGCATACCAAAATGCCATCACATTTTCCACTGATAGGAGAGGTTTACCATACCTGCTGGCCTCTTCCTTAAACCTTTCTCATACCAAACCATCACCCCCCTCACTCCCAAGTCAGAGGAGAGCAAGATGGGAGAGCTTTGCAAGGTATTTGTTATTGTTCAGTTTGAGGGTTTTTCCAATTGGACCTATAGAAATGCCCTCTTTTTGCAATGCTGATTAGCACGTACTTTTCACTCTTAGAAGAGACACCTGGTGTGCTAAAAGGTTAAATGATTTGACCAGGGTCATAGAGCCAGTCTGAGTCAGAGGCAGGATTTGAACTCAGGTCTTCCTGACTCCCAGGCTAGCTCTCTATGTTATGAGGTTAAAATGGCTATTTTTCTAAGTGGTCTCTTTGGATAGAAATATACAGCCTGTAGTTGTCAAGGAGTAGGGCAACGTTTTGTAATAATTATCAGAATATAGTACAACAGATAGCCAAGGGGAAATTTTGAAATGAGCAGAAGTTCTCTTGGTTGGATGGAGTGAAAGGCTATGATTTTCTTAAACTCTTGGGCATGAGACAGAGAGAGAAACAGAGAAATACAGGGTAAAGGAGAGGAAGGGGGGGGAGAGAAAAAAAGAGGGGAGGAAAGAGAGAGAGGAGGAAGAGGAGGAGAGACATGCACAGAGAGAGAGAGAGAGAGAGAGAGAGAGAGAGAGAGAGAGAGAGGAGGAGGAGGAGAGAGAGACACGCACGCACACAGAAAGAGAAAGAGACAGACCCAACCCGTTTGACAGTCTTCTGTGAGCCTGTGCTATCCTGTCCAGCTGCCCTGACATTCGGCTAGGGTAAGGGATGGACAAACCGGTTTGGAAGACAGCCTGGCCCTCCTTCAGGGTTCCGCAGAGTTCAGTTCACATAACAAGGAGTTCACACGCCTGAAGACTCTTGAGGTGCTGCCAGCTAAAATCTTAGGGAGAGAGGGAAACGAGGGTGGGACTGTGCCGAGCTGTGTGTGGTGTGCGGGAGACAAACAGACCTGATCTATGGGGTGACCTCCACCCCTTGTCCTACCCAAGAGAGATATTGGGTGACCCAGAACAGCTGTGAGACGGCCAGGAGCAAGAGATGGCAGGGCCCGCAGACCAAACAGAAGCAGGTAGGGCTTGGGTTTTGGGGTGGAAAGAAGGGGTGGGGGGGGAAGGTTGGAGTTACTTCAGCCCAAGGACCTAGGCTTTGAATTGCTAGCCTAGATTGTAGGAAGAAGGCATGACGTGGTAAGAGACAGAGAAAAGCTAGAAAGGGTGCAAACAAAAAACCAGGTATTGTTGTGGCGGCAGCTATGACTTCAGTGCCCTGGTTTGTTCATTAAGCAAGAAGAGGGATTTAGCCTCCAGGGAAAACTGCCCAGACTCATCTTCCAGGACTCAGCAAAAGCAACCCACAGGACTCACCCCAAACCCTCAAGGAAACAGCTTCCCCACAACAGGAAGAAATCTCCACCTTCCCCTGTTTTGGGGATGCAGGTCATATCAGTCCCTGGCGATTGTAGGTTCTGGTCCTGATTCTACCTGTAAATTGTCGTGTGACTCTGGGTAAGTCACTTTCCCTTTCTGGGCCTCAGTTTAAAAAAAAAATTGGACTAGATGAATGTCAGGGCTGCTCTCCTATTTCTTACTTTAGATGTCTGTACACCCTTGCAGATATGGGAGTCCTCTTTTGTCAAGGTGTGTTTAGCTACCAAGAAAGGCGTCAAACTCAATCTGGGGACTAGGTGAGAAAGAAGCCTGGGTATGACCAGGAAGGAGAAAGCCAGGAGGAAAGACAAGTATGGCTGGCTTATCATACTTTAGCTCTATCCATAGTCAGAAGTGTTTCCCAGGGTCAGTGTGACTCAGACCATCTCCTGCTTCCATGACAGGGTACAGAGAAGGAGAGGCAGAGATTGGGTGGTTGGTGAGGTGAAAGAAATTGAGCACAAATCATCATCATCATCCTACTGTTCTACACTTACAGTAAGAAGTCAGGATGGAAAAGTAGAAAGAACACTAAGCTTGAATTGCAAGCCTGACATCTAGGGTCCTTGGACATGGTGTATAGCTTCCTTTGACCTTAGGTTTCTTCACTGCAAATAAAATGAAAAGATAAAATGAGATGATCCCTTTTAACTCTAAATCCTGTGGTTTATAACCTGGGTTAGTCCCAGTTCAGCCATTTACAGTATGACTGTGGGCCTCGGTTTCCTCATTGGGAACATGGTGGTTTTGGTTACACTACCCCTCTGTCAGACGTGTTGAGAAAAGTACTTTGTGAATAACATGGTGCTATATAAATGTATGTTGATCTTACTAGGTTTGTGTCCAGCTCTTGAAGGGTTTTTACACCCCTTATCTCTCTTGATCCTGGGACAACCCAGTTGGGGAGATGGGGAAATTATTCTCTCTCTCTCTCTCTCTCTCTCTCTCTCTCTCTCTCTCTCTCTCTCTCTCTCTCACACACACACACACACACACACACACACACACACACACACACACACACACACACACACACACTTACTTCATAGATGAGGAAACTAGCCCAGAGAGACAGTTGTTTGCCCATGGTCACATAGCTAGGAAATGGCCCAATGGGGAACAGAGAACCCCAGCCTTCTGGCTCTTAGTCCAGCGCCAGTTAAGCCATTTAAGTTACTTTTGATGTGCTGTACTATCTTTGAGGGGTCCTTTGAGCTCTTTTGTTCTCTGTGTGATTTTTTTCCCTTGGGAGGAGATCTGAGTGGATGAAGGAGACTTAGTTTGGTATTTGGGGCTTTCTTCATTTCTGGGTTAGGCCTGTTTCTAGGCCACCATACAAAGTGAAGGCTTCGAGAAATCCAGCTCTGCACTTGGCTTGGAAGAGTAATAATTCATCAGATATTTAAATTATGCCAAGGGGTCACCACAGTTTGGATCATTCCCACTGGAGGGTAGATAGAGATTCGAGGATGAGCCAAAGGACTTTGAGCATGTGCCTTACTGAAATGAAATTGTTTCCAATCAGAGTTTGAGGCCAGGAGTGGCCCTTTTCTCATATAATCAGAATCTGTATCCCCCTGGCCCCTCCACTCAGACTGATTCAGTGCAGGAAGCAAACCCCAGCACCATGGGGTAGCTGGACTCCTCCATACCTCTCTGCTAATTCTCTACTTAAGGATAAGAGAAATAAGATTTTAACAGAAAGAACAGAGTCTTAGAGGACCCAGGTTCAAATGCAGCTTCTGTTCCTTACTCCCTCTGTGACTTCAGGCAAGTGACTAAATCTAGGCCTCAGTTTCCACATCTGTAAAGTGGAAGAGGTGGACTACTGACCTCAGAGGTCCCTTGTAGCTCAAAATTTGTGACTCAAGGTCCTATTGGTTACTAACTCCCTTAGGCAAAAAGGAAGGACACTCCAAACCCCATTATAGGTTCAGTTTCATAAAATGTTCAGCCTAAGCTCCCTGAATCCCTGGCCATCTTTCCTTTTTGACACCTACACTGACTTCTCTGGGCCTCAGTTTCATCTGTAAAATGAGGCACTTAAACTACATGACCTATGTGACCTGGTTCTAGAGACATGCTCCTTTACCATGTTCATCCACACTTCCCAAATCTTAGAGAGCAGGTATTGGGGCTGCATGGGACTGGATGTGCTGCCCAGGGCTGTCTCTGTGGTTTCAAGCTTGTTAGGAAGAGCTTTTGCCATTATTGGATCGTTAGTTCACAGCATCCAGGGTCCTAATTGTGAGACAGTTGCCTCTTCTCCCCCTTGCGGTTTGGGTTGGCACTGTCTGCCAAATTGTTCTGGTCCTGCTTCACATCCCCTTCCTTGGGCATTTTTGGTAGAGGAAGATGTCTTATGTCTTGGCATATCACTTACCTTCCCTCAGGTCAACCAAGAAAGTTTTTCAATGTTAGTACTGGTTTAGAGTTTAGTGTATCTGGAGGGCAGGGATTATCTCAACAGGTACCTTATGATCTATGCAATAGGGCAGTTTTTTGCTGGGAGAGGAACAGATAGAAGATATAGTGAGTGCCTACTTTGCCAGTGAGGTGCATGGCCGGATCCTCATCCTCCCCTGGAAGTGTGTGGGGATGAATGTGGTCAATGGAGAAAGAACTAAATATAAAAAGAGAGGAGTTGGCCAGTGTTTCAGAGTTCGAGTCTGTGCCTTCTCTGTGATGTGATGAGGTTTCTCCAGGTCCCTGCCTGAGGCAGTCAGCCCCCTAAAATTACTTGGTGGCTGGTCCCCTTGTCCAACCGAGGAAAGCCCCTTCTCTCAGGAAGTCCCAAGGTAAAGGTCCCAAGGTCCCAAACTGAAGTGGAAACTCTGTGCCCTCATCCACCAGTCAAAGTTATGACCTTGGTGTTATTTGTTCTGCCTTCTTAAAGAGGACTGATGACATCACAAGGGTGATGTCTTGACTTGTGCATGGATTAAAGTGAGGGCATGAACAATGAGCGGCTGAAGTCCATCTTCATTCCAGACCAGGTGTTCTATGTCCCTGCTTGAACCCATTCCCATGGGACTGGCTGAGAAGAAGCTGAGCCTTGGGGAGGGGTTTGTCTTATTTTTTCCCCTTTAGTTTTCCTCTGAGGAGATCCCTTGTTGCCTAGCAATGCTAGAGAGAAATTGTTCCCAGGTGGAAAAGGGCTCAGCCAACCTGCCCCTTTGGGATTGGGGAGGAAGCAGCCTGTACCTTCTGCTCTGATGGGGACCTGGCAGGCATATTCCAGCTAAGGGCACACATCCATGACCTTAAGGACAAGAAATACTCCACAAAGCTTCTATTTGTCCTGGCACAGATTGGTTGAAGGAATTGGAAATGTTTATCCTAGAGGAGAAAAACTTAGGGAAGATAGGATTGCTTTTTGTTAGTATTGAAAGGCTCTGGTGTAGCAAAAAGATCAGACTTATAGTCGGTTTTTTTGAGGAGGATAGATTAGGCAAAACTGGTGAGAGCTTTCAAGGCAGACTTTGTCTCTTAACAATTCAAGCTATCCCAGAGTGCAATTAGCTGCCTCTGAAGACAATTCCCTCTTCTCTGGTCGACCACCTGCCAGGTGTGCCTGAGAAGGAATTCTTAGACAGATGGCTTCTGAGTTCCCTTCCTGCTCTAAGATTCTGTGTAGACAAGGATTCTTCCCTTACTGGACTATAGGCTCTTGTCTTTTGCCTTTATTTGTATCTGCAGCACTTAGCACAGAGCCTGGCCTCTAATAATCATTTGATAAATGCTTTCTTTATTTGACAGAACCTCTTTTTGTGGCATGTACTTCCTGGGGTGTGGGGAAGCTTAAGGGTCCCTCCTAGGAATCTTTTAAAATATATAAAATGCATAGGATTACAAAGGAAACATTATATTGAAATATAGTTATCAATCTGTCTGCCTAGCTAGTTTAATTATTCTTCCATCTATCTATCTACTTAAGACCCTGGATTAAGAGGAAGATAAAGAGGGACCACTCAAGGCAAACTTGGGAGGCCAGAGAAGTTTACCTTGGTTATCCCCAATCACTCTTTTCTCTCCCTTTTCCTTCTGAATGACATCCCCTCATCCATACCCCAAGATTTCCTGCCTGCTGGAGCCTTCTCCTAACCACCCATCTCCCCCAATCAGCTGGAAAGGATTCTGCCTCTCTCATTTACCCTGGAAACTTGTTCACACTAATGAGTTAAATCTCCTAGGTATTCACCATTTACCTCTAATTGTAGAATAAAAGGCTTTGTCTCCTGTTAGAGAAATTTCAAGCATCAACAAGCAAGTGAGGGAGATATTTAAGGGCCAGGGATACCTTCTTCATGGCCCTGAAATTCTACTATGGCTAAAGGTGATCTGAAGGTAAAACTGCTTTATTTCTTTTAGGATGCTCTGGGGTACCAGGAAAGGCACGGCCATGCACAGAGGTTGCCTCCTTCCATAGTCTGTGGAATGATCTGTTTGAATATTGCTTCCCCCATTCCACCTGCAGCTCCTTGGGAGAAGGGACTGTCTTGTGACTTTCTTGGTATACCTAGCACTTAGCATAATTCCTGGTACTTAGCAGATTAATAAATGTTTATTGACTGACTGATGACATAGGAAAGGAGAAACAAATAGAGAAAGATAGGACAAAGAAAAATAACCTGATGTTAGCAGAAAGAATACTAGTCTGCAAATACTCAGAAGATGTGGGGCCAGCTCTGCCGTTAACTAGCTGAATGACTGTGGGCATGTCTTTTCCTCTTTCTGGATTAAGTGTTTCTTCATCGGTAAAATGGGATTAATTACTTATCCTGCTACTAATATTCGTCATAATCCCTTTTAATTATTAATTCCTACTATTAATGATAGGAAACTAGCTGCATTAGAGGATGGGGTGGGAGGGTGAAGATTAATGCAAGGGTGAAAGTGGTGAAGACATTTTGACTAAGTGTGAACTTTTCCAGTCAACAATATCATTCCATCACACCCCGTCCACTCTTCCCCCTTGTAGCACTTTTTCTCCTTCTCTTTCTTGAAGGCCACTTCGCCCTTTAGTTTCAAGCTAAGAAGTCCTCTATTTAAGATTACTGATCTCCCACCCCACTCCCAAAGGAGGATGCCCTGTTCATTTCTGCTACTCTGATGGCCTGATTTCCCCCAGAGCCCCTTCCCCACAGTGAGGCTGGTAGCCACCCTTGCCTCCCCAGTCCTGCCCCTCTGCCTTCACTCCTGGTAGCGCTGTAGCCCAGGGGCCTCTTTCCACATGTCCGTGTGTTTTTCTCTGTTTAATACCATTCATCCGTCCTCTGTTCTCGAGGAGCCTTTTAGCCAGATAAGCTAATCTAATGCCCGTTTGCTTCCATTTCGATGTGTTGGCTTCTCTGACTGGGAATTGTTTGATAAATTGTTCTGGTCCTGCTTCACATCCAGGCCTCTGGACTTTCCTCTTCAGGCATCATTTTCCTCCCAGCCAGGCTTCAGCTCTGCCTGCCACCCAGCTGTGGTATCTCATCCTTTCCTGACCCCCAGACTTTCCTGGACCAATTGTAACCTCTTGCTGCCTGACACTGCCTCAGATGTATTCTCTCTTCCTCTATATTAGATTTTCTCCAGCCCCAGAAGCTCCTGCAGGTTCCTCATTCCTCGCCGGCCTCTCTTGAGATGCTACTTCTCATACATTCCCTAGTTCACTTGTCTGGTTCCTCTCACACTCTTGATTACAAGATTTCAACTTTTGCCCCTACATTCCTCCTTCCCACCCCATCACTTATAGTCCAAGCAAGGTCTGGTGTATCTCTGATCTTACCAGCTGAACTTGTCTTACCAAGGAGAATCATTGGTAAGTACAGAAGGAACCCAGGATTCCGAGTCAGGAGACCTCAGTCTGTGATTGCACTCCTTACCTGGAAATAACTGGGGCAGAATAGAAGTCTAATTATCTGCAACTCAGATGGAGTAAAGAATGCAGCTTGAACCCTAACCCAGTAAGGCTCTTGAGCAATTGCAAATGTGATCCCATAGCCATATTTGGGTGGCTTGTCACGTCTTCTATTTTAGCCTCAATTAATAACACATTCTTTGCCCTGCCTATGAGATAATTATAGTAATCAGTCATATTTATCCTCGGACACCTCCCAGTGGTTTACAAAGCACTCTCCACACAAAAACCCCATGACTTAAGATAGAATAAGAATTAGAATTCCCATTTTGCAGTTGGTGAAACTGAGGCTCTCAAAAGGGATAAGTAATTTGTCCAACTCTACTAGAATTAAAACCAAGATTTGGGGCCAGATGTCCTCATTTTAATTCCAACAAGCCTATAGGCAATGAAGGATGGGGAGGTAGGGAAAAATAAAGAGGAAGTTGTCGTTAAGGCAGGTAGGTTCTTCTCTCAAAGCGATGGTTTTGGCTAGGGTAAATGTGCATGTAATTTGAGGGGCCAAATCCATAATTCTGGACATGTAACCTTTCAGAGAGTTCACTGCTGCAGAGAATTAGTGACAGGAGAATTTGAAGGAGTTTTCCTTTTTTCTTTTAATACTAAATCTTTTGAGATAATTTATTTTCCCCCAATTATATGTAAAAACAATTTTTAACATTTTTTTTTAACGTTTGAGATCCAAATTCCATCCCTCTTTCCTTCTCCCGCCCTGCCCCCACTGTATCCCTGAGATGGGAAGCAATCTGTTATGTTATACATGTGCAATCATGTAAAACATATTTGCATATTAAATTTTTTAAATTAATATCCTCTGTTTTTATAACATCTTCATTTCTGACAAGGAAATTTGAGAGGCAATATAGTGCAGTACACAGGACCTGGCTTCAGATCTGCCACTTAATGGCCCATGTAACTTTGGACCTCTTTGTGCCTCAGTTTCCCAATCTGTAACATGAGGGGGTTGGGCTAGATGACCTTCAAGGTCCCTTCCAGCTGTAAATGTGTCATCCTCTGCCTCTTCTCTCCCTTAATCCTTGAACCAGGAAGAAAGGAAAACACCCAGTTCAGCAGCACGAACCAAAACCATCAGCTGAGGTTCACAGCGCCTGTAGATCCACCTATGCAAAGATCTCTTGTTTCCCTGAGGACAGTGTTCATTCTTAGAATCACATAAACTGGAGAGATATTAATGCATCAGCCAGTTGGTAAGGCAGTACCTAGGGCAGCTAGGTGACACAGTGAATGGAGCACTAGGGCCTGGAGTTGGGAAGACCTGAATTAAAATCTGATCTCAGACATGTACTAGCTGTATGACACTGGACAAGTCACTTAATCTTGTCCACCTCAGTTTCCTCATCTGTAATATGAGCTGGAAAAGGAAATGACAAACCAATCCAGCCACGAAGAGTCCTAAGACAGGACTGAAATAAGGAGACAGTATCAAAAAACCCAGAATAAACAGAGATATCCCAAAGACTTAGAAAAAGGCTAAACAGAAAACCTGTTGGTTTCTGCCTTTATCTCACCCATTGTTTTGAAAGGTTTTTTTTTTCCTAGGAAGGTATAGGTACCATCATCAGAGCCCTGAGGTAAATGGCATGTTGGGCTTAGTGGACATTTTTATATTAGGCTTCACTCTTCCTGGCAAGGATATATGCCACAGTGCAGTGGGGATTCACACAGAGCTCCAAAACCAAGTTTCTGAGCTGTATAAAGTCCTTCCCTGTTTTGCTGTAAGCTCGCGCGCGCGTGCGCACATGCACACACACGCGTGCACGCACACACACACACACACACACACACCCCTTTTTGCCTCTTTGCCCTCCCTTATCTCCCGGTATTCAGAACCCAAGACATTGCCTCGGGAGCCTGGAGGACTGGGATTAGCTTTGGGAGGTGCTAAAATAGCAAGAAACATCAAGCTTCCAAACATCCTCCTCCCTGCAAAATTTAGAGATGTATGAGGGGTTAGCTCTGGGCTTTTCTGAGATTTGGAGAAAAGTCACTGGAACAGAGATAATATTTGCTTAAGATCTAACAGATTCCCCAAACCACTCTAAGGCAGCAACTTGGAAGGCCTCATTGGCTGTGGATGTTTTCACTTTCTGACCATAAGAATCCAGTTTTTCTTAGAATGGTAGTATCTAAAACTTGAAAGAGTCCTCAGGTTAATCTAATTCTTACCAAAAATAAAGAATAACTCCTTTCTTTGACATTCCTGAAAGCCTTTCTTTGAAGACTTTCAGTGATGGGGAGCTCACTGTCTTCCAAAGTAGCCCACTGAATTTCTGGATATCTATATTAGTTTATTATACTGAGCTAAAATCTACTCCACTGTAACTTCCTCCCATTTCTCCTAATTTTGTCCTGCAAAGCCAAGAAGAATAAATCTACTCCCTGTCCTACTTCCACATGGCAGCCTTAAAACATTTATTAAATGCCTACTATGTGCCAAGCACTACAAATATGAAAAAGGAAGATAGTTCCTGCCCTCAAGGAGCTTATAATCGAATGGGAGGAAGACAACACATAAAAAGGGAACTGAAAAGTGTGGAAGGGGAAGGTACATGATGCAGAGGACACAATAAAGTCCAAAGTCATGAACTGGGTGGGAAATGAAGCCCTACCTGGCCCAAGGGCCCTTCTTAAATGGAAATTTTGGAAGGAACTCTCCACTCTGCCCTCTCTACTCACAGGGGTCCTGGGGGCAGAGATTACCAAGGAGACTTAGTAGCAGGTCTGATGTAAAGACCCATCAAGTATCTAAAGACAGCTATGGCCTCTTCCCCTCTGCCAGGGCCTCTCCCCCAACTCACCCCCAACTCTTCATTTTTTGCTTGAACTTCTCTGGTTTCTCCTTCCACTCTTCACAAGGCATCTTAAGTCTCCTCACCTACCATTTTGGTTCCCTCCCTAGATTTTCTCAGACCTCTCAGCATACCATAAAGTACTGGAACTGAACACCGCGTTCCAAATGTGGTCTGAAGGGAGCCTTCTTCTTTCCTTTGGAACAAAATCAGCATGAGCCCCCAGTAATGAGGAAGGCCACTTTTTCTGCTCTGTGCTAAGCCACTCTGGGACAGCAGCTTGGCTATTATCTCACTCCTTCTGAACTGTTTGCTTCTTCCATTAGCTCTTTCGGTTACCACATCACTGTTGAGTCATATCGAGCTAGAAGTTCCCAGGTCCCTTTCTTGAGACCCTTTTTCTTCTATTATTTCTCTCTCCTGGCTTTCCTTCCATAATCACCCCTCATTAGGATGCTTTATAGTTGTTCATCACACCTTCACAGGTTTGGTCTCCTTAAGCCCTCACAACAACCCTGGGAAAAAAGTAGGGAGGATGTTCTTATCTCCATTTTTCTGATCTAGAAACTGAGCCCTAGGGAGCTTTAAGTGACTTATCCAGAGCCACCTGATAGGTCAGTAGCAGAGCCAAGCCTAGAACTCAGGGATTCCTTTCCTGGGTGTTTCCAACTGGGTTATTCTACTTGCAATTTCCCCTCTCCTTCTCTTATTAAGTACAAATATGTTAAAGTTTACAATGTGCCTAGGACTGTGGTGATGCAATTTCAGAATGCTATTTTGGGTAGTAAGAAACCTTCAGTGTGGGGAGGGGAGAAGGAAAGTGGGGGAATCATGTCTTTAAAAGACACTGGATCCAGTGCCAAAGCAAAGACAGAGAAGGCACTTCCCCTCCCCCCCATCCCACTTTTTTTTTTTTTTTTTTTTTTTTTTGCAGAAATAGAAGGCTATGAGTGTGGAGCATTGCATAGAATGGCAGACCTTTTGGATATATTGACTCGTTTTGCTGAATTTTTTTCTCCCCATTTTTTCTTCTTTATTATAAAAGAAAACTTGTACTGGGAATTTGCCTATATTTACAAATGTCTGCTTGATATGCACATGATATAGGTGGGTGCATACCCTTGGTTCTTTATCTATAATGATGAAGTAATGATTGAGCTGGGGGATGGGGCGTGCCATTGGGAAATGTAAGTTATAGAAAAACAAAAGATCTCAAAATAAAAAAGACTCTGGAGCCAACCTCAGCCCCCTCCCTCGTACTGGCTCTTGGCACAGTAATGCTCCTTTTCCTTCTTGTGCCCCAGCAAGCCCCCTCTACACTAGGAATATGTGTTCCTACATGAAGGGTTTATTTCTGTCATTGATCTCTTAAGACTTGATGCTTGGCATTGTAGTGGCTGGGTTGATGGGTCTAAACAGCTTAGTGACTTTCTTACATAGTTCAGACTTGTTCCAACCTTTTTGGAGGCACAAGGCTTCCTCATTTCTCCACCTCCAGGGCCTCCCCGTGTCCCCAGGTGGCCTTATTTTCTCTTTAAAGGAAGTATGAAGTAATGATGTGAGCTGTTGTTTGCAGCTGCCTTCCTGGGAAGCCGGCACGGGGCGGGGCGGGGGAAGTGGAGGAGGAGAGGAGGGGGAGGAGGAGGAAGAAGGGGACCTGTGAGGGTTCTTCTGACCAGAGAAACCACAGTTGCAGGGCTATAGGAAATCCCCACCAATGCTTGCCTGCCTGCCTGCCTTCCTCCAATCCCATCCATTTTAAATGCACCTCTCTTGCTCCCCAAATTAAAAACCTGAGAGAGCCTATGGCAAGTGACTGGTGGAGCTGGCCAGCTGGGAGAAAGATTGGGCCTTCACAGAGTCTCCTGCCACTCTGGCCCCAGAGGAATGCTGATTAGGGTTCATGATGGTTCCCTGTTTGGTCTCTGTACAAGCAAAAGGTTGAGGAGTCCCAGCTCCTTTCCTAAAGCTTCAGGAAACTCTGTGGCTGAGCTCGCCTTCCTTCCCAGGTCTGATTCCATTTTGGCACAGCCCCCATGGTCCCCACTGGGGCATCAATAGCTCTTGGGACAGGCTCCCATTTGGGTGGGGGCAGAGACAAGAACCCCAACCACAGATAAGTCAAAGGAAAGAGCTTCTACTCCCCAGTCCACCCTCCCTCCGGCTGTATTTCCTTGTCTGGGGCCCAGTCTTCTTTTCAGTGGTTGCAATAATATATCAATTAGGGAGCACGGAGGGAGGGGGGAGCCATGGTGGTGGCGGCGGCGGCGGCAGCTGCTGCTCGAAGAATTGATTCTTGCTTCCTGGCACCACGCATTTCTGCCTGCGCAGCAGCACATGACATGGTTTCACATGCTGCCCCCGTAATGCTCTCGTCAGCAGCTTCCAAAGGAAGAGCTGGAGGGAGGAGGAAAAGGGAAAGGGGGCCTCTCCGGGAAGCACACACAGCAACCGGACCTGGGTCAGCAGAGTCAGCTCCTTGTATCAGATGTGCAAGACTATTAGTTATACTGGGAATCTGCCTGTATTTACAAACGTATGCTGGTATACACATGATATAGGTGGGTGGGTGCATACCCTGAGTTCTGTATTTATGAACATATGCAGATGCATACATGCTGTAGGTAGATGCAAAGCCTTGGTTCTGTATTTACAGACATGCAAGTATACATGTGATGCAGGTGGGTGCGTCCCCTTGGTTCTATATTTACAAACATATGCAGGCATGTATGTATTTACAAATGTATGCAGGTATACATACACGATGTAGGTGGGTGCATCTCCTTGGTTCTGTGTCCCCTTTGGGTGATATGGTAGAAAGGATGGAAGGTGGCATCAGATGACCCAGCCCTAACATTTAGAAGAGGCAACTCCACATAGGAGGAAGAAGAACAGTGACTCTGGAGTCAGAGAAACCATGTTCAAATCCCACGTACCAGCTATTTACCACCTCTGTGACCTTGGGCAAGTCAACCTTGCCAGGCCTTAGTTTCTTCATCTGTAAAATGAATAGATTGGACTAAGAGTCCTCTGAGTTCCCTTCTGGATCATATGATCCCATGAGCCTTTGGCTGGCTTCCCTTGGGTAAGCCATCTCCTTTCTCTGGATATCTGTTTCCCCATTTGTAATTGAAGTGGTTGGACTAGATGGTTTGAAAGAACTGGGCACATTCTAGTATTCTGTGATTTGGTATCCCTCTCTCCAAATGAGGCGACTGATGGAGCATATCATATCTACCCCCTTTAAGAGGGAAACCAAAGCTCCAAATAGTTTCTAAACCTAAGGCCAAGACTACATAGCCAACAGATGCTTAGTGATCGACTGCCCCAACCTGGAAGCCCAACTTCCTCTCTCCCTGCCACATCCTCTCAAATTGGGACAGAATGGAGTGGCTGATATAGGATGGGCATGGCTGGCTGGGAGGCTGCAGGATATAACAGGTGTATGAAATCAGACTTTCTTCTCTGACAGTGTGTGGCCCTTTGGAAATTTGGTAGAAATTGCAGAGGGGAAGACTTTGGCTCAATAAAAGGGCAATTTTCCTAAGGACTATAGCTGTCCAAAAATGGAATGGGCTGTGTATTGGGAACTGTTTGTTGGATTGTTCTTACTCGGATCTCTCTAGACTTTGGGGGAAACCACTTATTTGGCAGCATGGTAGAGGGAATTCTTGTTTGGATAAGGGTGGGTGGCCTTCAAAGGGGCCCTTCCAACTCTGAGATTTTTTGGTCAGTTTAAGCTTCCAGGGACCTTTTGTTTTCTGCAAACATGGCCCTTCCTTCCCCATCTCTGGCCATTATTTCTCAATGGCAGTGGTGTTTTTCACAGAACAGGGAATTTCTCAGAAGGGAGAGAATGAAATGGGAAGGTTGACAGGGAACACAGCTCAAAGGAAAAGAAGGAAATAGATACAAAAACCAGAGACCCCTTTGGGGAGGAAAGTAGATTTCAGCAGCATGTGTTCTGGTAAGTCCAGACTTCCCCTAAAAAAATGGAGAGAAGAAGGATTGGTAGTGGGAGTTCAGAGGATCATGCTGACATTGGCATTCTTTATTTTAAAAGAAACTGTGATGGCTAGGTGGCACAGTGAATAGAGCACCAGCCTTGGAGGCAGAAAGACCTGAGTTCAAATCTGGCCTCAGACACTTAATACTTACTAGCCATATGACCTTAGGCAGGTCACTTAACCCAATTGCCCCTCCAAAATAAATAAATAAATAAAAGAAACTGAAGGAAGGGAACAACAGAAGAGATCAATTAGACGAATAGAAAGGGAAGAATTATACTGTTTCCTGGTTTCTCTATACGGATATTTCTCTTTTCATTAATCACAGCCCTATTCTAGGCACTGGAAGATATGCAAGAGAAGAAAGGATGGCCCCTGTGGGAGCTTAGTCTCTAGTTAGAGAAAAAAAAAACAAAAACCCATGAAACCACATTAAATACTCTTACGGCTGA
Organism: Gymnobelideus leadbeateri; assembly: GCA_011680675.1. NCBI lineage: Eukaryota > Metazoa > Chordata > Mammalia > Diprotodontia > Petauridae > Gymnobelideus > Gymnobelideus leadbeateri. The sequence goes on from WOXC01008256.1 coordinate 104,421, forward strand.
GGCTCTTAATAACATGGTTCAGTCCCTAAACTAAGGAGTTTAGAGGAGAGAGAGATCACTCAGGGCAGGAGTAGTTAACAGATGCTTTATGGAATGATAACACCAGCCAGAATGGACATTTGCACAGCTCTGTGAGGTTCAAAGAGATCTAGACTATTTCAATCATTCAGACCTCACCACCACCACTACCCTGAAGGGCAGGAACAACAGCTATTATTATCCTCCAGAGACTCACAGAGATTAAATGACTTGCCCAAGGTCACACCATTACCAAGTTTCTGAGCTAGAATTCAAACCCCAGTCTTGCTAACCGAATTCCAGGGCTCTGTGCACTAGCCCAAGCTGCCTTCCATAGAAATAATCAGAAACAAAAAACCTTCCTTTTTCTTTATGGAAGATGAGATGTGAGCTGAGGCTTGAAGGATGGGTAAAAATGTAGAATCACAGAATGTCAAAGGAGGAACCTTCCAAACCAAATGGCCTAGCACTCTTATTTCACCGGTCACAATTGGAAATTGTTAATTGACATTTATGAGGAAACTGATATTGATTGTCACGTGGTTTTTCAGAGGAATGTCCTTACCCAACTAGACTGTCATCTTCATGAGGGCAGAGATCCTGTCTTCTGCTACTACACATCCCCCATGGGGCTGAGCATATTTTTGTTGTTGTTCAGTCGTGTCCAACTATCTGTGACCCCATTTGGGGTTTTCTTGGCAAAGATACTGGAGTGATTTACCATTTCCTTCTCCAGCTCATTTTACAGATGAGAAAACCAAGGCAAGAAGGGTTAAGTGACTTGCCCAGGGTCACAAAGCTAGTAAGTGTCTGAGGCTGGATTTGAACTCAACAAAGAATGTCTTCCTGATTAAGTGTCTTGGAGATTTGCTTCCCTTCTCTGAACCTCAGTTTCCTGATTCGTAAACTGAGGAGGTTAGACCAAATTGTCTCTAAAGCCCCCTGCAGCTCCAAAAATGACACGATTATGACCTCTTTTAAGAGCAACAGTCATGTCTTTCTCCTCTTGGAATTCCTTTGAGATCTACCACAGTGTCTTAGACCCAGTAGGAATCCAGGAGATGTTTGTTAAGTGTCTAACAATGATTTCTGTAGCTCCCTGGGAAACTCGACTCTGTGTGAGGGTTTCCTTCTAGCAAACTGTCTTCTTACAGCCTGCCCAAGGCTTAGTATCCAGATTGATGGGTAGCCAGGATTCAGTCCCCAGCTAGATGTGGGCTTCTCCTGCCTTAAATATCCCCATTGCAGTAGGATAATAAATGAGTCTGGCAAGCCTCCCGCAGAACCGTCTGCCGCAGAGAGGATGCAGTAATCCAATTGGGCTCCCTCTGCCATCCCCCTGGGAGGCTGCCCAATTCATGTTACCTTGCTGTTACCCTTCCTCCCTTCATCTTCTGCATCCCTGGTTGTAAATATAGTTTCTGCTTATAAATAACAGTTTACTTTTCCCTGCCCCTTCAAGAAGCATGGTTCCTAACAAGAGGAGGTGATTGACTGAGGTGATAAGCTGTAACTAATACCTGGGTCTCATAATAGGTAAATAGATTAGTGCGGGGATCCGCTCTATTTTTCTTTCCAGGGAGTGCTTCGGGATGGCTGGCTGCTGGGCGATGCTTACCCCAGCACTTTGGGATCCACCCAACTAAATCACCCAATTCTAAGATGGGCTTCATTGACAGGCATGGGTATAAAGCAAATGAAATGCATTAGAAAATCCATTGATCCCTCCTCTGGCCATCTTCCCCCTCCCCGGTCCTTCTGATCTTACCTTTTCTGTCTGGACTATTACCATTCACTCATCCTTCTGCATTCATCACCGTAGCCTACCTTTTCACCCCTCTTTCTCACCTTTGTATATCCAGGTCCTGTTGTATATAAAAGGTCCTGTTGATTTTTAATTTTTTTCCCTATTTTTATTGATTTGTTGTTCAGTCATCTCAGTCATGCCTGATTCTGTGTGACCCCATTTGGTATCATCTTGGCAAAAATACCAGAGTGGCTTGCCATTTCCTTCTCCTTTTACAGATGAGGAAACTGAGGCAACCAGGGTTAAGTGACTTGTCCAGGGTCACACAGTTAGTAAATGTCTGAGATCAGATTTGAACTCAGGTCTTCCTGACTTAAGGCTAGGCACTCTATTCCCCACACCACCCACTTACCCCTTTTTATTGATACCTTTTGTTTTTATATCATATTTACCTCTGAATATGTCCTCTTCAAACTCCCATATACCAAAAATTTAAAGGAGGGGGGAGGACAGTTCAGAAAAATTAATATATGTAAAAAAGTCTGACTAATATTATATGCAGTGTTCCATACCCATAATCCCCAAACTTTGCAAAGAAGCTCTAGGGAGGTGCTTTGTTATATCTAACTTAGTTGCAGTAGTTTTGAAGCCTTCTGTTTTGTTGTTTTTCCATTTACAGTGTGGAATTGTGTAATTCTGTTATAATTGTGTAATTCCATTATAACAATGTTGTAGTCATTGTGTATATTGCTTTCCTGATTCTGCTCACTTCAATTTGCATCAGTTTCAATCTTCCCATATTTCTCAGTGTTCATCATATTCATTGTTTTTTACAACACAGTAATATCCATGCACCACAATTTGTTTAGCCATTCCCCACTCAGTGGCCAACTACTTCATTTCCAGTTCTTTCCTGCTACAAAAAGTGCTGCTGTCATTATTTTGGTGTATATGGAACCTTTTCCTTTTTTTTTTTTAATTAGCCCCACCTTTGGAAGTGTCTATCATAGTAGGTTTCTTCAATAAAGAATATGCTTATTTTAGCACCTTTCTTTGCCTAATTCCACATTTCTTTCTCTAATGGTTAGACCAGTGCTCAACTTCATAAATAACGTTAGTGTGCTCGTCTTTCCATAACCCTTCCAATATTGACTCTTCCCTTTTTTATTAGCTTTGCTAATTTGCTGAGTATGAGGTGAAACCTCAGAGTTGTTTTGGTTTGCATTTCTCTTAATAATTAGTAATTTGGAGTCTTCACTCATATAGTGGTTAATACTTTTTAATTCTTCCTTTGAGAGTAATTCATTCCCATTCCTTAACCATTTGTGGCATTCGGCCTCATCTTATTGTTGGTTGCCAATCTATCTTGGATATCAGACCATATCTCTTAAAGTACTCAAATGGTACCTCCTGGTTGAAGCTCTTCCCCCACAGACCTAACAAAGCACTTAGTTTTATAGCTTTCTAATAATCTTATGTAATATAGTGCACCATTAACTACCTACGATCATGTCTCACCCCCCCCCCTTTTAGACTGTTAGATTCTTGAGGGCATCACCCCATTTCTGGGTTCCCTTTAATGTATTTTCTTCCTCCATTTAGAGTCTAAGCCCCTTGAAGGTTAGGGACTGTCTAGTTGGCTTTGTGCCCTCCCCAGCACTTAACAAAATGCCCTGTGTATACTAGGTACTTAATAACCGATTGTTGTATTATATTTCCTGTGTTACAGTCATGTAAAGGAGGCCCTCTTCTACAGAACCCAGTCTGTATTGGGTTAGATTAAGAAGCAGAAAATCCATAAGATGGCAATGTCATAGGTTGCCCTTGATGCAAGGGAGGGTGTCTTGTGAGAATGAACAGAAGAGTGTCCTGAGCTGATCATCAGACTTATTGGGCCAGTGACATTACCTTCTTCCCTGAACTTATGTTTCTCCTCTAAGTGGGAAAGTTCTCCCGGATTTCCCCACAAAGCCTTTGAGGTGCAGGGGGGTTTTTGATCTCCTTCCTACCCATTCACTGTACTTTCTTCTTCATCCACGGATCTACTTGGTCTGATACCAGCAGGGAGTAGAGATTTCCCCCTTCCTCTTGGAGAGCAAGAAGATTCCTGGCTGCCCAGGGCCCCAGTTGCCCTTGAAGAGACTAAGTGAGATGTCAGGAAACATTAAAGTCCAGCTAGTTGCAATGGTAGCTGTGGCAGTAGCAGTAACACAGACAGATGAATGAAACCCCTTTTTTGGGACATAGACACAGAGACGGCTCCGCAGAAGACACATAGGCCACAGATCCAGATTACCAGGCATTGTACTTCGGGGTAGGGATGCAAAGACAGAAATGACACACAGTCTTTGCTTATGTTCTGTCAGAGAACCCAGTCTGTAAGTGTTTATGTATTTGTGTATTTTGTTGCGTCCAACTTTTTGTGACCCTTTTTGGGGTCTTCTTGGTAAAGATTCTGGAGTGATTTGCTATTTCCTTCTCCAGCTCATTTTACAGATGAGAAAATTGAGGCAGACAGGGTTAAGTGACTTGCCCAGGGTTACACAGCTAGTAAGTGTCTGAGGCTACATTTGAACTCACATGACTTTTCCAGTGGTGCAGAGCTCAAACCACCTAGGTTTTAAGGTGAGCTTTAAAAGTTTCTGTGACCAAAAAGAAACCCACAAAAACTAAGCATCACCTGCCTATGGGCATTCTGGTGGGTCAGGCTCTCTAAGCTCAGTGAGGCCAATCCTTGGAGCACAGATAAACAGTTCATTGCTGGGCCTGTATCTGCTCACACAAAAATGCCCCAGCCAGCTTTTCTCCTTCTGCCTTTTCACCTGCCTTTTTCTCAGATTCTGTCTCATTTTTCTCTTCTTTCCCTTCCTTCTTTTCCTTCTTTCTCAGATTCTATCTAATTTTTCTCTCTTCCCCTTCTTCCTTCTTTTCCTTCTTTCTCTCCTTCCCCTCTCTCTGACAGCTGCCCCAAATTTCCTTGGGGGCGGGAGGGTAGTACTTATCTGCCTTTGCCTCCAAACAACTTGACTTGGTTTATTCCATAATAAAAACCTGCACTCCCTCTGTCTGCCTTGCATGGGACTAAGCCACAAGTCTGCAGCATAGCCATCATACCTGAGGGCCAGCAGCACCTGGGATAGGGAGGGAACATATACTGAGAAGGGGTTTGTGAGGATCTGACGGTGGCTTCCCTTCCTCTTATCCCTTGTAGAGGGAGGAACATGGCTGCCTAGGTTGTCCATGACGTGTACCCCTAGAATTCATGTGTGCCACATACTATCACATACATGTAACATAGTATATACTATGTTTTACCTCATATGTTTTCTCTCTTCCATTACTGGCTGAATTGAGGACATGTGTTTGCCATTGTTGCTGGGTGTGTAGTTTTTTTTTTTCTATTTAAGGAAAACAATTCACTTTTACTATAAAAGGACCTTTATCAAGTGTAGGGGAAGATGGGGGTGCCATAGGCTGAGCTCGAGCTTCTGGATTAAGAGGCAGGCTGAGATGCTTACTTACCATTTCAGGGAAGGGCTTGGGGAATGGGGTGGTGAAGAGTGCGGGTGTGACCCTGGCACCCAAGCCCTCTGCAAAGGCCCGATCAGGAGCAGGAGGAGGGGGAAGGCAGCTGCCCGCCTTGCCCGCCTGCTCTCCAGGGCTGAGGGTGGGGAAAGGCAGCACCATCTGTGGCTCTCTTTTGTGCTTGCTGCTTTATCCCTTCCTTCATTATCCTCTGATCCTGTGTTTCCCGTGCTCCGAGTTTCAATGAGTCAAGATGCATCCAGTGCCGCCAGCTTTCAAAAAAAAAAAAAAAAAGGCGGTAACTAAGCATACCAAGGATGAATAGTGTAATCTGGAAATTCATGTCTAGTTTGTTTTATCTTATTGAATGGCTGCAGGATTCGGTGTGCTGCCCTATCCAGCTGCTACAGATGTGTGCTCTGCTTATATTTATATAATAAGTGTAGCCAGTCCAGGGAGCAACCTGCAGTCTTCCAGACAGATAATCACCCAAGTGTCAAGTGCCCCACCCCCCATCTCTCTCTCTCTCTTTTTCTCTCTCTCTCTTTAGGAGAAGAGGTGGGTATTGCCTGTTTGCCTGTAACAAGGATGCCACATATATCTGCATCTGAGATGTGCCTCATTCTGTGTCATAGGAAAGAAGGCCTCAAAGGTTCCATGTTGCCATTTTCCAGGCTCACAAGTCCAACGTGCTACCTCTTTGCCTCCCAGTCACCACACCAGCGACAGTCTTTGGTTTTACCTTCCTGTTAATGCCCTTTCTGTCCCTGGAGTGTGTAGCAGTAAGCACCCTAGCATACCCAGGGTGGCCACCACACTTCCCTGGGTACTTCCCTGCCCATCTAGATTGAAGTTCCTTGGCTCATTTGGCATGCTCCTGCACTCTTTGGGCAAGTACCACACGAGCTGGGCACATGCATGTGTGCACACACACACACACACACACACACACACACACACACACATGAACATATCTTGCCAAGCTAGGCCCCCATAGGTTCTTTAAAATTTCTTGTGCCTTAGACCTCTGTAGCAGTCTAGTAAAGTCTATTTAAATTTCATCACTGAAAATGTCAAATTTCAGTTTGAGGTTAGTGAAAATAATGGTAGATTTTTTCCCCCAAAATCTGTCTCTGAATCCTCTCTGTGGATCCCAGGCTACACATCCCTGCCTGAAATTCGAAGTCAAATGGGTTTAAGTGCGACTCATCCAGACTGTTTGAAGATGGTGGCATTTTCAGGGAAGCCTGTTGGTCTTTCTGCACTGATCTCTAGGAGCCTAACCTGATTTCAGTGGCTAGCTACCATGCCACACTGTGGGTAATTACCCTCAGCTAGGGAAAAGCAGAGAGGCAGCTGCTCCAGCCCTGCCATGCCTTATATGTTAAGACATTTGCCTTTTGAACAACCTGCTGCCCAGCAAGGGGCAGTAGAAAGAATGTCGGATTTGGGGTTAAAAGGCCAAGTCTTAAATGTTGACTTTGCTACTATTATGAGCTCTGTGACTTTGGAAAAGTCACTTTTCTTCAGGCCTTTGTTTCTCCATCTGTAAAACAATAACAGCTATAATCATGATAGCTTATGTGTATGTGTGTTTGCCTGTATCCATCTATATCTACATATGTAGGCTGCTTCAAGCATTGCAAAGCACTTTGCAAATATTATCTCATTATGTTCTTATACCAATCATAAGAAGTAGGTGCTATCATCAATCCCATTGTATACATGATCAAGTTAGAAAGAAGAGCTAAAAAGAGGGTAAGTGATTTGCCCAGGGTCACAAAGTGTCTGAGGTTGGATTTAAACTCAGGTTTCTTTTGGACCAGATGGAATCCAAGATGCCTTCCTCCTTGGGCAGTCTGTGATCCAATGATCTCCTCCCTCCTCAAGCTTGAACAAGGGTAGGTTGACATTACTCTCCCAGGGGCAATGGCCACGCCCCAAGATGAAAGCTGGTAGCTAGAGTCTCAGGGTAGACTGTTATGGAAGATCTTCTATTATCTTAGAGTTGACACAGTGATCCCTTCCCAGGGCATAGACCATTTGAAAATAGGTTCATTGAAACCTTCTCTGACATATTAAATTCACCTGGATTCTCTATAGTGATTCTGACTAATAGCTTCCACCAGTCTCACTGTGTGTAAATTCGTTCCGCTGATTAATTCACCACCTTACTACTACTCATATAGCCCTGTGCTGGGTACTGGGGATGCAAAGATTTTTTTTTTTTCCTTTTGGAGGGCAATTGAGGTTAAGTAACTTGCCCAAGGTCACACGGCTAGGTTTTTGTTTATGTTTGAGTTAAGTGTCTGAGGTCAGATCCGAACTCAGGTCCTTCTGACTGCAGGGCCGACGCTCTACTCACTGTTCTACCGAGCCACCCCCCCAAAGATTTTTTTAAAGCAAGACAGTCCTTAACCTCATAGAGCTGACATTGTAAGCAGTGGGTGGGGAAGGGTGGTGATGGGGGCCGGGTGGGGGGACAGATGGACTAATGACTGTCTTTCTTTATTAGAAGAGTGAAAAGTATTACATAGTGATGCTTTTTCATTCATTCATTTTTATCTTTCTACACCCAGCATTTCTGGTCTGACCCCATCTGTTTAAAAATTTATTGCTATCTTTTGTTTTTATATCCCCAGCATTTCCCAATGTGAAGTGTTAGCTAGAAATGCTTTTCTTTTTTCATTCTCACAATCTGGTCTTTCTTCACCCAACATTTCTAGCCTGACCACATCTTTGTAAAAAAAAAAAAAAAAAAGAAGAAGATTGACAGCTTTAGTTTTTATATCACACCAACATTTCCTAATGATTCCTAGGAAAGTCATTTAACCCCCTTGGTCTCAGTTTCCTCACTACATAAAATGAGGAGATTGGACCAGATGACTTTTGATATCCCTTTCAGCTCTGGATCTGTGGCCCTGAGAGCTTTCTCTATGCCTCTTCCAGCTAGCCATCCCTTATAACAAAGTGTGTGTGGGGGGGAGAGAGAGGAGGGGGGGAGGGAGGGAGGGAGGAAGAGAGACAGAGAAAGAGAGAGAGAAATATGGGGGGAGGGGAGGGACAGTTCAGCAAAATTAGCCAAGCTTTAGAAAATGACAGATATTTAGTGGTCCACTCCCATGGTCCCCCACTACTACTGATAAGTTGAGAGGGAAAGCTTTTCTTAGTTCTTTTGGGTGGGGGGGTGGAATGCTAAGCTTAGGTCTGACTACATTCTAAAATTTTCCCCCTAAACTAAGACTTTCTAATTATCCCTTCTAGAAATATCTCAGCAATTATGCCACTTTGAGTGAGCTGAGCTACACAAGGAGAAAACCATGCTCCCCACCAACCAGACACCAGTGTTATATGTATTGGCGTCCAGGTACCCAGGCTGATAAGCTAATAATACTAAGAGCTGACATTTACATGGTGCACTCTTGTTCTTTGTGCTGGAGGAGCTGACAGGTTAACATGCTAAATATTACATCTGAGAATGCCCACAGTGGCCATGGCCTCTTCTGACAGCCTTCAACTTAGAATGTGTTACTTCAACGGATCTATGATCTTATCTGTGTGCATTTTCTGCCTTCCAGTGCAAATCATGGACTCTTTAGGCTTTTTCATAGTTTATATCTCTAATGTGGACCTTTCTCTAAAATCCATAGAGCATCTGGCCCAAGGATTCTTAGCCTAGAAGTCCTGGAACTTTTTAAAATAATATTTTCATAACCATATTTCAATATTGTTGATTCTTTGTAATCCTATATTATTTTACATATTTAAAAAGAATTATTCTGAGAAGGAATCTGGAGACTCTACTAGACTTCAGAGGGGAAGAGGGGAATCTGAAACAAAAAAGGTTAAGAACCCCTCGCTTAGAGGCTGCCTGGAGGTTAAGTGACTTGCCTAGGGTCGTCTAAGCAGGATGTGTCAGAGCTGAGAACCCCTAATGGCCAAAGCGTTGGAGCCATGCTATGATTCTTTTCCTATTGCATGGATGCTGGATCAGCTAAGACTGCCTCTCTGTCACTCACTGTCACCTTCATCTTTTGCACCATCATTGCTATGAGCTACTCCCAGCTCAGTTCCATCATGTGTGTTGTATGCCTTTCCATTGCCCTCTGGGACACTTGTAATTGGGGTTCTCCCGAGGTCCTGATATTCCATACTTCCTGTTTGGAGAGCGTCCCTGGGAGAACTGGGCCCTTGATGACATTTCTCCACCATGATTTTGCAGCGCACTGCCCACTATAAGATTAGCATGATTCATTTTACTTTCTGTTCTTCCTCACTCTTGTGGATAACCACCACTGTTCTTTAGCATCTTAGGCTTATATAGAATGTTCGAGATGGGAGGCCCCCGGGGGGGTTTTCACCACTTTAAACAGTTCTGTGATCACAAAGAGACTGTAAAAACCAGTCAGTTTGAGGAAGGTGAAGATTGTGATGTTCTCTGAGGGCAGAGGCTGCCTTTACTCCCTCCAGCTCCTAGGCACTTCTGTGCCCTGTGGGCAAATCAGAGCCTTGCTGGGCCAGCCTTCTGGCCACTCAGATGCACCCTTGGCATTGTCCCCCCTTTGCTTCCCTTCCCGTATCTGATTGGCTGCCTTTTGTAAAAATGCAAAATAATATTGTCATCATCTTCAGTTTACATTTGGAGAATCAGGCATAGAGTGTATGGACATTCCCATGACCCATGAAAATCACAAGCCTTCCACCCTTTGTTAGACAGTTTCCATAAGTTGTTCAGACTGAAGAAAAAAATCATTATTTGGTGTCATTTTCTTTGGGGACAACCTTCTGCATAGCTGGTCATTGGGTAACTGGTGTACAGTCTGTCCATATTCAACAGCATTAGCACTCAGTAACATCTGCCATTGCTTGATGTCTACTGGTAGAAACCTAGTCACCTTCATGTCACCTATTCACCTTCATGTCAATTCCCCAAGAAGTGGGTAGAATTAAGCTGAGTGCTTAATTCAGGGCTCCAATCTTGCTCTCAAAACTTGTCTTCCCCATAGAAAAGAGCCCTATACCCAAAGTCCTGTCTCTGCCTGCTCCTTATCTTGACTTTTTTTTTTCTTTTTTGGAGGGCAATTAGGGTTAAGTAACTTGCCCAAGGTCACATGGCTAGGTTTTTTTGTTTGTGTGTGCATTAAGTATCTGAGGCCAGATCCGAACTCAGGTTCTTCTGACTCCAGGACCGATGCTCTACTTACTGTGCCACCTAGCCGCCCCCTTATCTTGACTTTTTAAAGCCTGTAGCTTCCTTCTAAGCCCAGCACAGACACTGCCTTTTAGATGAAGCCTTTTGGACCCCTAACTCTTCAGCTTCTAGTGCTTTCTTCTGGAAAATCCCTCGTTCATTTTGTGTCTCTTGTTGCCTCTCTGATAGAATGTAAGCCCTTTGAGGGCAGGTGTGTTTAATTTTTGTCTTTGTATTCCCAGTGCCTATCATTGTAATCTACACATAGCATAGTAGGTGTTAAGTGAATGCTAACCTGCCCAATTTGCTGGCCAGATGATTTCTGAAAGTCCACCAGCTCTCACAGTCTATGAACCTGATCCAGGGCCCTTTCCACTATACTCCTTACTACCTGGGAAAGGGAGCAGGGGATACAAATACTGGAAGTGAGTGAAGTGCATTCTCTCACACTGTCTCCCATACCTAGAACACTGCTTCCTCATCACCTCTTGGCTTCCTTCAAGTCTCAGCTAAAGTCCTTCCATTTGCAAGAAGTCTTTCCCAGCCTTCCTCAATATTAGTATTTCCATCTGAGATTACACTTCCCCTGTTTCCAGTTTATCCTGTACATAGCTTTTTTGTACATCGTTGTTTCCTTATTGCTTCCCCCATTAGACTGTGAGCTCTTGAGAGCAGGGACTGGGTTTGGGGGCTTGGGGTTTTGTTTTTTGCGGGGGTTGTTTTGTTTTTGCCTTTTTGTCTCCTTAGCACTTGGCACAGTGCCTAACATATACTTGGGTGCTTAATGAATGCCAGCTGCCTCACTGACTCCAGGACAGTATATTAACCTGTTGTGTGTATTTCCTTCCAGCTCTGCTCTCATCCTGGTGTGAAGAGTTGGGTCGGCTGCTTCTCCTCCGCCACCAGAAAAGCCGGCAGAGTGACCCTCCCGGGAAACTCCCCATGCAGCCCCCCCTTAACTCCATGAGCTCCATGAAACCCACGCTGTCACACAGGTGAGTCAATGTAGGGCAGCTGAGGGTTTGGGGCGGGGTCTTGCTGACTTAGGATCAGCCTCAAAGATTCTTGACGGTAGGAAGGCAGATGTCAGGGACATTGGTCTCACATTCCTAGCAGCTATCTTCATATGGTTCAAAGATGTCCTTGCCAAGAGTTTCCCAAAGGGAAGGGCAAGGCCTTTTTCTCCCATCAGACCAGAAGCTTCCTCAGGAGATGGTGTATATGTGTCCCATAAGACTTGGAGCTCCCCAAGGCCAGGGAATGTGTCTCCTCAATCATATCTCATTAAAATGAGATTAGATTTTTTTTTCTTCCTAATTATAGGGCAGTCCTGACCTTGGAAGGCTGTCCTAGCCAAAGGAGCTCACCTTCTTTCTCCTTCATGTCTCTATCCTGCCTTCATATCTCTACAGAGAAATTCCAAAGCTAGGACCTGAAGTAGACTAGAGAAACTAAGGGATAAAGGGAGGTCTTGGAAAGGTGAACAAGCCCATTCCTCTGCCCCTAGTTGGGTTTTTAATCAGTTTACCTTTGGGAGAGTTCTATCTGCCTCTCTTATAAAGGAATGCTTGCTAGAAAGTTAGCTGGCAGAGTAGTAGTAGCTGTCAAAGCTAAAAGCACAGCCAGAGGATGGAGCCATTGGGCAGCCACCTCGAAGGAAACAGCCAAGCATGTGCTGTACTGTTTTGCCCCCTAGATGTCCAGGCTGCTGCATTATCCATTAGGGTTGGCTGCTTTTCCCAGTATTCATTCATTTAATTCATTAATTATCGCAGAGGTTTCTGCTTAGAACCCACAGTGCTCATGCCTGAACTTTCAAACGGCCAACCCTTGATCAGCCAGGTCCTTTATATTACCGAGTCTCTCCTCCTCTGGGCTGATGGCAAAGGTGAGAGGCCAGAGTGATGCAGTCCATTCTCTGTTATCTGTGCTAATGGAGGGGAGCAGTAGCATGAGTAAGCTAAAGCAGCAGATCCACCGAAAGGATTTCCCACTGAGCTTTGGAGCACGTCACAGGAGCAGGAAGGTATGTGTTAGGACTCAGAAATCCAGAACTGAAAAGGAGCTCAGAGAATATCTGATACAATCCCTTAAGTTCACAGTTAGGAAAAGAAGGTGAGAGATCACCAAACTTGTGTAAATCAAATCATAGATATATCAGATCTTCCAACTCAGATGGGGCCGTGGTGTTCCAACCTCCCACCTAGTTTATGAAATTTTATATGTGACATCTGAGACAGATGAGCATACAGTCCCTCTTTGAGCATTTCCAGGGACAGAAAACATGTAAGTCACAGGACAGACCCTTCTATATTATATAGCTCTATTAAAAAAATTCCTTCCTGACCTCCCCTTCCCACCGCCCAGCGTAGAGCTCAGAACCTGGAGCCACGGAGACCTGAGTTCAAATCTAGTCTCAGACATATACTAGCTCTGTGACCTTGGGCAAGTCACTTGACCTCTGTTTGCCTCAATTTCCTCACCTGTAAAATGGGGACCATACAAAAGAGTCATGATGTAAAATGCTATCTAAATCCAGAGAAAGAACTATGAAGTCTAAATACATATCAGAGCATACTGTTTTCACTTTTTTTGTTTGTTTTTTTCTCGTACTTTCTCCCTTGTGTTCCGATTCTTTTTTCACAACATGACTAATGTGAAAATGTTTAATATGATTAGACATGTATAGCCTATGTCAGATTGCATGCCATCTTGTGGAGAAGAGAGGGAGGGGGGAAAATTTATAACTCAAAATCTTATAAAAGTTAATGTCAAAAACTAAAAGTTAATTAAGTAATTTGGAAAGAAATATACTAAAATGGGGATCATAATAGCACCTGCCTCCCAGGATTGTGGTAAAGATCAAAATGAGATGATATTTGTAAAGTACTTAGCACATAGTAGGTACTATATAAATATTTCTTTCCTTCCTTGCTAAAGTGCTTATAAATATCAGCTACAGTGTTTGACATCATTATGAGTGAGGCCCCTTCTCGATCTATGGTTATGACCTTAGAAAACAACCAGGAGGAAACTCTCAGATGAAGAAATTCCCTCCACCCACATGTGTTGGCACCTTATCTGCAACTTAAAGTCTCTAGAGGGTTTCCTAGGGCTCCAAGTAGGTAAGAGACTATCCAAGTCACAGAGCCAGCATATGGCAGAGAGGGCACTCAGACCCAGGTCTTTTTAGGCTCCAAGGCCAGCTTTCTGTCTGCTGTTCTAACACCAAACAAGGACAGGTCTTTGCATATTTGAAACAGCCATACCATCTTCCCTAACTTATTCTTCTCTTCTGAAGACTCCACGTCCCCAGTTCTTTAAACCATCCTTGGTGAGACATCATTTCCAGACTCTTTTGTCATTATCCTTAAAATGGGATGCCCAATATTTGATCATGGGGCAGCTAGTGACACAGTACATAGAGTTACAGGCCTGTAGTCTAAAACACTCATCTTTCTGATTTCAAATCTGGCCTTAGACACTTATGAGTTTATGATGCTAGACAAGTCACGTATCCCTGTAGGCCTCCGTTTCCTCATCTGTAAAATGAGCTGGAAAAGGAAATGGCAAACCATACCAAGAAAACCCAAAATGGGGTCACAGAAAGTTGATCATGACTGCAAGATGATGTGACAATATTTGAATACAATACTTCAGATATGGCCTGACCGGAACACATTATAGGAGTAGGGGCCGGTGCTTCCTGTGGCCAGGACACTATACTTTTGTTATTGAAACATAAAATTGTGTTTATTTTTGGCACAGACTCATCACACCCAGTGTGGCTCACTGAACCTCTGGCCAACGAAATCCTCCATTTTTATCCACATGGACTACAAATTCAAATGAAATTCTAATCATTTTCCCCCTTATCCTGTACTGAGGGAATTACTTTCTTTTTAAACTAAATGTAGGACTTGACATTTATTCCATTTAAATTTCATATTCATATTGGCCTAAAATAATAATCTATGGGGATCATTCTGAATCTTTGTTCCATCAACTAATATTGGTTTTCTGACATTTATGATTTTTATAGACATATTTTCTATGTCTTCCTTCAAGGTTATTGATATAATACATTAAGTAGAACTGAGCCTTGTGGCCCTCCAAAACAGACCTCCCTCTGATTTGACATATACCTATGAATCAAAAACATCCTCCAGTCCATATTTCTCTATCTTGATTTCTAAGATTCCAACGATCACAGACTTGAGTTGGAAGGGACCTCCAAGGTTATCTAGTACACCCTCCTTCATTTTATATAGAATGCAACTCAAGCCTAGAGAGTAGTTATGTGACTTGTACAAGATCACACAGTCAGGAAGTGGCAGAAGCCAGCATTTTAACCTGGACCCTCTACCTCCACCTAGATGTCTCTTTCCATTGGACCATTCTACCAACCTCCCAAAGGACTTGGTCAAGTCTTTTGCTAAATGTTCTCCTACTGCCATTATTAATCTACTGTGATGAGCCCACAGTAAATAAGAGAATTAAAAAATAAGGTGAATAAGAGAAATTCACTTTATATAGGTTTGAGGGCTTTCCTCATGACCCTATGAGAGAGGGGAGGAAAGCATGATTGTGCCTATTTTACCAAGAGGAAATTAGGGTTTATGAAAGTTAACTAGCTTACCCACATGGGTAATCAGCTAATAAATAGCAGAGCCCACCAGAGAATCTATGCATTTTAACCTGTTTTTCTACCATGAGGCATTTCCTCTCGTGGGGGAAAAGGTGAGCCTTTCATAAAGTAAACGATTACCACGGATTTATTTGTTTTGAACATTTAGAATTTTAAGTGAGAATATTCTTAAACCAAGTATCATTTTATTAATATGGTTTTGGGCAACAGACTTTCTTCCCACTTATGTTTTATTCAGATGAATGTTAAAATTAAACTATATTAATCCTACTCATCCCCAACAACATTTACTGTTGCCTCTGTACCCATAGAGGATAATTTAAAAATAGTCACTGCCCTCAAGGGTCTTACAATCTAGCTGGAAAGTCAGGACCTAGACATAAATATAAACAAAATATAGAAAACACGACAAGGTGGTATTTGCAGAGCACCAGATGAAGGGTATGGATTATTGATAGATTGGTGGGACTGAAATGGAGGAGGAAAGATGATGCAAACTGAAGATTTGGGGGAAAAATGTCACAGTAGAGTTGGGACTTAAGCTGAGTGCTGAAGGTTGTATCAAATTTAGATGATCCAAAAAAGGGGCTAGTGGGAGGGGGGCAAATGGGGCCAGAGGATTTCCAGAGGTGAAGGGGATGAGCTCTAGCTGACTTCTGTAGAGTATTGGACCAACTCAAGATCAAATGAGGATTAAAACCCTACCTTGCACTACTAGGCACCTCATATATATCTAGTGATTTGATTTGAAATATTTAAATGTCCCAAAGGGGGCAATTCACTCAAAATTGAGCATAAGCTATATTGTAAAGTATCTGGTAGGCACCAACTGCCAATCATTTATTTCCCCCAGAAGCATCCTGAGCTAGGTTTAATCCCATTCTATTAATAAGGAAAACTGAGCTTTGTGGTCATACCCAGACTTCTTAGTCCTTCTCTTCCCTCCTACACCCCCCCCTTTTTTTCTAAACATAAGAGTCTTAGTTCCTCTTAGTAGAAAGAGCCCTGAATTTAGAGAGGGGGGAAGGAATAAGTATTCCTTAAATGCCTACTATGTGCCTAACATCTGCTAAGTGCTTTAAAAATATTACCTCATTTGGATGTAAAATCTTGACTTCTTTAATTTTGTACCTGCTGTGTGACTCTGGAAAATTACTTCACTTTTTGCGGTTGGTTTCTGATTCCTCACTTGTGAAATGAGGGGATTCAAGTCACCCAAGAAACATTTATTAAGCTATCGGCAAAGCATTGTTGAACAAGACAGTCTCTGAGGGGTTCTCTCACTCTTAATGTATGGTCCTATCTGTGTTGGTTCCTAGAGCATCACCTGGCCCCCTTTAAGCTGTTGGGGTTGGTTTGGTGATTCTGGCCAGGAAGGTCAGTGGCCCCTCGAAGTTTGACCTAAACGAGTGAAATCTCTCCAGCTTTACTGCATGCTCTCCCCTTTGGTGGGGCAGCTAGGTGGCACAATGGATAGGGTGCTGGGCCTGGCATCAGAAAGAATCATCTTCCTGTGTGAAAATCCTGCCTCAGACACTTACTAGCTATGTGACCCTAGGCAAGTCACTTAACCCTGTTTGCCTCAGTTTCCTCATCTGTAAAATGAGCTGGAAAAGGAAATAACAAACCACTCCAGTATCTTTGCCAAGAGGAAAAAAAAAACCTCAAATAGGGTCATAGAGAATTGGACATGACTTTTTACTAGGCCTTTAGGCAGGCCCTTAGACAAGAGAAATGAGAGATTCTTCCTGGTTTGAGGGAGGTCAGGGACCAAGACACAGGGATTTTACCACTCCCAAGAGTCACTTGGGTTCTTTCTCCATGGGCCTTCCCTTCCCCAGGCCTCCACGATCATCACTCATGTTCCTGCTCTGGGTCCCCTTCTTTAAATTCATCTGTTGGGATCTAGAAGTAGTGCTCATTCACAGTGTTAGAGATCATCCAATGTGACACCCCTTCCCTCCCCCCACCCTCATTTTACATGTGGAGACACTGAACCCAGAAGGCTTTGCATCATTTTCTTCTATTCAGTCAGTCAGCCCCCTGCTGGGCACTTGACCCCAAAGGATTTTACAAATGAAAGAGCTCTTAATAAGGGTTTGTTGACTAACTGAGATAAATTAGTCAGATCCTCTGATTTTGCAGTTGAAACTGATCATAGGTAGCCAATGACAAAGCCAGGATGTAAACCTAGGCCCTCTGTCTCTAGAATGAGGGGTGTTGTCAGTGCATCAGGGCTTCTGAACCTTCTCAGTGTTCATCTGTTTTGGACCTGGAAGGAAGGAAGCAAGCATTTTTTAAAGCACCTACTATGGGCCAGGTGCTTTGCTATTACAAATGTTATCTCATTTGATTCTCACTGCAATCCTGGAAGGTAGGTGCTGTTATTATCCCCATTTTACAGCTGAGGAAACAGAGGTGAAGTGACTTGTTCAAAGTCATACAGCTAATAAGTTTCTGAGGCCAGATTTGATCTCTTCCTGACTCCAGAGCCAGCGCTCTGTGCATGAACTGTCTGGTGAAGCCCTTATGTGCCTTCTCAAAAGAATGGTTTTAAATGCATAAAATATGTGGGATTTCAAAGGAAACCATTTCTGTTTAAAGCAAGTTGTAATTTCTTTCCCATCCGCGTTTATAGACCCCCTGAAATTGTATGTGGACTCCAAGTCAGCTGTCCAACACAATTACATCACAGACCTTACCATGGTAGATATCATGGGTAGGCAAGGGGTGGGAGAACCTGGAATACAGAAGAGGGAGAAAGACCCAGGCCATTCCCTCAAAAACTGTATGATCTTGGAGAGTCAAGATATTTTACATTCTCCTATCCTTTGACTTTGTTCTCTCTGCCTGGATTTTTTCCACCAATCTCTCCCTATTAAAATGAAGTCAGTTCTGATTTTCTTAGGCAGAAGTAATCACACCCCACCCCCACCAGCACACCAAAAGAAAAAAAAAACACTCTTATGTAAGTCTGTCTGCACTACCCGTTAAAGAGAGGCTGTGTGCTATGGTGGAAAGGCTTGGAGTCAAGAAAGATCCAAGTTCAAATCCTAACTGTCATACTGACCAGCTGTCTCTCACCCTCCGTTTCTGCATCTTTAAAATCGGGATATTAATACCTAAAATACCTGCCTATCTCACTGAGTTGTTTCAGAAATCAAATGAGATTCCATATACACATATACACACATATATGTGTATTGTGTATGTTTACATGTGTGTATATATATACTTTATATAGAGAATATATATAGATTTATGCATTTTTGTATCTATATTTAAATTGTGTGTGTATCTTTGTAAATCTTAAGGTCCTACTTGAATGTCTGCTATTTTATATAGGACCTAGTACAGTAATAAAGTACATACACACACACACACACACACACACAAACCATAAACCCCTTAGGGATTATTCACACTGATCTGCATATCCCACAGCATAGTTTCTAACACAGGACTAGGTATATGTAAGCATTAGATAAATATTTGCTGTATGAAATGTGTGTTGATTATGAAACAGCTAGAGAAAAATCGAAGATTCGCTAGCAGGACTAAATTCTTAGAGTGTGCAGCAGCAGGTGCTGCTGATGCATGCCTTTAAAAATTCCCAGGAAGGAAATAATCCCTGTGGGCTGAGTGAACACTTAATAAATCTTAAGGGGGTTGAGTCTTGAAATCTAGGCAAAACTTACATGACTACATGTGTACAATGGTATCATATCTCTTGCTTTCTCAGTGGGGAGGGGAGGGGGTGGAGTATGAGAGAGAATTTGGAACTGAAAATAAAAATTGCTTAAAAAGAAACACAAGCCAAACGGAGCCTTTTATATTGCTTCATTTCATGAGTCTACCTTGTGTCGATCCAGAATAACAGAGCCAGTTCACTCCTAATTATCCATGCTAATTGGCGGGAGCAGCCTCAGGGGTCATCTGCAACCTCAGATCATCCAAAAATAATCCCAAAAATAAGCAAAAGGAAGGGGGAGGACACCGTATGCTGGAAACATCATGATGTCTCAGAAATAGCAAAGAAAAAAACGACTGAGGGTGGGGGGTAAGAAACAACAGAATGGAAACAGAATGAGGAGGAGACCCCACAAGAATGGAATGGAGTAGAAGGAAATGCTAGTTGAGTGACTGACTGTTTGGATGAATTGGGATGGAAATAGTGAAAAAGCTTCCTTGCCAGGCTAAGAAAGATTGGACTTGGTCCATTAGGCAGTTGGGGGTGGGGGAAAGTGACTGAAGGTTCTTTCCAGGGAAAGATGTGGGGAAAATGTTGTTTTAAAAAAGAATTGTATGGGGGACAGCCAGGAGTCCACTTGCCAGTCTGATTCTGGCAACCATCACAGCCCTGTGAAGTTCCCCATTTGGATTATGAAGCCTGAAAATGGAGTGGGAGGAAAAAAAATGGCCTATATATGTCTGTCAAACCAGATACCACAAAAAGTACCAGATGCAACATGGGAAGAAGAATATCATTAGAGAGGAAAAGTATCACAAGAGACAGGAACCAGGGAAAGAAGCAGCAGTAAGTCAGCAACAGGTCAGCGAGAATTTATTAATTGCTTACTAAGGACCAGAAAGGCAAAAATGGCCCCTGTCCTCTAGGAACTTATAATCCCCAGGGTTCAGATGTCCATATGCAAATACTCAACCTGTGAATAAATTAAAGATCATGAATACAAGGAGGTAAAATCCACCGTGAATTTATCACTGAGACTTAGTTGTATGGGATTTTACTGGACTGTGGGAGGTAAAAGGGTACATATATTGCATTCAAAAGGACCAGAATAAAGGGGCTGTGAAAAAGCATTTCATATTAAGAAAATACAATTATCCCTTCCACATTGAGGGGGTTAGGAGCACAACACCTCTTCAATCTGGAAAATCCACGTAAAAAATTTTGTCCCTCCCTTCATACCAGAGAAGTCTGAATTACTATGGTTGAAAGATAAAATATGTTGATATTATACATATATTTTATGCATTTCTGAGTTTCTAAACTTTTTCTGTGGCATCTTCTGGCCTTTGCGTGTTGTCTGCTTCTGCAATCTCCCCCCAAAACTCCCATTAATTTCTTATGCCAACCCAAGATATATTGAAACTGAGATGGGAAAAGTCATGATATGAAAGGGATAACTATATCCGTGTGTGGAATCCAGGAACCAGCGAGGGTGAAGGGTATTGTGATCATCCCTAGAAGTAGCAGCACAAGCAACATAATTGGGGAGGATACTACAGACTTAACTGGACAGAAACAGAAAATTAAAATGGAGTATGTGGGAATTTCAGCTATTCAAGCATCCTTCAGAGCACTCTTTCTGCCAGAAGCAAAGCAGCTGATAAATGTTTGGCTTGTCTCTAGCCTAGGAAGACTTAAGTGAACTGATACAGAGTGAAGTGAGCAGAACCCAGAGAACAATTTACATGATGACAATAGCATTACAAAGAAAATCAAGAAAGACGTAAGAACCCCTCTCAAGGCAGTGACCAACCATGATTCCAGAAGACTAATGGTGGAACATATTACCTACTCCTGACAAAGAGAGAGGTGGTAAACTCAAGGTGCAGAGTGAGAGATACGTTTTTGCTTGACTATGCATTTTTGGTACAAAAAAATTCTTGGCTCATTTCAATGATAATTTAAATTCCCAAAAGATGGAGAAAATGATGAGAGAAACAGCAATACTACTCTAGACCTGATTCTGACAATAAAAGAGAACCTGGTTGCTGAAGTAGAAATGATGGGAATTTTAAGGAAAAAGTGAGTTTTCTGTCTTATAATTCATGATAGAGGAGGAGAAAGCTGAGTGTAGCTTCACACACCCCAGATTTTGGAAGATTGGATTCCAAAAGGTTAAGAGAAAAAATAAGGAGGATCCTGTGGTCTTAAATTTTAGAAGAGAAATCAACCCAAGAGTCATGGGTAATTCTCAGAAATTAAATTCTGAAGATAAAAAACGGGGAACAGTTTTTATGAAGGTAGAAAAAAAGAGAAGGGACCAAAGAAACTAGTGTGGATACACAGGGAGCTCATCAAGAAACTTAAAAATTTCAAATGTGTGTGTGTGTATGTGTATGTATGTATGTATGTATTTTGTCTGTGTATGTATGTGTGTGTGATAGAAACAAGGTAGATGAATTCAGAAGAGTGGCCAAGGCCTACATCAATGGTGTCAAGAATAAAATGAACCCAGACTGGTGATAAATGCTAAGAATACCAAAAAGGCTTTTTTAGCTATGTTGAAGGCAAGAGGAAGATGAGAGGATAGGACTGCTCAGGATGAATCCAGTTAGGATAACAGATAGAGAAGGGACAAAACTAACCCTTAGAATGTTCTCCAGGATGGGACGATAGGACAAGAATGGGTAATAGGGAGATAAAACTCAAGCTAAATAAGGAGATAATCAAAGAGGACCTAGCTTTGCCTTATTTTCACTAGGCCCGATAAAATATACTCCAGGATACTAGAAAGGTGGGGGGGGGGGAGGGGACACTGGCAGATTGGTTACTGAGCTGGCATTAGGGATGTTTGAAAAATTAGGGAGAATGGGGAGAGTTGTTATCCTATCAGAGATGGGCAAATATCCCAGTTTAAAAAAAAAGTGAAGAAGGTAGATTCTTCAAACTATATGTTGATATACTTGACTTTAATTTCTAGTTAAAAACAAACAACCATGGATAGCATTATTAAAGGGATGGTTTATGAAGAACCAGAAAGGGAAACAGGCATCCTGAGACAAGCTGACTTCATCAAGAAAAGGTCATGCCATACTAAACTTTTTTTTTTTTTTTTACAGTTACTAGCCTGGCTTAAACTTAGATTAATTAAATTTCAACAAAGTATTTGACAAAGTTAATCATGAGATCTTTGTGGAAAAGGTGGAAAGACTCGGGCTTAATGATGACTCTAGTTATGTAGATTCAGAACTAGTTAAATGACCAGGCCCAAAGAGCAGTAGTCACTAATGAGTCAATGTCAGCTCAGAATGACACCTCCAGCAAGAGTGGGGGCAGCAATGTGTGCTTGACCCTATGACATTTACCATTTTACTTATCAGATCTACAGATGATACAAAGCAAGTAAGTATAGCTAATTTGTTGGATGACAGAGTCACGATTCAAAACAATTTTGACAGGCTAGAATAATGAGCCAAATCTAACTAGGGTTTAAAAAAAAATCAACTTCATGAGTACAAAATAGAGAGTGTTGCTCTACAAGCATTGAAATGGGAAGGGGGAGAGTCTGAGATTTTTAGTAGACAGAAAATGCAATATGAATCAGTGGTGTGACAAAGTAGCCCAAAAGACACAACCTTAGACTGTTTCAGAAAAGCGTAGTATCCAGGATAAGGGAAGTGATGGTTCTACTGTTCCCCACTCTGGTCAGACCAAATTTGGAGTATTATGTTCTGTTTGGAGCACTGAAGAGGATTCAAAAGAGAACCACCAGGATCATGCCATAAGAAGGCACTAAAGGAACCTGTAAGAGAGAAGACCTAGGAGGGACATGATAGCCATCTTGTGTATTCCAAAGGCTTGTATGTAGAACAAACACATAAGCTCAATAGGGGGGAAATTTCCTAACAGAGCAATTCAAAAGAAAAACAAATATTCTCTCTTATCAAAAGACAATTTTTTGTGAATGCTATTGACTGTGCATGTGGACAGGGAATGGCTCTGGAACATTAAAGATCATCTAAGACATTACCCTCATTTTATAGATAAGTCTGTAGATTCATAGGATTTACATCAGAGAAGAAACCTTAAATATCAACTGGTTCTCAAAGTGTGGTCTGGGGACCCATGGAGGGTCCCCAAAGTCAAAACTGTTTTCAGATAATACTCAGATGTTTTTATTTCAAAATATCAATAGCTATAACTTACCCCCAAAAAAAAGCTCTAGAGGAGGGAGTGGTCCTCACTAATTTTAAAAGCGATGTAGGGATTCTTGTTGCTGCTGTTACAGGTCCACTCTCTTATATCACAGAGAAATTAATTTACTTTCCAACGAGTTAAATAGCAGAGTTAAAGTTTGAGTCTAAGGTTTCCGACTTCAGATCATTGCTATCTCCATTACAGCTCAGTATTCTTGTTCAGGTTACAGGTTACCAATACTCTCTGACCCCTTCTAGTCCTGTCATTCTTTGAGATAATCTTGTTCAAGGTATGGAAGTTATCCTATATTCAGATAAGACATTCAAGTCCCCCAACGTCATGTAGTAACAGCTGTGGAGGCTAGAATGTTGGTCACTTAGCTCCTGCTGGAATTGGTGCTTCTTTCCTTAAGGCATGGTGACAGGAGAATTATGGGATTCCTGGTTTCTTTTTGTAACTATTGAATTTTCTTGTGTGATAAAACCATGCATCCTCCATCATCAAAGAAACAGTTCTTGGGCTTTGCTCATGCAATTCTGTGATCTTCTGGTAACTATTTGGAGGGTCAAGGGAGGTGGGGGAATTGTAATTTCATTGATGTAAGGAACTTGAGGAAACTTCCTCATCAATACAGATCAGCAGCTGTTCTTCAGTGTATAGTCTTAAGAGAGTTTCAGGGCACTAAGAGAGGTTCAGTGACTTGTCCCAGGTATCCCAGCCAATATGTAGTAGAGACAAGGCTTGGAACCAGGATTTTCTGTCTCCAACGTGCTCTGGTGCTTGCTGTTGATCTTGCGCTCTCCCTTTCCCTCCCCTTCCCCCTCTCCCCTCCCTTTCCCTCTCCCCTTTCCCTTCCTTTTTTCTACCACTATTCATCAACAAGCAAATGAAAAAAAAAAAATCAGGTATTCACAAATGAGAAGAGATTCCCTGCTTTCTCCTTATTCCCTCCCCCCCGCCCTTCCCCCTACAGTTTGATGGTTGAAGCTTTTTGCTTTGCTTTGCTTGACACTCCCAGGTTTCCTTACTATCTGGAAGATTCAATTTTGTCCCATTTGTGCTGGACTAAAAGGACTCCACTTGAGAGTAAAAGATGTAAGGATTAGAGAGTAAGGAACCACTTGGGGCTTAAAGGCCTTTTGATAAATCAAGAGAATCTCTTGTCTGCTCTACTGATGACATGCTGGGTGACCCTGAGCAAGTGACTGAAGTTGTCTGTGCCTGAGCTGCCATGCTGGTGGAATGAGAATGACGATACATAACTTGTCCTTGCTTCTCCAAGATGTTGAAAGAATTAAGGAGGCATTTGGGGAAAGTCCAACCTTCTGAGCAAGTTCTTTCCTTTTCTTTCTTTTTTTTAAAAAAAGAAGTATTTTTTGCTAATTCAGAAGGTTGAATTCCAGTTCAGAGAAACAAGCCTAGGGAACAGACTTTTTTTTTAAAAAATGAAAGATGGTGACATTTAAGCATGTGCCTGTATGTATCAGACCAAATGCCAGCAGAGCACTGCTAAGTAACATTCCTGACCTATTCGGTGCTTTGCACATAGTAGGCGTTAATGAAATATTTATTGGCTTGAATAAAATCCTGTAATAGTAAGACTCAGTTACAGTTCATTCATTCCTAGGTGAAGCCTGGTTTTAATATATCAGAATGCTAGTCTTGGTTTGGAGATATGGTTGTGCCCCTAGTTGTCTCTAAGCCCTTGGACAAGTCCCTTTAACTCTCCTAGTCTCGCCTGTAAAAATGGATGGTTGTTCATCCAGAGGGGAAGAACAACCTAATAGTGTCCTCTCTGTCTGATAGGCTTATTGTAGAAACAGAATGAGGTAAAGTACCAAAGTACTATACAAATGTAAGAGATGATATCCACTATCCACCCACATTGTTCATATGCAAATAAGGGCTGCTAACTTAATTTTAAAACATTTGAGCTCTGAAATAGGTTAAATAAATCTTGTTTACCCTATTAATTTAATTAGTAAATCCTTTCTTCATGGATGGTAAATTTCAGCTTGGAATTATCACACATTCTGAATCAATGGTGTCTACATTAAGAAGATATTACAGTCTTATCAGATACCTGTCTGGGGAAAGAAAAGGACCCAAGAAAAACCACAGCAACAACTCCCCAAAGCCCCACCCCCAACCCTTTTCTCTTGCTTGGGGCTCTAATGAACTCCCATTTTCATAGGCTTGGTTAATAATTGAGTTTTGCCACTTTTGCAGTCAGCAATAACTAGTGGTCAAAAGTATTTCCTCCAGTCTGTAGGAAATAAAGCATCAGCTCCAAGACGGAGGTTCTGAGGATAAATCAGTCCCTGCTCCCTCAATTTTAGTGTTTCCTAAATGCTTGGATTCTTCTTGGTTTTTTTTTCCTTTCCTATTAAAACAGAGACACACAAACAAAAACTCTTAATATGCTGTTAGATGCTCAAGTTTCTAAGTTTCACCGCAGGGAGAAAAGGAAATAGTCCCCAGTAATTGTGGTGATGGAGAGGCTCTCTAATGGCTCACCGAAATTAAAGAGGGTTGGAGCTTCAACTCCAATCACTGGGTTCAGTGTTTCATTAGTGGTAACAACAAAAGCTCTGCTCAATAGACAGTGTGTTAAGAACCTGTACAGATGTATCAGGGAAATTAATTAGGTCCTGACAATGCCTTTAATGGGAATTGGTTATTTCTTCCAAATAAAGAGGCTATTAGAAGAGGAAAGAATAATATCAGGCCAGCCAGGAGGCTTACCTTTTTTATGCCACCCCCTTTCTTCAGAAGATCCAAATGATCACCTAAGGGAGAAACTCCTACCTTATTAAAGGTTGATAAAATAATAATACTAGCTTTCATTTGACTAGCACCTCATGCAGAATGTTTCTTTTGTTGCTTGGTCACAACTCTTCAGACCCCTTAGGGTCTGGCAAAGAGACTGGAGTGGTTTTGGCATTCCCTTCCCCAGCTCCTTTTACAGATGAGGAAACTGAGGTAAACAGGGTTAAGTGACTTGCCCAGGGTCCCACAGCTAGGAAGAGTCTGAAGCCAGATTTGAACTCAGAAAGATGAGTCTTCTTGACTCCAGGCCTATAATTCTATGTACTTTTCTACCTACCAGGTCTTGAATGTTTCTATATCATCATCATCATCAGTATAAATTTGACTTTTACTGTGGGGTTGGACATTGTGCTGGGTACTAGGGAGACTGTGATCCTCAAAAGCATCTTTTAAAGTAGGTAAAGAGAAGTGATATTATCTGGATATGATAGAGTTGGGGAGGAGGATTATACTTGTAATTTCATCTAAGTGGGAACCTCCCCTAACTCATCTGCAACTCAAGGTCCTGAGAGACTGGCCTGGAGCATTGTTGGGAGGTTAAATGACTGAGTTTATAGGGTATAAGGGCAGACTGACCCCAGGAATCGAACCGAGTCTAAGGCTGGTTCCTGTCCACTACAGACACTCCACAACTCCCTCTCCTCTGGATATATTAGGACATATTTTGGTTTAGCATTATTGTGTGTGTGTGTGTGTGTGTGTGTGTGTGTGTGTGTGTGTAGAAGGTGATTGGGCCATCCATATATGGCTGTGATGCAGTTGCATGACTAGTATAAACTGTGGTTTTATGGTTAGGATATGATATGGTATTATATGGCTAGACTGCTATGGAATTATGATTAGGTGGTGCTATTATCTCGAATCAGTCTTTGAATGAGCTATGACTAGGCAATGATGTTTGGATAGGATATGATGGCAGTTAACAGATGCAAATGGATTTCTAGGAGCCACTCTCCAAATAGCTAGAGCTCTGATAACCTAGCACTGGGACCACTTGCTACTGCCTGTGACCACCATTACCCTTAAGATGCCTTAACGCGTCTGGTTTGTTGAATAAATTCAAGTATGGGAACGCCCCTCAGAATCTAAACCCTCCTACTTCCCAACTTACACGCATTCTCCCAGCCATCATTCTCCCCCTTGCTCCAATTCCCTCTCCCCATTCACTTCCTTTTCCCCCTTCCCCCATGCTCCTGGCTCTCCCACATCCCCTTCCCTTTCTTTTCTCTCCTTTTCCCTTATACTCTCCCTCCTTCTACCTTCTCTCTTCTTTGCTTTCATCTCTCCTCTCCTCCCGGGGAAGGTCTAATTCAAAGTTTAGAAAAGCCATGTCTCCTCCTTCCCACACGCCCTCCCTGCCCTCTGCAGTCGCTGATTTTTACCGTCCTGTCTGGTTTGTTGTCTGCCCTCCTGCCTCTTAGGAGATCTCTCTACTTTGGCTGGGAAGACCAGACGACAATGAGAATAGCTGCCTCTGATTACAGGTGGGGGTGGGGTCAAGCTAGGGCTTTTATGTGTGTGCCCCCCAGACTCAGGAGTCAGAGCCCCCTGAATTCCAAAGCCCACCCTCGGAAATCCATCTCGCTGCTGATTTTTTAAATCGCGCACCCCACACACCCCCGCCGTGCTCCAGTAAGCGCGCGTGTATGCGTGTGTGTGCGCGTGTATGTGTGTGTATGTGTGTGTGTGCCAGCTCGCGTGACTTTAGGAAGAGGCAAAATCCCCCCCCCCCCCCTTCGGAGTGTCAATTAGCTCCATCTATCTCGGAAATGCGAGCGCCTCCAAGCTTTCCCGGCGCCGCCGCCTCCCTCCCGCTCCACCTCCAGCCCGTGAGTCAGTCTCGCCCGCTGACGGCCGCCCGCGTGGCGCAGGGGCCCGGGCCAGAGCCCCCTCCTTTCTCCCCGCCCCCGGGGGGGCGGCTGCTGCTCCTCGCTCGCTCGGCAGCCCCCTCCCCGATCTCCCACCCCAGTCGAGCCAGGGCACTGCCGGCCCCGCCGGGAACAAAGGCGGAGGGAGGGGAAGGAGGCTCCGGGCTCGCTGGGAACAATGAGCTGCGGGCTCCCCGGGGACCGCGGCGGAGGCGGCGGCGGCGGCTGCGAGCCGGGGCGTGAGGATCGGGATTGCCGGGGCCAAGAAAGGTGCCGCCGCTAGGATGCGCGCCCGCCCGGGGCGGGTGGATCGGGGGGTCGGCGGCTGGGGGCTGCGGGAGCCCCCGGTGCAGGGCCGACGGGAGCCCCGGGGGGCGGCAGGAGCTGCGCGACCCACGTGCGACTGGCTCCCCACCTCCGATTGATCCCAGGCGGGCAATAAAGATTAACCCCGAGCTGGAGCCGCGGGACTGCGAAGCAGCCTTTTTGGAGACACAAATCGCAAGCCTCTGCCAGTCGGTTCTTTCTGGGAAGAGAACAGGTGGGGTGTGAGGCACCGATAGACACCGAGGTGGCGGCTCCGGTGACCCAGCCAAGCAGGGACTGTCTCCGTCACCGCGTGGCCGGGCCCTGCCCCAGGGATCGAGGATTCCTGGGCTGCTAGCAGGAAGTGCCACCACCTCTGCCTCCACGGTCGGGTGGGGCTGACACCCGGCTGCTGTGTCTTCAGCCCCAGGGAAGGTGGCCCTCTCGGGCACCTTGTGCCCCTCTGCCTGCACGGGGACACGTTTCTCTACCGAGAGGGCGATAAATTACACAGATATAGATCTGTACCTGTGCGTACATGCCTCCTGCTTGTGTATGTATGCATGCCTCCTTTATGTATGTGTGTGCATGCACGTGTAGAGGGGTGTGCCCTCGGGGTTATCCCAGGGTTCTGGCTCTTAACTTTGTCGTAGGCTGTGGGATTCTCACCCAAAATGCAGGTGCTTTATTCAATAATCATAATTACAGCTGAATCTGATTTGGTTGTATGGGGAGGGGAAGGGATGGAACTGAAAAAGGGATGTTTTTCCACCTAGAAAAAGGAAGGCTAACAACACCTGTGGCTTGGTGGAACACTGGGACCTATCACAGTGCTGCTGTTTGAATTTTGTTGTGTAAGCCCCTTACAGAATTCCCAGACGACCTGGGGTTCATAACCTCCCTCCTGTTTCCTCCATGCCTTCCCGAGGGTTTTGCTGTTTAAGCAGCCTCCTTCTTCCTCTCCAGGAGCGACTTCAAGCCTTTGAATGTGATGCTCCTTAGACTGGTCACTGAGCTCCCGACCGAGCCCTGGGTTTGGCTTACTTGCTCCCCACAAAGGCAAACGGGTCTTACTTTGGGGGCCCAGGTGTTGCATTTTTAAATGGACACATAGCCTGGCTGCAACTGACTAAAGCGGATATCTAGAGTGTTTTGGGAATTGTGTTATTGGGGTGACCCGAGTTTGTAGGGAGAAAGGACTTTGGAGATGAAGGAGGTGAGAAGTCAGATTGTTGCTAATTTATGTTACTGAGATGGTTGTGGAACCAGATGCCTGCCATCTATTCCCAATTTGGAAAAAAAAATAATTATCCAAGAAATCTCTCCTATGCTTTAGGACTTTCATACATTATACATTATATTCCATGATTTGTCCTCCCCCCCCCCAAAAAAAAAAAAAGGTTTTTCAGAGAGGAACAGTCTTTCCTTTGCTCTGCCTGACTACTGAGCTTTGTCCCTTCCACCCTTTAACCTACTCAGGTAAAAAGATATTAACCAGGTTCCCAAAATCCAGCTGGTGTTTCAGAACCAGAAAAAAGTCAGCAGTATTGCTGTAGGTGCTTAGGGTCAGTGAGCAGGAAGTAAGTGTACCAAGTTTCTAGCTCAGAATTTTCTCAGAATTTTCCATCCCAAATCCTTACTTTAGATCATAGATTTCTGGTCAGAGGAGACCAGATTAAAGATGATTAGTGGTTCTCTAAGTACGGTGCAGGGCCCCGCCCCACCCCCAGGACCCTTTCAAGGGGTTCATAAGGTCAAAACTATTTTCATAATAATACTTAGATATTTTAATTGCTAATATAGTAAATTCCAATAAATGTAAACCACATAAACAAAAACCTTGGGAGGAAGGCCTTTAATGATTTTTAAGATTATAAAGGGGTCCTGAGATAAAAAAAAGTTTGAGAACTGCTATCTAGACCAATCCCTATTACTTAAAAAGGAAACTGAGTCCCAAAGAAGGAAAAAGAGGATCACACAGTTTTAAGAAGTGGCATTTCCAGGGTTAGAACCCAGGCCCTCTGTTTCCAAATCCAATGCCCTTTCCACTATACTGCCTGTTTCAGGTAGTAAGCTTAACATTGGGAGAGGAAAAGAGAGAATTGTGTCTGCCCCCAGAAAGCCAGGTCCCAGCCGAATGTGAGCTTGGTGGGGATGGGGGGTAGAGCAGACAACAGCTTTTGTCTTGCTAAATGCTTACTGATTGATAGCTTAATCCAGTAGTAGGCTTCCGATGCTCCTTCAGCTCTAGAAAGTCAAGTTGAAAAACTGGCCCATCCTGGCTGCAGTGACCAGCATGGTTACAGGCTTGTGTCCTTGTGGACAGGTGGATTATGCCCCCAGCTGGACTGCCCTGAAAAGAGCGGGTTTACTGTTCTTTTGAGGTCCCCAGGGAAATTGATTGGTTCTGGTCTAAGCCTATCATTTTACAGACAGGAAAATTGAGACCTAGAGAGGAGACTCGTCCAACATCATACCTATCTGATCACGGTACATGTGGATCTTGAATGAGAGATAGGGGTAACTATGCAAAAGCAGGATTTTAAAAGGCATTGATCTTGGATTGAGAAGGCAGGAACCTTGTTTCTTTGGGTTTCCAAAGGGGTAAGGCACTTGGTTACAGTCACTGTATTGTTATCTATCATACTTTCTCCTGCCTTCCCCAAGGCCTTTCTCCCTTCTTTCAGACAATCCAGATATTACCCATTCCTCAAGATCCACCTCTCCCATGAAGCCTTCTTTAAACCAGTCATCTGTCTCTGTCTGTCCTCTAAGCTCTTAGCATTTGCATTTGGTGCCTACCATCTACTGCCAAGTAATAACTGTTAGTATCTTCCCAAGGACAAAGGGCCGGGGGTTATATTTTGGAGTTCTCAATAAGATAGGCCCACAGGGGCTAGGTGCCCAGAGATGGGCAACCAGCACGGTGAAGGGCCTGGTGATTAATTCCATACAAAAGTAGGTTGAAGGAACTAGGAATGGTTAGCCTGGAGAAGAAGAGATGTTAAGGGAGATGTGATAGCTTAGCAAGCCTTGAAGGGCTGTATTGGACTTAACTGGCTTGCCCTCAGAGAGCTGAGCTAGGAATGGTAGATTTAAAGTTATGGAGAGCCACATTTTCAGTGGATGTTGGAGGAAAACTTATTAGCAATTACTGGAACTAACTAGTAGATAGTGAAACAATCTCTCTCCATCAGTGGTGGTTTCTCTTGTACTTGATATTTTCAGGAAGAGTTGGGTGATGGTTTATCAAGGGTCCGCAGAAGGGATTCCTCTCCAGGTTGAACTCAGGCACAGGTACCAACACTGATGTTTGAACTAGACAAACTCCATGATTTTGTGATATTTTTCAAATGAGCTAAACCAAACCATCAATGAGACATGCTATTTTTCAGCTGAAGGAAGAATCCTTCTAAAACTCTCTCTTTCTCAGTCACCTGATCCTCTTCCCCCTATACCAGGTCTGAGTAGGGGCTTTCACACTATAGTTGAATGACTGACCCAGATGAGTTAAACTAAGGATGGCAATCTGTCTGGTATTTATATTTAGTTCACCTCATTGCTGTCCAAAATCTTTTAATCAGATCAGTAAACTTTCAGGTGGTCCAGTGCAAGTTTTCTCCTCTTTTGGGGGTCTACTCTAGTGACATCAGTTCCCATGTTTCTGGTGGGGAAGCATGTATAAAGTCATCTGGTTTCTATCTACCTAGCCCCTCTCTCTCTGGAGTCTTGGCAGATATAATTCTCCATCCTCCTCCTCTTCATCCATTGCAAGCTATTATTTCCTTCCATATCAAAGACAGAGGCCAAGAATACAAAGCTCTCCAAAACACTGTCCCTACCCTCAAGGGTAATCTAGGTATATAGACCAAAAAAATGATTAGCTAAACAAGGCAGCATACGCTGAGTGCCAGATGAATGGTGAAATGAGAATTGAGCTAGGCCTTGAAGGAGTGAGTGGTAATATTTCACTAATCAGTAAGCATTTATTAAGTGCCTGATATGTGTGAGGTGCTGTAGTAGGCTCTGAGGTTACAAAGGCAGAACATTACCTCAAGAAGCTTACATTCTATGTCAGGGCAACAACATTTAGTCAAATGGATACAAAGTATTTACAAGGTAATTTCCCTGGAGGAAGGCACCAGCACCTGAGAGATCAGGAAAGAAAGAATGAATGAATGAAAACATTTACTATGTACCAAGGACAGTGTTCTGTGCTGAGAATACAAGTACAAAAGCAAATGTAATCTTTGCCTTTCAAGAGCTTACATTATAGTAGGGGTGATTACTCCCCCACCCAAAA
Organism: Gymnobelideus leadbeateri; assembly: GCA_011680675.1. NCBI lineage: Eukaryota > Metazoa > Chordata > Mammalia > Diprotodontia > Petauridae > Gymnobelideus > Gymnobelideus leadbeateri. Next base: position 136,744 of record WOXC01008256.1, read on the forward strand.
GGGAATGATGGCCAGGGGGAGCACTTTATTCTGGAAAGTGACCCTCACAAGGTCCTTACAAGATCATGGGGGCCATTGGAGGAATGTATTGACAAGCCATCTAGGAACAGTGGCAGAGTTGATGGGATCATGTTCCGTTCATGGTCCCAGAACTGGGGAGAGGGGATGGTAGGATATACCCATGGTGGGAAGGAGTGGTCTTCCAGGAGATGTCCATACCAGAGTATGGTATCTGGAACTTTACTGAAATAGCAGTCCAGGCAGTTACCAAAGGGGAGTGGAGCAGGAGTCCTCAGGTTGGAAGCAGAGCTTGAAGTAAGCTTTGAGGGAAGCTTGGATTTCCAAAAGGAAAGAGTATTCTTGAGAGAGTGCCTGTGCAGTTTATGTGAGGAACAGCAAGAAGGCCCCTTTGCTTGGATCATAGAATGTGTGAAGGACAATAATGTATAATGAGGCTAGAAAGAAGGTGGGGTAAGAAGAACCAAATAAGCAGAGGTCAGAGTGTTCACAGGCTTGTGTAGGGAATAATTCTGAAGATAGAGGTGAAGGATAGATTGTGGAAGACCTGGCTGAGGAGGTTGGATTTGATTCTGAAGGCATCTGGGAGCAAATGAAGATTCTTGGCTAGGAAGGAAAAATGGGATTGTACAAAAGAGCATTTAAGGAAAAGTAATCAGGCGCCATATATATCATGAATAGGAGGGGTGAGCTATTAAGGGCAGAGAAACCAAGAGCTTCTGTGTCCTAGGTGTAGAATGAAGAGGGCATGATCTGGGAGGTGGAGAGCAAAGGAGGGAATGGCAGGGAACATGGAATTGAGGTTAGAATACTCCCTTTGACTAGAGGGAAAAAGCTTTCACTGCCCATCAGCCCCTGGGAAATAGAATCAATGCACACTAAGAGGTGGGCATTACACAGGTGTTTACTATGTGGGGAAATGGGTATATGTTGAAGAATTATGGGAATAGGGAAGAGCAGATCTGACCAGGCCCTTTGGCTAGTGTGGGAAAGAAGTGCGAGGTAAATAGTGGAAATGTAGATAACAGTCCAATTATGAAGATTCTTAAATGCCAGGCCACAGAATTTTGGTTTCTCCTGAAGGCAGCAGGGGGCCCTTGGAAGTTCATGAGTTCAACCAAGATGAAAATGGTTTTTAAAAGATTAGTCCTTTAGCCCCTCTGAACCTCAGTTTCCTTCATTGTAAATTGAGGGAGGGGAGGTGTCAGACTTTTTTGGTTTTTTAAATAAATTTTTATGGATATCTTTTGTTTTTACATCACCTCTTTCCCACTGTTGACAAGATGCTTTCTAAAGATACTTTATCTCCAATTCTCTACAATTTTATATTATTTCCACTGTCCTTGACACAATCACTTTGCTGCCAAGCCCCTGGCTTTAGGTAGCAGGTATGAGTTCTTGCTTGTTTAGGCAATGAATCAAGAGCCAGGGAGCTAGTTTAGATCACTGTTAGAGAAAATCTTAGGGACTTTGGCTGTCTTGGGGCACAGGGCTGACTTAAGGGCCCTCCTCTCCCAGTGGCTTCTGTGGAATAGCTGGTACCTAGATTTTTCAGGGGAGAGAGTCAGAGAAGGCGAATCCAAGACAGCAGGTTTCAGTATGCTTGCTGAGTTTCAGTCAGTGTTCTCATATATAGCTTAACCCACCACTATACCCCTCTCTCCCCTAATAGTCTTGGAATTACATCCAGGGGTGAATGATTGAATTCTTCTCTCTTGAAGCAAGGATTAAGGTAATATTCCCACCAGCAGATCATCTCCTTGGCCACATCATGGAAGGGCCTGTGTTACGTTCTAGGCGTCAGGTCTCTATGGAGATGGATTCCACAGGCCCAGGTTCAGGCTCTGTACTTGGGAGTGAGCCCCTGCTACCCAAGATACCCTGAAGAACTGTCGCCCCCCCATATCTCTGTTTCCTCCTACAGTGATGGGTCGTTCCCCTATGACTCTGTTCCTTGGCAGCAGAACACCAACCAGCCACCAGGATCCCTTTCCGTGGTCACTACTGTTTGGGGAGTGACTAACACGTCCCAGAGCCAGGTAAGAGTTTGACTCTTGTCCCTCCCTTGATTCTTCCTTCACCCTTCACAGTTATGAAAAGTCCTTAGTTAATATCCTTTCATTCCAAGGGGCTTGGAATGCCATCCTCAGGCTATCAGGATGTCATCTAACCAGGAAATACTTTGGTTTAAGTACATTCAAGTATTCTTTAAGTCAACCAGGAATCAGCACTGGGGAAACCTTTTCCCATCATCAGACCCTGCCCCTGTTTGCCCTCCATTGAGGAAGGATTCTAGTTCCAGAGGGAAGGGTGATCTTCAGTTACATTGTGGATTGGGTCTAAAGCACTTGACATTGATTTGTTATGACAAGGGTGGTGGTCTCGTAGATTTTAGTCCCTTACCCCAAATGAAACTCACTTTGGCTACATGTGAAGCATGGCATCCCATTTATTTGTCATGGACCATTTGAAGCACTGGATGAACTAAGGGAACGTACTTTGGAAGACCTTCTTTGACTAATTTGTCCATGGATTGACTGCTGCAAAATCAAGTGACTTAAACCTCTATGAATGAGCATATCCTCTCCTGTTCTATATACTAATCTTTCCACCATCCCCACCTCACCCTCTCTTCTCTTGATCAGTTACCCAGTCTTTATTGAACACTTACTATTTGTTCATTCTTATGCTGGGCACTGTGGAGAAATACAGAAGTATAAACCACAGTCCCTTCCCTTGAGGACTTTTAAGAAAACAGAATTAGCATAGGAACATTGGGCACACCATGCAGGGTTGGGCCCAGGACTCTGTCCTCAACAGCAGCCTTGATGGAGGGCTCTGCTGTCCTCTTCGACATCAGCTGCTAGTTTAGAGAAGTCTCACCTCCTCTCAGTAGCCATTCACGGCTCCATCATTCAGAAATGGGTCTGAACTCTCTGGGAATACATTTCTGTCTCCTTGAGAGTAATGAGTTCATTAAGTTTGTGGTCTGCTGTGCAAAACCAAAAGAAACGACCAAACCCTTCATTTGATTTGTTCTATGTATACCTTACTTGAGTTTCGAAGAAGACCTCTTCCTGCCCATCTTGTGGGATCTGCTGACGACCATAGCCACGGTTCTGTAGGTTTCAAACATATCTTCTCTCAGCCTTCAGTTATTTAGACTAACAAGTTCTCACCTCATCTTCAGTCTGTCCTCTCAGTGAATCAGGGCACAGCATAAGGCACAATCTAATACTTCTTCCTTCCTTTTCCTCCTCCCCTGGGCATTCTTCCTTCTTCCTTCCCTCTTGTGTTCCCTCATCATTTCTCAACCTTCCCTCTTTTGGTGACCAGTATGACCATTATTTTTCTTCACAGGTCCTAGGAAACCCCATGGCCAATGCCAACAATCCTATGAATCCCGGCGGAAATCCCATGGCATCTGGAATGACGACCAGCAACCCTGGCATCAACTCCCCCCAGTTTGCTGGGCAGCAGCAGCAGTTCTCAGCCAAGGCGGGCTCCACTCAGCCCTACATCCAGCAGGGGATGTATGGGCGGCCCAACTACGCGGGCAGTGGAGGGTTCGGGGGCAGGTGAGAAGAACAGGGGACCCTGAAGGCCAGTGACATAAGCTAGACTGGACATTTATGCTTGGGCTTGGTGGCCTTACAGAAGCGGCATGCCAAGCAATCATATGCCCACTTTCATTTAGAATTTGTCACAGTAGTAATAATTTGCTTCCTGTCCTTAAAAATCATTATTGACCATGAACCATTATACATATGTCAGCCCAGAGGAGGGAAAATCAAAATGTCATGTGAGTATTTCTCGAGAGAAGACAGACCTGGATGAAGGCCTAGGTGGCCTTATCAGAACTTCAGATTATGTCAGTTGACCTGTTGGGTAACAAAATCCAGATCTAAAAAGATCTTGACAGATTAGAATAATGAGTTGTATCTAATATAAGGACATTTAATAAGGAATAGGTATAAAGTTCTATCCTTGGGTTTAAAAAAATCAACTTCATAAATAGAACATGGGGGAGGTGTGGACAAGATAGCAGTTTTTATAAAATAAAAAGATCAATTCTTTAGTCGTTTTTCAGTCAACTCTTCATGACCCCATTTGGGATTTTCTTGACAAAGATACTGAAGTGGTTTGTCATTTCCTTCTCCAGCTCGTGTTAGAGATAAGGAAACTGAGGTAAACAAGGTTAAGTGACTTGCCCAGGGTCCCACAGCTAATAAGTTACTGAGGCTGGATTTGAACTCAGATCTCCCTGATTCCAGGGTCAGTGCTTTATCTGCTATAATTAGACTGCAACCAAATATGTCAACTATGTGACATGAAGTTAAAAAAAAAAAAAGCTAACAAAATAATTAAAGACATGGAAGGTTTCAGGCCTTCCATACTCTGCCCTGATTAGCCTGTGTCTGGAATATTGTGTCCATTTATGGACTGGTGTCCATAAGGAAGGACATCAGCAATCTGGAGCAGGTCCAGCAGAGGGCAACCAAGATGTCAAAGAGACTGGGCACCATGCCAGATGAGAATTGGTGAAGGAATTGGGAGAAAAGAAAACTTGGGGCTGTACAAGGCATGATAGTGGGCTTAGAGAATTCAGAGGGATGGCATCTTCTCTTGGTCCCAGAAGGCACAACCAGAAGCAACAGGGTAGAAGCTGGAGAGGAGAGGATTTTGTCTATCTCTGAGGGATAAGTTCTTAAAAATTGGAATGGGATGTGAGCCAGTGAATTGTCTATTACTGGAAATCTCCAAGTAGAGACTGGACGATACCTCATCAGGGATGTTGCCGAGGATACAGGGTAGAGTAGGTGATCTTCTTAAGCTCTCCCAGCTTTAGGATTCTATGATGAAAATTCTGATGTAACTTCTGATTTGAAGAATGAGGAACAAGGTTTGCTTGTGGAAAAATCTCAGAACTTTCAGAGAGCCTGTGGTTTTGGGGCATAGAAAGAAATGAAGAAGCTGGGAAAGGCAGGGACATCTTAAGGGGAAGTTTCTCCAGGCTAGAGAAAGCAAATGGTTGGTTGTTTATTTTTTTCCTGGCCATCATCCCCTTACATGTGTGACTTTCCCTATTAGAATGTAAGCTCCTCGGGGGCAGGGACTGTCTTTGACTTTGTATTTGTTATCTCTAGAGCATAGTACAGTGTGTGGCATGTAATAGGTGCTTCATAAATGTATTTTTCCCCCATTCATCAATCATTCCTTTGGTGTGGTAGACCTTTAAGCCAGTAGACCTTCAAGCCAATACTCTACCCATTCTAGGTTATGGTGACAGCTCCCAGAAGAGATGGAGCTGATGTTTCTAACTCACCCCCACTGTGTATATTTTTAGATCTTTTCATTTTATGAGTTGGATAGGCTATAGAAGTGACACCATCATCTCAACATGCCATGTTTGGTCGTTGTGCCAGGAGTAGACCTTAGGAAGCCTGACTCCACCTTGGCTTCCTTCAGTACCCTGAGCCCAAAGAGCCAGTCAACCTATTTCATTGCCTGGATGAGTATAGGCTTATAGTTAGAGATATTTAATTTAGTCCTTTGATTTACATATGACAGCATGGAGAGGGAGAGGTTACAGGACTTTACCAAGATCACACAAGCAGTAATTAGCATAAAAGACACCTCTGTTCTCACCTTAGGTCAACCAGGAAGTTCGTGGTCAATAATAATTGGTTATTCAAAATTACCAAAGTTTTATTTACAGATTAATGAACATCAAAGGATTAGCTTCTTGGCCTTCCTCCTGCCCCACCCCCAACCCATGGACATACACTGACATACCAAGTGTATAATCCTTCTTATGACCTATACAGTTTCTGTGACTTACAGTACTCTCCTGAAGAGTACTTTAGTAAAGGGAGAGAAGGAAAGGCGGAGCCTGGAATTCCCTCTCACTTTCTGCCCTCTAACACCTGCAGTTCCTCTGAAGCCCAGCAGTGAGAGGGCAGTCCTCATAGGTCACTGTCTAAGATGTCTTTTTTGGAGACACAGGTATTACTGGGAAACTTTCATTCTATCCCTAGTTCTTTGATTCCAAATAGAACTCCCTGCCCACCCCAGCACACTGGTGTTTGATTCCTTTTATATCACACAATTGATAGACTTAAAAAATACCTTAGGACACACATCCTGGCCTTATAAACTTAGGATGTCTAGTATGATACCAGCAGCTTACATGTATATAGCCCTGTGCTGTTTACAACACACTTTTCCCACAACCTTGTGAAGTAGGGAGTGTAAGCAATTACCATCTCTATTTTATAAACAAGGAAACTGACTCTGAAGTTAAATGAATTTCCTATGTCTACACAGCTAGGAAGTATTCAAATTCTGAATCCCATCTTCTTTCCACCAGGACTATTAGCACATTAGTTGTGACTGTACCATAGGTTACATCTTATGTCTTGAAATAGAACTGTAGTACATTAATAGTTGGCCCCATCAGTATGTCAAGAGCTGGTGATTTTGTGGCTATAGGAACTCCCATTGCGAAAACTCTATTCACTAAAGCAAATTAAAATTGTCTTATAATTTGTACTCTCAAATACTTGTCAGAAGACAGAGAAGGTATGTGATATTTGCCCATGGTCACAAAGGCAATGAGTGTCAAAGGTAAGATTTGTACACAGATCTTCCCGGCTCTGTGCCCACCTTTATCCATATTGCCTCTTCAAAACGTTTGTTTTTAAAAGACTAGGTAGAACTCGATAAACGTATAGCATGGTTCTTTCTTACAGTGTGCTCCAGGAAGCATAAATGGGAAGGGGTTTATAGGCTCATGGGCTCATAGTTTTAGAGCCAGTGGGATCTTTAAAGGCCATCTAATATAGCCCTCTTTTATTGGTAGGGAAACTGAGGCCCAGAGATGTTAAGGGATTTTGCCGAAGATCACACAAGTATTAAATATCAGAGCCAGGAGTCAAATCCTAGAGGCAGCTTAAAAGAGCAAGTAGGCCTGGAGTCAGGAAGACTCGAGTTCAAATCCAGCCTCAGATACTTCCTAGCTGTGTGACCCTGAGCAAGTCGCTTAACCTCTGTTTGCCTCAGTTTCCTCAATTATAAAATGAAGATAATAATAGCACCTACTGCCGAGGGTTATTGTGGGAAACATGTGAGACAGTATCTGTAAAACACTTAGCACAGTGCACAGAGATGGCATTTAAAAGAGCTTTGGCCCTTTGGCTCTTTCCCTGCCTTCACTTTTGTCTACAAGGCCAGGGCCCATTCCAATGCCCCATACTACCTCTGGGACTTATGAATTGAATAAAACAAAGCCTGTGACTTTTAGTCGTCTAGCGCTCCAAGTTTCATTATGCCCACCCCAGAGTGGGCATAAATTACATCCCTTGTACCAGGGGGAATTTAAACAAGTGTCTCCACATTTGAGTCAACCTTGCCCTGGTCTAACTCTGGCCCCACCCAACTTTGGGTTGGTTTCCAAGCAAGTTCTTTCCCCCTTTGCCAGCTGTATTTAACTCTTTCTTTCTTCTTGCCCTGGCAGTTACCCTGGTGGTCCCAATGCCCCTGCGGGCATGGGGATCCCTCCTCACACCCGGCCACCCGCAGACTTCACTCAGCCAGCAGCAGCTGCAGCAGCAGCTGCGGTGGCAGCAGCGGCAGCCACGGCCACAGCCACCGCCACTGCCACGGTAGCAGCTCTCCAGGAGACCCAGAACAAGGACATGAACCAGTATGGACCGGTAAGGGTCTCTGCCTCCCCAACCCCGTTTGTCCTTAAAAGCACAGCACAGGGACCAGGGGGCATTCAGGAGAGCAACAAATGCATATGTGTGTGTATATTCTGTGTGTGTTTGGGCTGTGTTTCGATGTCTCCACATTACTGGCTCTGTCTTCTCCGGGTTATGGCATATTTGGGGGGGGAGCGGTGCACCTTCTCATCCCACTTGTTCCCTATGAGCTCCAGCCCAGGCCTTTGTCTCTGCTTTCCTTCCTTCATTGTCTTTAGGCCCTGGTTTAAGGTGCGAGAAGAGGGGAATACAGAAGGGACAAATAGAGTGTTCAAAGGGAGGGAGTGTGTACCAGACAAACTTTACTCAGAAAGAGTTTGGAAGGGGAAGGGAGTTCAGATTTGCAGCTGAAACAAGCTTTGTGGATTTTCTGTGCTCTCCAATTGACTGAGGATCAAGAGCAGGCCCAGCTTTGGCTCTGAGGAAAGGGGGCCTTGAGCTATCTCTTAGCTGGATGGCCCATCTTCATTCTCTCCAGTATAGTCTGCTGCTGGCACATCTGTCCATACCTCGGGCCAGTGGCCTGCCTCCATCCTCTCATGTGCATCATCCATGTACTCTCCCTGGATTCCACTGTTCTCCCCCTCCCCTCCTCCATTCCTGCTTGCCTGCCCCAGAGAATGCTGCCTGTGCATGGGGGTGACCAGCTCTTCTGTCTCCACTGCTGGGGCTCTTCCCATTCCTCTTTGGGGCCTTTGGAGAGGGGGCTGGGATGCCCAGAGCATGATAGGACTGTTCTCCCTTTACCTTGGTAACTCTCTAGCTTTCTTTGACCTCAGAGACCTGGGAAAGGGACAGCAGTGACTCAGGAAAATGCACCCCATCTCCCCTCCCCCCTCATCCCTCAGCTTCCTTCCCCTTCATCCCTCCCTCCCTCCCTCACACTTTCAATGCATGTCACATTTTATCCTTTTTTTCTTCTTCTTCTTCTTCTCCCGTTGAAGGTCTGTTCCTCTTTCCAGATGGGTCCGACTCAGGCGTACAACAGCCAGTTCATGAACCAGCCCGGGCCCCGAGGGCCTGCCTCCATGGGTGGGACCATGAATCCCACCAATATGCCTGCTGGCATGACACCTACCAATATGAGTGGCCCCCCCATGGGCATGAACCAGCCCCGGCCTCCTGGGATCAGCCCCTTCAGCACGCACGGACAGAGAATGCCGCAGCAGGCCTACCCAGGTCCCCGACCCCAGTCTCTTCCCATCCAGAGCATAAAGAGACCATACCCAGGAGAAGTGAGTGACCTGGGAGCAAGAGAAGGGAGGGAACTAGGCTGATGATGCAAGATGAGTGGGGGAGTTTTGCTTGTGCTGGGCACGTGGCTTCTGTGGCCCCAGAGATGGGCAGAAATAAGAATAAAAGTCAGGAGACCTGAATTCTAGACTAAGATCTGATGCCCACTAGCTATGAGACCTTGGCTAAATCACATAGCTTTTCTGAGCCTCAGTTTTCTTCCCTGTAAAATGGGGGTGATGATGCTTCACCTCCCTAATTTACCTTGCTGTTACAAAAGTCACATGACCTTAAGGGCTTTGAAAAGTACAGACTGCCTTACAGATGTAAGGGATTTTTAATGTGGTATATCAGAAACAGGGATTGTAGCTCCTTGGGTGAGGGGACTTGGAGGATGACTAGAATCATTAATATCTTAAAGTCGTTGTTAGATAACAAATTAGTCGCAAATCAGGTGGCTAGATGGTGCAGTGGAGAGCATTGTACTTGAAGTCAAGAAGGCCTGAGTTCAAGTCATTACCGGCTGTGTGACCCTGAACAAATCACTTAAACTCTCCCACACAAAAAGCACTTTGCAGATCCCAAAGGGAGCACTCTGCTAAGGCCAGCTGTTATGACACACATCGACCCCAAAAGGATTGTAGGATTGTCTTTCATGAACTTCTAGTGACAAATAGGGACCTGCAGATTCACATGAATGTGGAATGGGAACAGGAAATAGTCAAATGGGAAACCATTTTGTAGGGAGGGCATAAAAATTCTTGCCTTCTAGTTGGCCCTAAAATGCTGTGTCCCAAAGTGGGGGAAGTAGAGGAAGCATCAGGAGAGAGGAGGACACCGAAGAAAGGGAAGCAGTTTCAAAATCCCCAGGCTCAGAAAAAGAAGGCCAGGCCATCAGGTTTTTTATCTTCTTCTTTGTCCTCAGAGCTTAGCACAGAGCGGGCACATAGGGGCTTCCCAAATGCCTCCTGCTCCCATCAGCACCTTTGCCGATTCCACAGACTCAGTGCCACCACCAGAGAAGGCATTACTCCCGTGGCCCTTTTCTTTTGAGTGCCCCAGATTCGTTGCCTAGTCACTTATGTCTCCAGAGCTTTGTGGGATCACTTCCCTCCTCCTTCCCCTCTCATCTTCTCTAAGCCCACTGTTGTTTGAGCCCAGACACATCTCCTTGCCCAACTCCTCAGGACCAAACTGACTGTAAGAAAGGCGGCAGAGGACAATAGCCAAGGAGTGGTGTCTGCCGTAATTAGCCTGATGTGGACTCAGGAGGTGCCACCAAATGACTTACTCACCATTTTTCAGCTGCCAGGCCAGGGGGGGCTGGTGGTGACCGATTATTTTTAATAAATTAATCAATGTCTTCATTAAACAGCACTTCATGGCTATTAAAGGCTTGATATAGACAGATCATTCTCTGCTTCCCTCAGTATTCCCAGACTCAGGCTTTCTCACAACAGTGGCACCCTTTGGGCAGTTTGTTAGCATGAAACAGAGTTGATTAGGACCTGAGAGGTCATCTAATCCACCCCCCCAGCCCATTCAGGCATCTCTGCAGAATCTCTGATACCTCTGCTCGAACATTTCCAATGATGGGGAACTCACCACCTGCTCTGGCAGCCTATTCCATTCCTGGAAAGCTCAAGTTATTTCAGAGTTCTTCCTTCCATTGAGCCAAAATTAGCCTCCCTGGAATTTCAACTAATTAGATCTAGTTCTGGAACCATGTGCAATACATCTAATCTCTAATTTAAATGACATGGCGAGGTGAATAAGCATTTATACAGCACCTATTGCGTACCAGACGCTGTGCTAAGGCTTTTTACAAATATCTCATTTGATCCTTTCAACAGCCCAGGGGAGTAAGTAAGTGCTGCTATTATCCCCGTTTTACAGTCGAGGGAACTAAGGCAGTGACTTATGCACAGTCACATAGCTAATTAAGGAGCTGAGGTCTGAAGCTCAGGTCTTTCTGACTCCAAGCCCAGCATTCTATCTACCGCACCACCTAGACAGTTCAAAAAAGACTGGCAGAGTCTCCTGAGTAGCACCCCTTCCTATCCCCACAGTCTCTCCGATCTAGACACCCCAGCTTTCCTTCATGTGATGTGGGCTCCAGACCCCACACCATCCTGGCAGGGCCTGACTGCCAGTACTAAGGAAAAGTTACAGAAACCATCTTGCTCTTTGGCCCAGAATCCTCTCCTTGGGCAGATAACCTGAAAGTGCCCTCAACAACAAGCAGGCAAAGGGGCCACTGCCCAGAAGTTTTCAGAGCAACAGAATTTGTCATGGAAAAGGACAGGAAACAAATGAAATTCCCAACCACAGGGGGATGGTTCAGTGAGGAGAGGTCAGGGAATAAAATGCCAAATACAGCAAAGGCTGGTAGGTGTGTGACAGAAAGAAGACTGGAAGGAGCGTTAGGAAGCTAGGTGAATAGAAAACAGTAGAGGCAGGAGAGGTTAATTAATTATTATTAAATAGATTGTTGTTCAGTTGTGTCTGACTCTATGTGATACCACAGGCATGTGTCCATGTGGTTTTCTTTTTTTTTTTTTTTTGAAGGGCAATTGGGGTTAAGTAACTTGCCCAAGGTCACACGGCTAGGTTTTTTTTGTGTGTGCGTTAAGTGTCGGAGGCTGGATCCAAACTCAGGTCCTTCTGACTCCAGGGCCAACGCTCTACTCACTGCGCCGCCTAGCCGCCCCCCATGTGGTTTTCTTGGCAAAGATACTGGAGTGGTGTGCCATTCCCTTCTTCAGTGTGTCCCTGTTTTATAGATGAGGAACTGAGACAAATAGGGGGTAAGTGACTTGCCCAGGGTCATACAGTATCTGAGGTCATATTTGAACTCTGATCTTTCTGACTCCAGTCCTAGCTCTCTATCCACTGACCTACGTAGCTGCCCCATTAATTATTAAGAGATATTGTTCATTACTATAAATAATAATATAAACAATATAAGATAATATAAAACATAATGAATAAGTATTCATTAATAACTGTGGCCATAAAGGGGAGAAAGAGGATAAGGAGAACAAAGAATCCTGGTGAAGCCTTAGAGAAAAGCAATGACTGAAAAGTTTAGAGGTTTGGAGTTGAAATCATCCAGTCATGTAATTAATTATTTTAAGTGTGAGCAGGTTTACTGTGTGTTTGGTTAACTTGATTATTGAGGATATGTATAATTGATGATATATTGCTTGCCTTCTCGTTGGGAGGAGAGATGGGAGGGAGGAAGAGAATTTGAAACACAAAATTTAAAAAGAAAAGGATATTAAAAATAATAAATAAACAATGGGTTTTTTAAAATAAACTTAAAGAGAGACAGCATTACATAGCAGAAAAAGAGCTGGGGATAATGTAGATTCAAATCTCCTTTTAGAATTCCTGCTATAGTAACAGTAATAATAGTAATAGCTGATGTTTCTAATATAGAGCTTTTATGGTTTTACACCTACCATTTTGCCCTGGGTGAGTCATTGAATCTCTTAAACATTGCCCTGTCCCCACCCCGAAGCAACTTTTTAAAACTATAAATCATAGAACTAGAGCTCTTCTGCCTCAGTGGAGGGAAGTTCCTCACCAGGAGTTCTTGGCATTAATGAAATCCCAAGTCCAATCCAAAAGAACCCCAGTATTCTTCAAAGTGTTTCCCCCCTTCCCAGGGCCAAGCAAAGTGGGACTCTCACTTCCCCTGCTGTGGACACAGCCCAAGGATTGGCCTTGGGTCCACAACTGCATCCCACTCACTGGATTCTGTGGAAATCAATGACTGCCTGTAATAATAACCATGTGCCAAGCCCCACTTGGGCTAGGCAGCCCTGGGACCAGGCACTTGTGGAAGGAAGGTTTGTAAATTGCGCCCCCTGGAGATTACTGTCCACCAGAGAGACATTGTGTCTTCACTGTAACCTATGTGTGTCACTTTGTAACAATATAAGTAGTTCTAGCCAAAGAAAATAGGATCTTCTGTTCTTAAATGTATCCTTTTAAAACCCTTGGCAACTCCTTCCTTCCCCCAGCTGTGTGCTAAGTGGCAGGGTGGATAGAGGGCTAGCCTTGGAGTCCTGGGTTTGAATGCCGCCTCAGGTGCTCCCAACTCAGTGTTTGGGGCAGAACACTTAACTTCCCAGGGAAATTTCCTCATCTGTAAAATGGGGATAATCAGAACATTGACTGCCCAGGGCTGTTGTAAGCATAAAGTGAGATAAAATACATGAAACATTTATAAAACTATAAAAGTTAAAGGCGTATGTTAAAGGCGAGCTATCCTCATCATCATCACCATCATGATCAGTATTATTGTTCCCAGTAGGGATTATAAATCCTAACCTTTGCTTTCAAGGAATATGACATCTTGTGGGGAAGAAAAGGCTAACATAGGAAACAATTAGAGATCTTTAGTGGCACAGACAGGGGCGCGCTGTGTGAGTTCAGAGGTGAGAAGCATTGGCTGGGAAGGCTTCAGGGGGAACATGGGGCATGAGGGGGTCTTCGGGAAGAAGCAGAATTGGCTTATTCAGTCTTCTCAGGAGGAAACTAGCCTAGGTAAAGTGTGACGCTGGGGATGAGTGTCTGGTATTCAGCAAGTGGCTATTCTGGCTTCTTTAGCATTGTCTAAGATGACACCAGGCCTTTGACAACCATTCTCTCCCTCTTTTCCCATCTCTTTTGGGGAACAGCCCAACTATGGAAACCAGCAATATGGACCAAATAGCCAGTTCCCAACCCAACCTGGTCAGTACCCAACCCCTAACCCTCCAAGACCTATCACGTCTCCCAACTATCCTGGGCAGCGGATGCCAAGCCAGCAGAGCACAGGGCAGTACCCACCCCCGACAGTCAACATGGGGCAGTATTACAAGGTGAGTCTGACTCCTCGTATCCTCCCAGGCCCAGGGAATTTTTGCACTACTCAGAACACCGAGGCTCTTTATTCTTGCCTGTAGCTAGAGAGGTTTGGCAAACTGGTCATGCCAACTCCTGAGCAGAATCTTGGCCCTCCCATGATGTGTCTGACGTCCTGTGGAAGCGTGCCTAAGGTGCCCCAACTTTATTGGCTCATTCAAGTGTCCTGGACAGCTTCTGTTCTCTTTCATTTGGGGCAAAAGGCTTGCTTTGATAGTGCATTATATGGCTGCCATTTGCTGATTTTCAGGGAGCTAGGGCAGAGAACCATTTTACCTATCTTTTCTTGCCTACCCTTTTCTTCACCTCAAAAAAAATATCCAGTAAAACTGTATCTAAGAGTTTTAAAGAATGGGTGACCAGAAAGAATGTGGGGAAGATCATGCAGGAAAACAGCACCAACCTCCCCACATTCTGGACTCCCCATTTCCTTTATGTTTCTTCTATGGCATCAGTCACTGAAGCTGTGGTGGGCTAACTTCAGAGAGGGAAGATTCCTTAGCCAAGCTAGCTTTGTTCCCAGCTGTTGACAGGGCAGAAGGGATGCCAGGATCCAAGCTCCTTGGACCCAGATAGATTTTATAACCGTTGCCCACAGCTTTGGACAGAGATGACACAGACCCCGTCCTTGCCCCCAAGGAGCTTGGCATGGTATAAAGAGTGGAAAGAGCAAGGGTCTTGAAGGCACAAGAGACGAGCTTCCAGTCCTGGCTCTGACATGTATTAGCTGTGTGAGCTTGAGAGATCACTTAACCTCTGAGCCCCAAGTTCCTCATCTTCCACACAGGGCTAATCACATGCAGAGGCCCACTCTTCCCAGAGCTGCTCACAGAGAAGCTTTCTGGAAACTTGAAACTGCTCAGGAAAATCCTAAGTGCTCCCTCTCATTCTTTGGTGCCAGATCAGCAGGGGGTTGGTGGGAGGTGGGGGTGGAAGGGGAGCTGGAGGGGGATTTATGATGTTTATTCACTTTCTGATTGTTCTACTTTAACAGCCAGATCAGTTTAATGGACAGAATAACACCTTCTCGGGAGGCAGCTACAGTAATTATAGCCAAGGAAATGTTAACAGGGTAAGTGCTGATTTGGATAAGCATATCTCCATATGTGAGCTGGGGGGGGGGGGGTGCGGTGCAGTGGTACAGTACTTACTGTGTGGGACAGAACCTCATGTTGGAGGGATAGGGATGGAATGAAATTTTTCAGAGTATACTCCCGAATAGAAATGAAAGAGAGAGTTGTGGGGTAAGGGAAGTGTGGTGTGGAGGGGCTGGCTTTCAATTTCAGAAACTGACCAACATTTCCTCTCTGGGCTGTTGCCCTGAGCATGGCCAGTAAGGGAGGTGTTTTTCTGGATCAACTTTAGGATGAGAAAGAGAGAAACACAGAGGAGAACGGTTGTGTGTCCTTGCTACCAGAATAATACACGAATGATTTCTGTTTCTTTTCAGCCTTCCAGGCCAGTACCTGTGGCAAATTACCCTCACTCACCTGTTCCAGGAAACCCAACCCCACCCATGACTCCCGGGAGCAGTATCCCTCCGTACCTGTCTCCCAGCCAGGATGTCAAACCACCATTCCCTCCTGACATTAAGCCAAATATCAGCGCTCTGCCCCCACCTCCAAGTGAGTAGAACAGTGTGGGATGTGGTCTGCTCTCTGCTCTCCAGCCCACCACCTCTGACTCTCATCTGGTCTATCCCATTTGTTCTTATGCTACACTATACCTGCATTCAGAAAAACCAGCCCAGGTTCTGAGCTGAATGAATGTGATGTGAGGGGAGAGTAGGTGGAACATTTGGATTTTTGGAATCTTCTCTATAGGGCAGCTGGGTGGTGCAGGGAATAGAGCACCAGACCTGGGCTCAGGAAGCCCTGAGTTCAGGTTTCAGACACTGATAGCTGTGTGATTCTGAGCACGTAACAACCCCATTTGCCTCAGTTTCCCTATCTATAAAGGGAGCTGGAGAAGGAAATGGCAAACAACTCTAGCATCTTTGCCAATATGGGGGGGGGGGGGGTCACAGAGAGTTGGCCATGACTGAAACAGCTGAATAACAATGATCTTCTCTTCTCTAGGCAGGTAGAACAAAGATGGAGCTGGGTAGGAAAGTGGGTGAAAGGAAGTAAATGTGTTGAGTTCCGCAGGGTTGATGGAGTTGGTGCCATATTTCCAGGCTGTTTGATGGCCTCTCTGCTTTCTAAAAAAAAATCGTCAGCCTCTGTTCAGATAATAACTAGCAACACTCCAGTGACCCAAGCTTCACTGCTTGGGTCAACATGTCTCAGTTGGAGCTGGGTCATCAGCAGAAGTCGTCATGGGTGCAGGGGAGGATTTGGCCTCTCCCCCAAACCAGATGTCCCTGAGAACGAGGAGAGTGAGTCAAGAGGCCCCCTGCTGTCTCTGTGTGGCTGATTTGACCAAAGAGTAGGAAATAAGGCAGAGCCCTGAGACCAGTTTGTTTCAGCAAGTTTTCATTGCATGCTTGCTTTCTTTGTACCTGGTCCTATGCTAGGCAAAGTAGGGGTCCTGGGAAGTCCTATCTTCAGCTATAGTCTCTCCCCTGGTCAGGCTTGCAATCTGGCTAAGGAGAAAAAAGGCCCAGTCAGCCCATCCATCCACAAGCATTTGGGTGCTCACTGTGTGCCAGGCAGGCCCTGTCCTAAGCCCTGGGCACACTGAGGCAAAGCAGAAACAGTTCCAGCCCTTGAGGAGGCTGGACTCACTGTCCAACGGAGATGGCAGGTAGCCCTTTCGTGAGGCTGGCTTGTTTCTTAAAGGCCAACAGAGGCTTGAGTGGGGACTGGCCCTTCTGACTCTAGTGAAAGGTGATCTCGGTATAGAACCTGGCACAGAGTAGGCACTTAATGTGTGTGGATTGACTGAATTAATGTTTGTTAAACTGAGGGAGAAAAAGAATTTTAAGCAGCCAGGGGCTCTTTCCGATTCATTTCCTGCATATGTGTGTGTGCAGGTGTATGCATATGTGTGCACATGTATAGGTGTGGGTGGGTGAATGCACATGTGTGTGCAGATGTGTGTGAATGCATGTGTGCAAACAGGTGTGGGTGTATACAAATGAATGTGCACTTATAGGTGGGGGTGGGTGTCATGCAAGTGTGTTCCTGTGCACATTTCTGAGTCTGTGTGTCTGTGTCTTTGCACATGCACCTAGTATGTAACAGGTGTTTGTCTGTGGTAAGGCAGGAGTCAGCCACTGTCCCCATCTGTCAGTATGCTGAAGGAAGTAGGCACAGTGCTATTGAATCACAGATAAAATGATGAGAAGTTTGAGTTTCTTCTCCCTTTCCACTCCCAGGCAACCACAATGATGAGCTCCGGCTGACCTTCCCTGTGCGGGACGGAGTGGTGTTGGAACCCTTCCGGCTGGAGCACAACCTGGCTGTCAGCAACCATGTCTTTCACCTAAGGCCCACTGTCCACCAGACACTGATGTGGAGGTGGGTCACAAATGGGGATTCCCAGCAGCAAGGCAGCTCTTCCCCAGGGCTCCCCTGTGACCCAAGCCCAGTCCATCTCTAGAATTGGAGCAGAAGTAGAATGCCAACCTTTCTCCTAATAAATGAGTGTGGAGGAGGCAGGCCAAACATGGCTCTGTTCTGGCCATTAAGGCTGGACATTGGGACTTGGAAATATTTAGACTTTTGAAGGTTCTGATGGGGCAGAACATCTCTTCATCCAATATAGTTCCCAGATTTAGACATCTTGAATCTGAGCATCTAATGCAACATCTTCCAGTTTTCTCCTTCTCACTGTACTGGGCAATGCCTTCCCTGTTTAGACCACCACCCTCACCCCAGCTCACTATGGTTCCCCATGACCTGGCCTAATGCCAAGAGTGGGACTCCTTGCTGGGGAAGCCATCATCCTCATTTACTTGAAACCCCACATCACCACCACCACCAGTTTTGGGAAATCCCTAGATTCAGTGAGAAGGAAACAGAGAAAGGAGCTGTCTACAGGGGAGCTTTGGTCTGGCAGGGAGCTATGACTCCTGCCATCAGAGACTTCCTTTCTGAGGAGGGGAATGTCTGTACCCTGAGGTTGCTTTCAGTCTTATGGGCCTGACCCAGTTGGTGCCCTTCCCAAAAGAGCTCACCCCAGCCATCGTAAGGTTTTAGATCTCAATTTGGAAAGGGACTTCCAAGGCCACTGAAGCCAACTCCTTCATTTTTAGCACTCATATCTGATTCCCAGCCCACCTTCCACCAGACACTGTGCAGGTCACCTCCTCCTGGAGCTTCTGGTCTGATGTAATAAATGTCTTACACATGAAAATGGCATAAGCACATAAACTCTAGTGCTTATGAACTTGTAATGGCCAGGCGGGGCAGCGTCCATTAGTGCTGAGGGAGAGGTTGTAGCAGGACCACCGCCAGGTGGAATTTGTCTAGGAAGGCTCCAGGGCCAATCCACAGAAAGCTCATATCCTGTAATTAACACCTACCTCCATAGGTCACTACTATTCTGCTGGCATCTCCTTATCTCTTGAGTACCCTCAGCTAAACATCAGCCTAGGAGGTTATTGGCTAGTTCTTATTAATAAGTAATAGCGTCTGAGGATTGTGCAAACCATGCAGGAGATTTATGGAACTGTATCGTATATAAGGCTGGTACTTCATATCTCAGCCAAGCATCCAAGCTCCAGGAAAACAAGTGAACCCTCAAGGCACCCACCTCCCCACCAGTGTCTGGTGGATGGTGGCCTGGGTATCAGACATGACTGCTGAAAATTTCAGGGCTGGACTATCTGGCTTCTAAGGGCCCCCTCCACCTTTAGACTGGGAGCCACGGCACTGTGTGTGGTCATTTACAAATGATCCTCCTGTGGTTGGGGCTTGTAGCTATTGGACTGGTTCTGTTCCGAGTACCATTCCTCTCCAGTTATAATATAGCATAACATAATGTAATGTAACATAATGTGATATACACATATGTATGTGTGTGTGTGTGTATGTGTGTATATATATATATATATATATATATATATATATATATATATATATATATATATATATATACACATACACACACACAAGCATACCCTTAACCTTGTCTTTCTGTGTCCACCCTGTTAGGGAAGAAAGGATACCTGACCAAACCTGTAGCTACCTCTACTTCCTAAGATCATTAAAACGCCAGGAATCAACTTCTTCAGGTGGCCTTGTGACACATCTCCCTCTAAAAAGACCCTGTACCCCAAACTTGGCCATCTTCATGAGAGCCCAGGTGTCATAATATTGCCATTTTGCAGATCAGCTAGCTAAGGTTCAGAGAGGTTATAACTTGCCTAAGTCTCATGTCTGAACTTAGGTCTTTTGCACTCCGTCTAGCTCTCTATCTGAAATTCCATGCCTGAATTTCTATTATGGTGATTTGTCCTCAGGTCCTTTTCCCTAAAGGAAACCAGGAAAGGTGTACTTCATGAAAGCACTTCTAGTAATAACAATAATAGCATTTAGCATCGATGTAACACCATTTCTATAAGGCACCAGCCCCAGCTGAATTAGAAGTTGCCATCTTATTCTGAGACTCTAAGTTGATGGGAATTAGTATTAGAGAGTGGATATTGCTCTAGAATGTTCTTTTGCCTTTCTTCCTTTAACTCCAAAGTCCACAGTGGTGTTGGGAGGGAACCGTGAGTCTGGGGTTCACAGATGTGGTTTGTATTAGGGCTGGGAAGGTCAGGATCAGCAAGTGATGTGGCCAGCCCTAGGGAAAACACAGGCCAAGTTGGGTAGCATCAATGATCAGGGTTCAGAGGATGTGGTCAGGATTAGCAGGGGGTGGCATTTGGAATTAGAGGGGGCTATGGTTGGCTTTGGATGTGATAGCATTAGGGAAAGCATTAGCATTTGTGGGGGGATGTGGTCAGAGTGAGAGGGGGGTATAATTGAGTTGGGGAAACATGATCAGGGCTGGGGAAAGCATGATTAGGATTGTGGGAGGACATGGAAGGAAAATGTCTTTGGGATTGCAAGGTCAGGGGCCGGGTCAGGATTGGGGAATGTGGCCAGGCTTAGAGAAGCCAAATCATTTCAGTCTGATCTCTCCCTTTTTCACGGCCAAGTTGAGCATAGGAAGTCTCATGTGAGGTGAGGGGAAAGGCTCTGAGCTCCACTGTGCTGTCCTGTCCTGCAGGTCTGACCTGGAACTGCAGTTTAAGTGCTACCATCATGAGGACAGGCAAATGAACACCAACTGGCCGGCCTCAGTCCAGGTCAGCGTCAATGCCACCCCTCTCACCATCGAGCGCGGAGACAACAAGACCTCTCACAAACCTCTGCACCTCAAGCATGTCTGCCAGCCAGGAAGAAACACCATCCAGATCACGGTCACGGCGTGTTGTTGTGTAAGTACAGAAAGGCCGTGCCCACTGCCACCATCCCCACTCCTCAAAGATTGTGCCGGGGAGGCTGTGGTGCCTTCCCTCGGACCCAGGAGGACCAATGGCCTTTACAGCATGCTGCTGTTGGAGTCTTTGTTTTTTAAAAATAATTTTTATGGACCTTTTGTTTTGAGATCACCTAGATTAGCCCTTTATCACTAGCCCCTTTCCCAGACAGCTATCCCTTATAACAAAACATTATTAAAAAAAAAAAAAAAAGGAAAGAAAGAAAAAGACAAAAGGGAACCAAAGTTTCCCCAAAACTTTCACCTGTTGCCAGCATATTGTTAACCAGACAACAACTTGAACAGCTTGTTTTTAAGTTGTTGGTCACCTTAAACATTCATTTGCTGGCTCATTCCCTAGATGCTTTCTGGGCTTATACAACCATCCCCAATAACTTTATATTTAAATGCTTTTTATATGTTTATATAATTAACCTTATATTTATGCTGTAAATTGTATTTTTAAAAATTTATTATATTTATTATGTATATATATATATATGTGTGTGTATATATATATAAACATGTATTTATCTTCCCAATTAGAATGTAATCTCATTGAGAATAGGGATTGTTTCATTCCCAGCACCTAGACCACAATTTTAATTTTTGCCCACAAGAAAAACTTGAGAAACTTTGCCAGATATTTCATGGAAATCTAGGTAAAATATATCTACACCTTTTCCCCTGATCTTCAAATCAAGTAGCCCTGTCAAAAAAGGAGGCAGAGTTTGTCTAGCATGACCTGTTCTTGATGAGGCCACAATGGTCTTTAGTGATCACTGCTTCCTTTTCTAAATACTCACTAACCATCCTTTAGATACCACACTCTAGAATTTTGCCAGGAGTCAAAGTCAAGTTCACAATTGCAGAAACTGTTCTTTTTCCCTTTTTGAAAAAAGAAACTGAAATGACATCTCTACTGATATATCTTGTATTTACTTATCTGTGAACAGAAGAATGTCAGCTCCTTGAGGGCATTCACTTTTATATTTATATCCACAGTGTATAGCATATAGTAGGTGTTTAATAAATGCTTCTTGCTCGATCCTTGAGGGCTCATACTGTGCTGCTTTGTATCCCAAACTTTAGTGCCAGTGACAAATTAAGCAATCCAATAACAAGTATTCATTAAACACCTACTGTGTGCCAGGCTCTGTGTTAGGTGGTATATCTCCACCTCAGAAAACAGAACAACGGATTTTTAGGCAAATTTAGGCTTGTTAATAAAGAAAAATTTGCTAACAATGAGAACTGATCGAAAGTGGGAGGCCCAGCAGAGGCTGGTTGGCCACCTGTCAATTCCTTGGGAGAGGGGGTTCTTGTTCTTAAAGGGTTACTCTAGAGAGTCTTCAGGAGCCCTGCACTGTGGAGATTCTGTGATTCTCTTTTAATTCTCACCATAACCCTTTGGGGACAGTGATGCAGTGTCCCCAGTTTTCAAATGGGAGTGCTGAGGCTCCAAGAATTTCAATGGCTTCCATTAGGTTTCACAGGTAGCAAATGTCTAGAACCCAAGCCTTTTGATTCCAGGTTCAGTGTTAGACCTCATTGTTGGTTCTCTGACCTTCTGCCTTGGTTTCTGAGGTCATACCTCCCAGAGGGGCCCAGCTCTTCTAAATCTTGACCCCTTTTCTTTCCCTTGGCTACTTGAACTTTGTACTGTGAACCCCAAACTGCGACAGGCTCCAGAGTGAGCAGATGACCATTAGTCTTCCTATGTAGACCCTGGTTCCCAAGAGACAACATGGCAAAGTAGATAGTCCTAGATCCAAAGTCAGGATGGCCTGAGTTCAAATCCTGCACCTAATACTTGCTAGTTGTATGACCTAGGCAGGTCACGTAATTTCTCTTGAGCCTGTCTCCTCAGCTGGGAAAGGAGAGGGTGTTGGATAAGATGACCCCTCAGATCCCTTCCTGTTCAACATCTATTAACCAGTGGTCCCTTGAGTATCTGTGGCTGCGGGTGGTGGTGCAGTTATAGGGATGTAATCCAAACAGCAGCAATAGTGACTGCCTGTCATGCTACATAACAAACAACCCTGTAAGGTAGATAATACAAGTATTATTATTCCCATTGTACGAATCAAGAAACTGAGTCTCCTCCCTTTCTCCGGCAGTCGCATCTGTTCGTGTTGCAGCTAGTACACCGGCCCTCCGTCCGCTCTGTCCTGCAGGGCCTGCTCAAGAAGCGCCTCCTGCCTGCCGAGCATTGTATCACAAAGAGTGAGTCTGGCTGAAGTGGGCTTCACTGGTGTGGGAGAGATGGGAGGGGACAGAAGCCAGCCTGGGCTCCCCTTTGGTCGTCGTGGCTGGAGAGATGTTTAGGGACTTAGCACTTAAGGAACCACAGTGGATCCAGGCAAGACCCCTGATCTCCAGCTCTAATTAGCCACTGAGAAAGTCTTTCCTGCGCCCCTGCTGTGTACTCAGTACTGTGCCAGGCATGGGAAAGTTCAGAAATCGCAGGACTTGGCAGATGTGTGTGGTCCCTTGTCCTAAGGAGCTCACAGTCTTCCTGGGGTGACAGGATAACACACATGAGCCGACCACAGATCACTAAAGTCTTGTTGGAAACATCCCAAGCTTGAGTGTGCAGGAATCAGAGGAAGCAGGGTTGAGGTGGCTGGGCAGGGTGGGCTTCTTGGAAAAGGTAGGGCCACAGCCAGCCACTGAAGGATGGGTGAGCTTTCAGCTAGGGAGAGAAGAGGTGGGAGGGGAAGTCCAGATGCAGAGATGAGGGAAGATCTCAAAGTTAGCGTTGAACAGCATAGGTCCAGCCTTTCTTTAGCAGAGGGCCTGAATTAAGGGTGAGGGGACCCCAAGCAAAGGTGGGAGACACTGCCAGGAAGCTGATATACAGGAGCCTGAGGGCTGATTTCATAAGCCCTGGCCCCCTGGCCTTGACCTCCACAAAGACTGAGGAAGAAGTATGGGATTTAAAGCTAGGCAGCATGAGGGACCTGGGGCAGATCAATGGAAAACTAGGCAATGGAACCAATGGCTGAGGAAAGCAAGAGAATGGACAAGGATGGGGAATAGTGTCATCCAGACTTCAGAGCCTGGAGCAGGCTGTGCACATATACACCCATCATCTGTGACCTCCTGAGTATGCAGGCTGAGAAGGCCCCTAAGAGACCTTCCACAAACATGGGGAGAAAGTACATGCAATTCCTGGTGCTTTCATCCATGAGAATAAGGAAGGTTGGCTCAGAGTGCTAGTTAATCTTTTGGTGGGAAGAAGGGATTCAGACCTGTAATTTCAAATGGCATTGGTGTAAGGTACTCACAATGAGGAACTGTCTGAACGAGTGCAGATCACCCAGGGACCATCAGTTCCTAGTCTTTGAAAACAGTGTTCTGGGGGCAGCTCATTCCAGCCTTGGAAGCCAATTGTTAAATTTTCAGCAAATGCTACAGATCAGAGCATGATTTATTGCTCTCTTGATTTCCAGGCTTAAGAAAATGGTGGCAAAAATTTTAATAATATAGTTTTCTCCCCCAGAGAACTGGTTGTTATACATTTACCCAAATGCTAATTATTCTTAGAACTTCCTGGGACATTGATAAGTTAAGTGACTTACCCAGGGTCACACAGCTAATGTGCATGTCTAAGAACAGCTGTCTATCCACTACATCCACCTTCATTCAGTTACCCTAGCAGTTGTTTAGGTAATGTGCTCATCTGGACATGTGGCTGTACAAGTACTTCCTTAGAGGCTCAGGTTGCTTTTTCTGCCATGTTTTTTCCTTCTGGTAGTAGGGATATGTTTGACAAAGAGAATTCCCCTCAGCAGGGAGGTGACCCTTGCCATCCTTGCACAATGAGCTGTTGGCCCATTCTCTGAAGCTTTTCCAACCAGTCTTTCCCCTCCTCCCTCCCCTACCCCCCATTAATAGAAGGCCTCTCATTTCCTAGGATTTGGTAAAGAACACAGATTGCTGCAGCTCCTGCAGCAGCAGTGAAGGTCTCCCTGCAGATAGGTCTGGGACAGGCACGTAGCCAGTGTGATGAATGTCTAGGTGCTCCTCCCAGGTCTGCCCAAGGCTCATCTGGCTCGTCCCCACATTCACAGGCATTCATCAGGGCCACTGAGGAGCGGCTCTCAATACTAATGAGGTTGCAGTGTCTCCTAGAAGCCATGGAGCTGAGCAGGGACATGTCTCAAATATTAATGGAAATATACTGGGGCTTTGGTGACGGGGGACGGGAGGGAGGAGAGCAGTTGATGAGGCTCTGGTAGTCATTAAATCTGCAGGAGAGATAGATGGTATTTGTACGGACCTTTTCTGCAGACAGATTTATTATCCCCTGATGAGGAACAACCAGGGGTGGCTGTTTTCCTAATCCCTGTGTCTGTAACCTCTTGCAATAGTCAAGCGGAATTTCAGCAGCGTGGCCGCCTCTTCGGGCAATGCCACCCTCAATGGAGAGGACGGCGTGGAACAGACGGCAATCAAAGTGTCTCTGAAGTGTCCGATTACATTCCGACGGATTCAGCTACCAGCGAGAGGCCATGATTGCAAGCACGTCCAGGTCAGTGGGCAGGGATGATACCTCTGCTCCTCTTTTTATCTGGGGCCAGGCAAGGTCAGCTTGGGACTTAGATGCAATGGGGGTGGGAGGCAGAGAAGAGTTGATAGGAGCAGCCCCCTTAAATCCTAGTGCTGTTGCTAAGGGGAGCTCCCTAACTTTTTGAAGATGCCATAGGAGCCAGTGACAGATACATCCGGCTTCACTTTACCCCAGCTGCCATCCCATGCAAATGTCCTTCAGAACCCACACTGCCTAACATAAGGCCATCATTACACTCCCGTCCGGGCTGTGACTGCTCCCTGTTCCCCAGTCCCAGCCAAGTTGGCGCTCTGGCTCCCACTCTGCATCCCAGTTGCTCAGTGACCATTCTGCCAATCACTCAGTCAACGAGATCTTCCTGCTTTACCACTGTGATTATGATTGTTCTCAAAAACCTTTAGTGAGTCCCCATTACTGCGGGTGGGTTGGGTTGGGTTCTTGGGATAGAAAGACAAAGATGAAAGTCCTCACCATCTTCAGAGAGCTTAAAGACCAGGCAGGGGAAGCAACATGGACGTATAGAGATTGATACCAGATAGATCCAAAGAGACTTGGAAGGGGAAGCACTAGGGTGGGGAGTGGGATGGCAGGAAACAGTTCAGTAGGAAGACCTGTTGTAGATGGAAGAAAACCAATTTGGCTAGATCACAGAACGCTTGGAGGGGAATGAGGAAAAATGGTTCAGGGATCAGATGGCGAAGAACTTGGATAGTCAAACAGAAGGTTTTATATTTGATCCTAGAAGTAAATAAGGGGCTACTTGAATTTGAGTAGCAGAGTGACATCTCCAGTTTTAATGTTCACATCCAGCCCTGTTCTTAAGGAATGAACCGTTCTCCACCATTGTGATTTGCCTTGAAGAAAAGAGTTTAGCAGGGTCAGATATTCTATCACACAGTCTGGTGGTAGGATTCAGAGGCAGGATTCTGAATCAATTTCTATGGAATCATGAACCTGAGCCATGGTACCTGGCTTTGAATCCTGTCTCTGCCATGTGTGTACACATATGTGTGCACACACATACACACGCACACAACCTTTGTATCTTTGGTAACTTAGCCCCTCTAGGCCTCTGTGATGTCATCTACAAAATGAGATAGTTGGACAAGGTGACCTGGAAAGGCTCTTCCAGTCCTCAAGCTACACTCTTATGAATTTACTATATGCCCTTACCTCACCCTCTGGACCCCACAGTCTCACTGGGGAAAGGACCAGGGAAAGTAACAATCCAAGACAATATCCAAAGGGCCATCACAAGGCTGTAACCTTCTAAGTACCAGGGACTTGTGGAAGCAGTAAATGGTCTTGAGTTTATGGTGGGGACCATAATCCCTTAGGTTGGGATGATCAAGGAAGGCTTCAAGGAGGAGGTGGGAATTAAGCTGGGCCTTGAAGGGTGAGTGTTCTTAGGACAGACGAGGGGCAGGAAGTTAAGCAAGTTGAAGACAGTGGACCAGGTAAGAGGTGATAGTACAGCTTTCAGACTCGGAATGTTGCATATAAGGAATAATAGGACTGTGTGCAGAAGCTTCTGTCCCAGACCCAGAGGCATTTTATCAGAGGAAAAAGGAAAAGGTTGCAAGTGTTCGCATCCAAGCCTCAAGGCAGAGTGGGTTGCATTTCTGTGCTCAGGTCCCATGTGCTCATTCTATCTCTCATCTTTGCAGTGTTTTGATTTGGAGTCATACTTGCAGCTGAACTGTGAGAGGGGGACCTGGAGGTGTCCAGTGTGCAAGTGAGTAAGATTGTGTCCCGGGGAGCTGAGACCATCCCCAAAAGACTGGCATCTTGAATTCATCCATCTCAGCCAGCTAGATAACCTACTGGAGCCTGCCCCTCCTCCGAATTGCCAGCTTGGTGCTGGCCTTATCCTTCTGAATGACAGTAGTGGCCAGGCATTCCCTCCCCACCCCCAACTCCCTAATCCCAGTGACCATCCAAAAAAAAGGAACAGAATTGAGGAGCAAGGCCTAGCTAAAGTGGGGTGGAAAACAGGCTCAAGGTTCAACACACTGAAAGACAAGTCATAAGACATTGAAATGGATCTTTAGGAATCTTGAGAATGGACCTTCTGTAAAGGGCTTTTAAGAGCAGTATACACACACACATACACTCTACTCAATCTTCTCTCTGTCTAGTATGGGTTAAATAGCCAGGAGAGTAGGTTAGTCAACCCTGTGAATAGAGAGAGAATGGTGGATGTCCAGTTCAAAGACACTTAGAAAGGTATGCCGACCAGAATCCTGGGCTTGGTCTAATAGGGGAACAGTCAATGATTTGACTTTTCTTCTTGTCTAGTAAAACTGCTCTGCTTGAAGGCCTGGAGGTTGACCAGTACATGTGGGGAATCCTGAATGCCATCCAGAAGTAAGTGCCAGTGAACTGAGGAGAGACAGTGGGGGGTGGGGGAGTGGGGTGCAGTTGGCTTTGGATTCTGATGCTCAAGGCAGTGGCTAGCCGCTGTTTTCCGCTTTGTTCCAGTAATAAAGGGGCCACTTCCACCCACCTTATAGTGTTTCTGGGTTCACGTTTGGGGCCTCAATTCAGTTCAGTTCAATAAGCATTCATTTAACATTTATCACTCTTTAGTTTTAATTTTATTGATATCTTCTATTTTTAAATTGTTTTCATTTCCAGAAAGACCTTTCCCCATCCCCTGCCCAGGAAACCCATCTTCTCTGATGAAAAATAAAAACAAGAAGGGATTAAAAAAAAAAAAGTGGTTTAGCCAAACTAACCAGCCCATCAGTGGAATGCTAATGGGGCAATGGGTCTTGGCCTTCCATGTCTGTCCAGAAGAGAGAGAAAGTGCCACACTTTCTCATCTTTTCTCATGAACCTACCTTGGTCATTCTCACTACACAGTTTGGTCTGGATTTTGGGTTGTTTTTTGTTTTTTGTTCCTTCTGTGTTGTCTTTTGATTTATAGTGCAGTATTTATCATGGTTATTATCTTTCTAGTTCTGTTTCCCTCACTGCATTTTTTTTTCCATAGGTTAACTAGGCCATCTTTTGTCTTCTTTCTTATCTAACCTTAAATCACTGAATGGGTGTTGCTTCAGACAAACTGAGACCTGGGCTCAGGGGTGGGGAACCTGCAGCCTGGAGGTCACACTGGCTTTCTAGGGCCTTGCTTTGGCCTTTTGACTGAGTCCAAGTTTTACCGAACAAATCCTTTTATTAAGGGGATTTGTTCTGTAAAGTCTGGATTCAGTCAAAGGGCAGCACTTGAGGGCCGCATGTGACCTCACCCCGCGGGTTCCCCACCCTGCCTTACCTTAAAAAGGCAAGGTCCCCCGATGCATCTGGGGTCTTCCCCAGTTGTCTTGCCCCCATCTTGCCACTGGACTCAGATTCTGGAGGAGGGAGTAAGGCTGCTGACTTGAATAGCTCTGCCTTACTTCAATTTAGTTCACTTGCAAGTCCTGACATCATTGATCCTCTTCAAGAACAAAGGACAAATAACAGTCATATTCAAAAGAGTTTATTAAATGTCACTTGCTTGGGCTGTGAAGATAAACAAGCAAACAAAACCCTCAGTCCCTAACCTCAAAGGGCTTATGTTCTCTGGATTAAGTTAGCTTAAGACCTCACTGGGTAGGACCTTGAGCAAACGTGATGGAATTGGATTGGACCTCCCCGGTCCCTTCATCTCTAAATCGGTGACTAATGAACAGTCAAAGAGTATTGGGGCCTCAGGTCCCAGGCCCTAGGTAGCCCCAAGGGCTCATCCTAAGTAGTATTCTGCAAGGCCAAAGGTGACCTGTACCATCTGACCTGGGCTCCAAGACAAGAAACAAAGCTCCCCACTCCTTTCTCTCCCTTCTATTGACATCCAGAAACTGATAAGTGACCTGGGAAAGAGCAAAATGTCCAGGTCCTAGGAGAAAAACAGCCAACTTCTTTTATATGTGGTATCAAGGCATACTGGAGAGAATACTGAGCTGGGAATCAAGAAATCAAGTCCCAGCTCTGCCCCTGCCTCATTCTGGGGCCATTTTACAAGTGAGGAAAATGAGGCCAGCTCATCACTTGTCCTCACCCCCTGTATCCACTCTTTTGTCTTGCCTTATTGTTTCTACATTAACACCACCTTTCCTATGGATCCTCTTCTCTCCAATCACCTAACTGCCTCCCCCCAGGTCAGTCCTCATCACCTTTCCCTTGGGCTGTTACAGTAGCATTCTTGTTAGTCTCCCAGCCTCAAGTGGATCCATCTTCTCCTTGGCTGCCAAAGCATAGGCCTGCCCATGTCACCTCCTGAGCTCCTACCTCCAGGACCAGACAAAAACTCTTCCATTGGGGCACTCCAGGCTCTTCATAAGCTGGCCCCTTTCTCCATTCTCAGCCTCCCACCACAACCCACTACATACACATAACAGTCCTTCATCTGACTTGGTGCCTTTGCCCTGGCTGCCCCCTCTACCTGGAATTGTTCTCTGGTCTTCCTTGTGCTTTGGTGTAGCTTCCTTCCAGACCCAGCTCAGATCCCACCACCTGCAGAGGAGTTTCCCTATTCCCCTGGTCCCCACCCCAGCTGTCAGCACCTTCTCCTCTGAGATTGCCTTGCATTTACTCTCCATCAATCTTATCCCCAAATATGTTGTCTCCCCCTTTAGAATGTGAATTTTTTGATGACAGAGCCTGTGTTTTTACCTTTCTTTGTAGCCCCAGAATTTAGGACAGCGCCTGCAACATAGTAAACCTTTTAATAGATGCTTGATGACTGACAGACCAATTAACTTTGTTTCAAAGAAGAGATGAAAGAATATATGTTCAAATGCTTTAAAAACCTGATCTGAAGCTGCCTCTTGGGGCAGATCCACAGGGATCCTGAGCCATTTTCCTTTGTCATTTGCAGCTCGGAGTTTGAAGAAGTTACCATTGACCCCACATGTAGCTGGAGGCCAGTCCCCATCAAATCCGATATCCACATCAAGGATGACCCAGATGGCATCCCTTCCAAAAGGTTTAAGACAATGAGCCCCAGTCAGATGATCATGCCCAATGTCATGGAAATGATCGCAGCTCTGGGCCCTGGCCCATCCCCCTATCCGCTTCCTCCTCCGCCTGGGGGCACCAACTCCAATGAGTATAACAGCCAAGGTAGGTGAAACCAGGCCCCAGTTCTCCAAGAATGGCGTCCGAGGAGGCCCAAAGAGCATGAGAGGGCTGAGTTTAGGACTTTGGCTTCCAGAGATCCCAAAGTACACATCCTTCCTCCCCTGCTTCTCGGTGCTGTTTTGTCCCACCCGCAGCCATCATCCAAAGCAACTTCATAATATTGGGTTCCTTTGACTCACCTATGTGACAGAGGAGGAAAGAACATGAAGGACGATGCTGGTCCACAAAGAGGATATTGCAAGCTTCCTCTTTTTCTGGATTGTAGTTGGAGCTGTGAATATACACTCCCTTCACTCCCCTCCCATGCCCAACCCCCACTGACACACCCCAGTCCTCTACTCCCCGGGTAAATGAGCAGCCACAGAAGCAATGGGGGAAGGTGGGGAGGAGAGACTGCTTCTACATGCTGTGTCATCACCATCACGCTTAGTCACAGCACAGAGCCATTCAGAGCTGCCATATTGGTCATATTTTGTCCCCCAGGGTTAGTGTGCCTCACTCACAGGTGTCAGAATTCCTGCATGAGCCTAGAGCTCTGCTGCATTTATTTACAGAGCTGGGATGAGGGAGGGATGATATATTGGGACAACAGGCACATAGGCCTTTCCTTCAGAGGGCTTTGTCTTTTAAGAGAAATTATCTGAATTCCCTAGGCTGTCTGTCTTTGCTGTCTCCCTATGTGTGTCCCTGCCCTTGACCCTGAGTAACCTGATTGTTTAAGTTCATTGGCCCATGGCTACAGGCTTCAACCACACATGGTCGGTGGAGAGCCACTCCACCAAGCTGGAATCAGACACCATCAGTGGGGTGCTGTCTGATGAGAGAACCTCATCCTTTCCACAGGGATGTACCATACATGTTCCCATGTTCAGGAATTATTTTACTGCTGGAAAAATAATCCCCTTCCATAAATAAGCTTGAATTTCCAGGGAGTCTTCTTGTAGGGAATTTTGAGTTCATCTTACGTGTTGTCTTTCTCATCCTCTTAGCAAACAAGGGATTGTGATGCCCAGGGGGCAGTGGGTGGCACAGAAAGGCCAGGTTACTGGTGGTCAAGTCATACAACACTGTGTAGTCCATTACACAGCAAGCCAGGATCAGAAAATGGAACCAGAACAAAGACTCCATCCTATTTACTCTTAACACAGCTTTGGGAAGGCAGTAAGGTGGAAAGAGCCACACAGTCAAAGAATCATAGAAACCAGATGGGCATTGGGAGATCAGTGATGTCAACTCACCCATTTTATGAATAAGGAAACTGAGATCCAGAAAGATGAGCTAACTTGCCCCAGGTAACCCAGCTCATTTGTGACTGAGAGAGAACTACAGCCTGGAGTTCCTGATTCTAAGAGTGAAGTTTTGTCACTAACTTACCATGTGGCTGTGGATGAGACACTTCAATTCTCTGAACCTCAGTTTCCCCATCTGTAAAATGAAGGAGATGGACTAGATGCCCCCTAAGCCTTACTCCCTTTTCATATGTTTTTTTTCCCCTCTATTTCCCATGATGCTGAGCATCTATGTAGGGGTTCCGTCTGTATATGTGATTTGGTCATTTATCTGTTAGGCTGGCTCAGATGAGTTTCTAGCCTGCAGAAGGCCCCTGTAGGAAAGGGCTGGTCAGCCACCAGTGGCTGACATTACTGCTGAAAGCACCAGCTGCAGCTTGAGGGCATCAGGAAAATTCTCTTCCTCCTATGACTTGTCAGTGGAAAACCCCTGCCCTTCTCCCCACCAGTGTGCCTTTGTTTCCCTTCCCAGCTGAATAGGCCCAAGGAATTTCAGAATCTGAGCTGAGCCCAAGAGAGATGGCTCCAGATTCCTCAGTAGAGATAGAAACTTGACTCAAGCCCCGTCCCATGCCTCATGTAGAGGTCCTAGTGCCCAAATGCTATCTGTCTAGTGGGTGACCCCCCCCTCCCCTCCCCTTGTTTTCACCCCCTCAGGCAACAACTACCAAGGCCACGGTAACTTTGACTTCCCCCATGGGAACCCCGGAGGGACGTCCATGAATGACTTCATGCACGGGCCCCCTCAGCTCTCCCACCCCCCGGACATGCCCAGCAACATGGCTGCCCTGGAGAAACCCCTCAGTCACCCCATGCAAGAAACTGTAAGTACCCTCTCACCGTCATCCTCCCTTCCTTTCTCTGACCTACCTCACCCCCTCTTCCTATCTAAATCCTTTACCTTCTTCTTGGACTGGACTGGGGAACAAGGGTCTTAGTATGAGACACTTCTTTGTGGGTTTTTGTTCCTTTCCCAGCAGAGACAGAGGCCAAGTTGTGGGAATGGGAGCCAGTGGGCAATGGGGTCAAGTCCTGCCAATGTTTTCAAGTGTAGTATTAGCTAGTGGACTGAGGCTTAGCTTCTTTTCTACCTCTAAGATTCTAAAATTCTGTTGCGATGGCCTAAGTGAGGTGTCTTCCAGCTCTGAGATCGATTCTGTAGTCTCTTCAAAGACGAGTAGTCTCTCTCTTCCCTTATCATATATACACACTACAACAAAGTCACCGTGCACTGGATCGTGTAGAGGAAAGAGGATCAGATTTACAGTCAAACAACCTGGATTCACATGCCAGGGTTCACTTGTCAGTTCTGCGAGGTACTATTTATTTGACCTTGGGTGTCATTTCATTAGGACTTAGTTTACCCATCTGTAAAAGAGAAGAGGTAGGCTACCCAAAGGTCCCTTCAGCTCATATGATCCTGATTTATTCAGCCTTCATCCATTCAGTGTTCAAATCCCAAATCCAATGTTCACTGTGGAACCAAAGTCTTAGAACATCCTTCTCAATCCCAAAATAATCACAAACAGCTGTCTTGGAGTTTTACTCACCATGATATTATTTTGCTGTTTGTATGGCATGTTATCCTTTTCAAAGGAGATTTTTTGAGCATTCTACTGATTCTCAAAGAAGAGGCCATGAATTTTCTAAGGCCATACAGGGCAAGATAGCAGAATTAGGCTAGAAATAGAATTAAACTAGCATCTGAACTTGGCTCTACTGACATCCTTTGCTGATCTCTCTCCCACCTTGAGAATGAATATGAGTCAGGGCAAGTAAAGAAGGCTTTCCAAAGTGCTACCGGAACCAGTACAGGGTGGAGTAGGAGGGAAAGGGTGGACAAGCATTTGTTCGTTTCTGAGTCTTCCCTGCTTGACTAGTCATGGTGCCTTGACTTGCTTTGGTCACCTTTCCAGATCAACCAGTTAGTCGGCTGTGGCTTCTTTTCCCTCCTTTCTTCCCCCAGCAAGTGAGTAGGAGTGCAAGGATCCAAGGGGTAGATGGAATCCCAAATGCCCAGCCACTTCAAACCAGATTCATTGGGACCCAATTCATGAGAATGGAGTGTTGGTGCCATTTTTTTTCCCTGAATGGGCCAGAGAGCTTTAGATAAAAAGGCCAAGAGCAATAATTATTAGCACCCCACCTCGGGGGAGCAGCTTTATATTTTTCACAGAGAAGACATTTATAGCTTCTTTTGACCTTTGAGACATAAGTTAGATAAAAATCATGTATTATTGCTACCATTTTATAAATGAAGATACAGGTTCAGAGGCCTTAAGTGACCTGCCAGAACCAAAGCCTGGATCCCCATGGTGGTGTTCTGTCCCCTGCCTAGAGGAGGAGAGGCCATTGGAGACAGTAGTCTTTGGAGACATGAAAGTCTGAGGAAAAAGGGATGTGTATTCTTTGACCTCTCAGACGTTTGCTATAAAATAGTAACCTGTCCCATGGCTTGGAAAGTTGTTTTCAGGTTGGTTTGGATTTTTTTAGCTTCTTTGGGTAGTTGAGCTTATGTGATCCTCGTACAACCTGCCTATATCTTCATCCTGCCCCCTCCCCTCTGGTTACCTGGCACGAACAATATTAGCCTTCTCCACATATAATAGATTTTTTCATGGTCCAGAGCACTTAGGACCTCGGGGGAGGTAAAAATCAAAAGGGGGGTTGGTGGAGGGGGACAAGAAAGAAAGGAAAACAGAGATAAAGTCTGTGTTGTGATTTTTGTCAGTCACACCACCTAGTTTCTTTGGGTAGTCTGCTAATTTCCATGGTTGGATGAAGGAATAGGCTGAGGCTTAGGAATCCCAAACCTGCGGAGAAGGGAGAGGGTGTCTTGTGCTGTGATAACCTTGGCCTTGGAACCTGCCATGGGGTCAGAGTATCACACTTCAGAGCTGTAGCTCAGAATCAGCTTTTAGGCAAAGGCTGTGATTTTAAAACAAAACAAAAATATGGCACTGTAGCTCACCTGAGAGCCTCTGGCTACGTGTGCCAATGCAGGGATAGAGAGCCTCAGGAAAGCAGAATTGTGGGCCAAGGAGAAAGGAGACTGGGCTTGCAAGAAGGAATGGGCTACCGGGAAAGGGGATTGCTCCCCAAAATCATGCAAGTCACAGATCAAGTCTTGACCTCCCAACACCCAGAGAGCTGAGTCTCCATGAGGTGAAATATTTGAAGATTTTATTAGGAGCTTCTAAGAGCATTTCCTGCCTTCCCTCTTCCCACCTTTCCTAGTATACAGGGAGTGTGGTTAGCAGACAATAAGAGGAGGAATCTGTAGCCTTAAGATCATCCATTTTTCCATGATTCATTTCTGCGGATGCGGATGGTTCTGTTCACTCTAAATGTCAGTTCATTAGAGCATCTCTCCCCCTGCACACAAACAGCCTTCTCTACAGGTCAGACTTTGGTGAACAGACTGGCTGTGTATCCTTAAAAGCAACAAGGTAACAAGCCCATTTATTAAGGGCCTACGATGTGCCAGTTGCTTTAGTAGGTTCAGTCGGTACAGAGATGGAAATGTAAAATTTCCTGCCCTCAGGAAGCATCCATTCTCTGGCAGTAAATAGCACATACACATGTAAGTGAATACCAGTATCAATGTAAGTTGTCTGCCTAAGCAGCAGGATTAGGAAGGGCTTCCCCTAGAAGGTGGCGTCATTTTGCCCATGTTCCATAAATTTCAGAAGGAAGTAGGTCAGAATGCCCTTCTCGTTTGGAGTGAGATTTGCAGCATAAACAACACTATCTCTGGTCATTGTGTCTGTCTCCTTTCCCTTCTGAGATACCCCTTCCCCTATCTGAAGGGTCTCTGCCTTCTCTGACTTGGGGGTGGTAACTGTAGCTTTCATGCTTCTCCCTTTTCTGCTGACTCCAGTGGAGGGGCCTAGGAAAGTCCCCTCAGGTTTTGGCTTTTTCCTGACTCTGGGGCTGGCTTTTGATTGGAGTCCCATTTTGGATTGGAGTCCCATTTGGTCATGGTTTCTATGGTGGGACTATTCTGAGGATAATGGACTCCAGATCTTCTCCTCTTCCTAAGGTCCCATCGCCCCAGTGGCACCCAGGGGGTACTCCAGTGGTACATTGTCCCTCTCCCCAGTGAGACCTTTCAAGAAAGTGCCCAGTATGACCAAGGAAGTCATTTCTGGCATTCATGAAGCAGCTGGGTTTTCCAGGCCCTTAATTCTCCCTACTCCTCTGTCACAGGGAGCCAAGGGACTACCTGGAGCTGTGGTGGGTCCGTCGGGTGCTTTGCTCTCTGTGTCTGTGGGTGCCCCACCCCATGAGCTGCTGCCCCCCTCCCAGCTCTATTCTGTGGCTATGACCAGGGCCAGCATTTACATGCCTCTCCCAAACCCCAAAACATTCACATTTTGCTTTTCCATTTCTGACCACGCTCTTGTTCATTGTGATGGTGTCCTGGCTGGAGGAGACTAGGGGGCTGGGCAGAGGATGGGGAAGGAGAGACCGGGTCCCTCCGAGTCTCATGTCCGTGCTTGTGTCTTCAAGTCCCTTGTCCCCTCCCTCGTCTCCACCAGAGACACCCAGTGTGGTCCCCCTTCTTCATGGCGCTGTGGCCTGACCCTTCTTCCTGGTCAGCTGTTTTTGGGGGGCATCTTTGATTTTTTTCTTGGCAGAAGAGCATTCGATGTAAAGGGTGTTTTTGGTTTGTTTTGGTTTGGTTTTCATTTCTTCAGGCATCTCGTGCACTGTACCTTGTCACCTCACTTTTCTTTTTTCCTGCTTCTCTCCTCCTCCGCAGATCCCACATCCTGGCAGTTCTGATCAGTCCCATACTTCCATACAACAAGGTTTGCACGTACCACACCCCAGCAGCCAGTCAGGGCCACCATTACATCACAGTGGGGCTCCTCCTCCTCCTCCTCCTCCACCTCCTCCTCCTCCTCCTTCCCAGCCGCCCCGGCAACCACCTCAGGCCGCTCCCAGCAACCATCCACACAGCGACCTGACCTTTAACCCCTCCACAGCCTTAGAGGGTCAGGCCGGAGCACAGGGAGCGTCCGACATGCCGGAACCTTCGCTGGATGTAAGTTTGGGTCACCACTGTCATCTGCCTGCATTTAGGTCTGGCACCTGGATGTGCCCAAGAGACAGGGTGGGCCTGGGGGGCGGGGGGGAGGAGGGGGAGGAAAAGGGCAGGGGGTGGAACAGGAGGTGGGGTGTGTGGCCAGAGGGCTCCACCCTCTCCACCTGCCTGGGAGGTGGGTGGGTGAGATGAGTGGGCTCACATGGTTGGGGGGGGGGTCAACACATCTCTTCTCTGTATCCTGACTCCACTTAGGGAAGGGCTGGGGGACCCCCAGGCCAGGGGAGGATTATCCTCTCTGCTTTCATTTGGGGGTCTCTCTTCTTCATTAATAGGCCCTTTGTCACTTCTAACTGACTGAGTCACTGGGTCTTCAGGCCAGCTACCCTCAGTCTCCAAGGATAGAAATTCAAGGCTCTTGCCTTGGTCTGTTCTCCCCACACTCCTTAATTCAGCTTTATGGGGTTGGGGGTTTTTGGTTTGGGGTTTGGGTTTTTTTGGAGTGTTTTTTTTTTTTTCATTTTTGAGCTTATAGCAATTTGAGGCATTCAAAGGGTCTTCTCCTACCCTGCCCCCTTTTTATCCTCCCTCCTCTCCCCTCTTTCCTCTCCTGTTTTGGGTTTGTTGCTGTCTGTACTGCTCTGTCTCTCACTGGAGGGGACCAGAGGGATGGGATCTTAGCCAAAGCCAAGGGAACTTTGGGTATCCCTTTGTCTGTCTTGTCTGTGTGTGTGTCTCTGATTTTCTGGTTCATGTGTCATCCAGCCTTTTCTGTTTCACGTTCCATGTGGCCTTATTAGGGGCTCCCTGGGAGTTGGCAGTGGGGGTAGGTATGGCTAAGGGAAGGTCAAGCAGAACTAGGCCAACCAGGGGAGTGATTGGGAACCTCTTCCTCAGCCCAGTCTTGCCACCCAGGGTGAGAGAGACTGCCAATGGCTTAAAATCAGAGTCACCTCCCACTTGGGCAAGCTTCAGTGCCCTTTCCTTACTGGTCCCAGAGAGATGGATCCATTATTCCTTAGAGTGGTTGGGTACTCATAGCATCCATAGTAAGAAGCCTACAGTGAGAGGAGAAACCCAGTGTGAGTCATTGTAGAAAAAGGGAGGGCTGGAAAAAGAAATATCAGAGGATAAAAGAGAGTGATATCCCAGAAAAGGGTCAATTCCTTTAGGGTTTAGCATCTAAAACTAAGGCAGAGCATTGCAGACACAGGGCTCTGGGGCTCTGATCAGCCCTCCTTCAGCAAAGAGAGATTTTAGCTTTCCCACAAGTGAGGCTGTGGGACTGATGGGAGGCCTAAAACTGGAAGAGACCTCAGAGGTCATCAGGCCCATCCCCTCATTTTACAAATGAGGAAACTGAGTCCTGGGGATGATAAGTGACTTTCCTGAGGCCATGAAGGTAGTAGCAGGAGAGATTTGAAGCAGGTCCTCCGACTCCGAGGTTCCTTGTCCCCTGTAGCTGTTGCCTTGGCCCGTCAGATCCACTCAGCATCCCCTATTTGGGAGCAGCAGGGTCAAACACCCATAGAAACGGGGGCCACTAAATATATAAAGACCCCTCCCCTGCGAGCTGCATACTGACTTAGAAAACCACATTACTAATATTATCTGTGTTTTATTGTATTCTTATTCATTTTGGGAAATAGTTCCCATTTACGTTTGAATCTGGTTTAGGCCACACTGGGGAGTGTTGTGGACCACAGGTTTGACACCTCTGTCCTGGAGCACTGAGTCGAGGGGGACACACCAGGGTTATAAACTGGGTATGAGATGAATTATCAGGCTATCACCCTGTTACATACTTACACCTCCCTCCCCCTGGGGGGAGAAAAAAAAAACTAACAGTTTCAGTTAATTTTGAAAATCACTCTTTGTTTTTTTTGTAGAATTTCTCCTCTTAGAGACAGACTAGTAATGAGATTTTTAGATCTGCTTCTAAAAACTACTCCAGATATGTATGTGATCCCTTCCCTCCCTCATCCCCTGCCCTTTCCATGGGCATTGCCCTGGCCTCTTGGCCCACAGTCTAGGCTGTTATTCAGAGCATTGCCTCTGGGAGAAAGGGTTGTCATTAAGTATTTTCGTTAAGGTGAGCTAGGATGTGAACATCACAAGGGGGTCCTAGGATTCCCTAGAAGCCCTTTACTTTTCAGCTGAAGAGGGTCCTAAAAAAGAAGGGAGAATAAAGGTGCACAGGCATTGTAGACCCCTTTTCAGTTTGTAGTTAGCCCCATGGGGCTTCACTCCAGACTTAGTGCTTCATCAGGATGGCAGAGCAGGAACATGGAGGAGGGGTCTGCAAGGGAACGGAAACTGACCTCATCTCCCACAGTCACCGCCCACAAGCTATTATACTGTGGGGCTTTGAGAATGTGGCTAAGTGTGTGTACCAGTTCCAGATCATGGGTGATCACTGGAACCTGCACTGATGTGCTGTGAATACCAGAGTTGAGAGCAGAGGATGGGGAACCACTCTCTGAAAGGGAATTAGCAGGACATGGGGCCAGAAATTTTTCAAATATGCCCACCCATCCCCCATCCCCCAGCACTCTACAGAAATGCCTTCTCAGACCTTGGGTAAAATTCCTTCTAGAGATCTAACTCAAAGCATTAGGTTTTGACAGTCAAGGAGTGACTTCACCCTCCATTCCAACCACAGCAGCTCAATAGGGAAGTGAGACTGACCACAAGCCAGATGTATTTCCCAGCCTTTTGTCCCCATCTCAGTGGGGCAGGATATGTTTTGGTGGTGGGTAGTGGGCACTGGACCTGAATTCAAATCCCAGATCTGTCATTGAACAATGGTGTGAATCTTGGGCAAAGCACATGAACTCTCTGGGCCTCTGCTTTCCTCCTCCACAAAATGGAAGGGGTTGGACTAGCCCTGAGGCTCATGAGCTCACGCTCTTCTTTCTTCAGGGATAGAAATGGCACCATGAGTTGTCCTGTGCCCCTCTGGAGGGCAGCAGAGTGGCCCCTGGAGGTGTCTGCCTTCATTGACCAGCAGCCAATGCTGGTTGGCCTGCCCTCATCCCTGTCTCCATCTTTGTTTTCCAGCTTCTTCCAGAACTCACGAATCCAGATGAGTTGCTCTCGTACCTGGACCCTCCTGACCTGCCGAGCAATAGCAACGATGACCTTCTCTCACTTTTTGAGAACAACTGAAGCTCTCAGCTTTTAATCAGTCCCCTCCCCCCCTCTCCACACGTACACACACGCACATGCATGCAAACACACACACATACACACATGCACACATGCACACATACTTCTCCACCTCATGTAGCCCATGTCCTCCCAAGTTCTCCACCCCAGAACTTCTCATGGAGCTGGGGTGAGGTCTCTCCCTGCTATCACCTTCTCAGAACCATTGGCGCTTGGTGGAGAGACTGCAGAGGAGGAAGTGGTACCTTGGCCGCATGGGTTTGGGGGCCCTTAGAGCACCTGCTTCTGGCCCTGGCATGGCAAAGCCGTAAGTCCAGGGCAGCTGCGTTTCTGCCCATGTCCAACACAGTCCTAAAAAGAAGAGCCTTGTGATGGAGAAAACCATCCCAGCACATCTCTAGCTCAGCAAGGATAAGAAAGTGGCTCTCCCTTCCCCACCCCAATTCCTCCCATGCTGACCCAATGTCAGAAAACAACATTCTAACCCAGGGGTCTTCCATTTTTGAAACTGAGAATTCTCCCCGTCCACAACTTCCCAGCCTGGACACCTGAGCAACCACAGAACCAGAAATATGGAGATGGATGAATCAGGCGCAGTACCCTGGGGAGGGGCCACCCATGTGGGAGTGAGTCCTGCGGGTGCTAGCCAGAGCTGCTGAAGTCACCACCACCGGAAAAGCACAAACCGTCCAAGAGCGAGCCTCCCCAGGCCAGAGCAGACTGCTTTCTCCCTCTTCTCCCCAGAGCGGAGGGTTGCCATTTTCTTGACCACTGACCTCTCAGCCCCGACAGACCCCGTGACTGGGGTCATGCTACACATAGGCTCAGAGAGAATGGATGGAGATGAGGGCCTTTGAAGGGAAGGGGGAGGGAGAGTTGCTTTTGCTTTGGGTTCCAGCAGAAGGAGGGAACCATGGGGTTCTCTCTAAGATCATGGACAGTTGAGAGAATGGCTACAGGGTCATTTGAATCACAAGAGGACCCTACAGTTCCCTCAGCCCCTTTTCTTGAGGAACGGGGAGGGCGGGGCGGCAGGGCTGGGGTGGGAGGGGCTTGAAAACGTGGGGAAGAAGAGGACAAAGCTGGCAGGAGGCAGACAGTAATGTATACCTTGACTCCTATTTTTAAAAAATACAAAGACAAAATCAGTTTTAAATCATCTGCAGAAAGGAATGTTGGGATCTGATAGAGGAGTGACTCCCTTTTTTTGTGTGCTTTCTTTTGCGCCCCTCCCCTTCTGTCTCCAGGACTGTCCCGTGTCATCTGGTCTTCACACACACACTGCCTCCCCCCACCCTCCCAGTCCTGTTTTTTGTCCTGTTAAACATCAGGGTTTGCAGAAAGAAAGGAGAGAGGTGAAGTTGACCTTGACTAGGGCTTGGTCTTGGGGTCTGTCGAGAGCCATTGTTGTGTGTTGTCTCTTCCATCATTCTATCTCGGGCCCTGACTCCCCATTGCTCCTCTGCCCATCTTGGTGGGCCTGCATCCTCTAGGGAGTGCATATAGCTATGTCGGCAGACGTGCACACGTGCCAACCTCTCCTTTAAGGAATCCCATCTCAACTCTATCTCATGGACCATTCTTTGCCCTCAGTGGTTTAAAATTAACCTGACACTCCCTCCCAGTGTGACATGAAGTGTTTTTTGCTCATCCATCCATCTGTCTTTTCAAAGCCCACCTGTTTACCACTCTCCCAGGTCTTTGTGCCCTTGCCCCGGTTCTTCCATAGCTATTTAAATGTATGATTTTATTTGGGGTTAGCTTACATTTCTGTCAATGGGCCTGCTCTGGGCTTAGATGATGCTGGGTTTACTCCCAGCTACTCAAATCTGTAAATTCTTTGCTTCAATTTCCATGCTGTCATCACTGCCCCCTCCCAAGCTAATCTTTATTTCTTCCTTTCTCTGGGCACCCCTAGCCCCTTGCTGTAGATATTACCGGAAACGGCGGTCACTTTCATTTATTTCCAGTCTCCCATGTTCAGACTACCAGGTTTTCTGTAGAGAATTTGCCATCACACCTTTGTACTAGTTCGTTTGGTTTTTTGCATTTTTCTCAGATGACAAGTTGTTCATTATGCAAAATCAATTATTTTAAGAATCACTATTGTAAATATCTTTGTGAATATTTTAGTATCGTCTTTGATAATATTCAACATTTTCATGACCCGGTTATATCCTTTGCTGGTGTTTTTAAATACCTTGACTGAAGATGAAAAAAAAATGAGTCCTTTTTTAGAAAAAAAAAAGTAAAACAAAAAAAAAATCAAAGATTCTTTTTACAGACTTAAGGGAATGAAATTTCTTTTTATTTTGAAGATGTCAGCTCACCCATTTTAATCCATTTCCCAGATCCTTTGGCAGTAGAGCAAACAGCAAAACAAAACAGCATGAGCTAAAATCTGGATTGCTTTCAGTGGTGTTCCAGATGTTGCCATCCCTGGCGTGCCCTGCCATCCCACCCCGTCCATCCAGACCACACATACAAACACACATATGCACACACACTTGGGATAGAATGTGATTTGGGGGGTGGGTGGGTGGGGAATAGGCAAGTTCATTGTCTTCTGAGTGGGGCGATCTCTGTGGGAAGGTCAGCCCTCTAGACAGAATGGAAGGGTCCTCAGCAGGTAGCGTGCCCATCTCTGGAGACCCTTCTGATTTGCCCACGAGTAATGAGTTGTCTTCCCCCCAGTGCTACACTCCCATTTGTGCTGTGGCAGAGTTTCCCAGGACAAATCAGCACCTGCTACAGGTTTCCCACTTCCTAGGGAAGACAACAGCTTTCCTTGTCCGGCAAATTAATGTCAATCAAGCGTTTTCCCTTTAGACCTAAGCATCAGCTTTCTCAAACAGGCAGTGATCGAGAGAGACTGACCGCTTTATAGGGAGCCTTTCCCACATCATTTTGGGGACAAGGGAGGGACAGGCACGAAATGAAAGGGGGTCCAGGCTCTGGTTCTTTTTTTTTTATTATTATTATTAAGCTGTCAAAGGCGCTATTACCCTGAACAAGATCCACAAAGAGGAAATCATAACTTTGTAAGCAAGGGTGGCTCTCGAATCCCAAGATGGCGCCTCCTGTTCATATCTTGGTGAATAGAGCCGTTGGAGCTGTAAGAATCTCCAAGGTGCCCTGTGCTTCAGAAGGGCTGCACCTAAAGGAA
Source organism: Gymnobelideus leadbeateri (assembly GCA_011680675.1). NCBI lineage: Eukaryota > Metazoa > Chordata > Mammalia > Diprotodontia > Petauridae > Gymnobelideus > Gymnobelideus leadbeateri. The sequence continues at coordinate 179,459 of WOXC01008256.1, forward strand.
ACCTGCCCATGGGATCTACTGGCGTGTTTGTGTCCATGTTGCCAAAGTTAATTACAAGGTGGGATGGGGGGGTGGGAAAGCTCCATGAGAGAAATACGAGCATCCCCACCCTTTGGGCTTTTTAAAGCTTTATTTGTGTATCAAATTCCCAGTAGATTTTTTTTCTCCAGATTAAAATGTATATGTATATATATTTCCCCCTCCCCCAATGGAAGCCCAAATAAACCCACAGAGATCTACACTTCTGCTCACTGATAGAACTTAGGACCGACCCATCCAGACACCACCGTGTCAGCAGCAGAGACTCAAGGGACACGTCTGTACATATGTAAATGAGAAATAGAGACCTGTTAACAGAGATGCATTCATCTTCCTTGGAATGTGCATTTGATTTTATTTTGCAAAAAAGACAAACAAAAAAAAAAAGCTTGGAGCTCCATCTCATGTGGAAAAAAAAATAGATCCTGTCTGTTAGCGTTTGTGAAGTCTCAGCATTGGATCCACACTCTGCGATATGCGCTGACCCTGTGTGGAAAGTTTTGCTTTGTTCTGTTTTTCTTTTATCTACTTGTACTCTTTAGCTTCAATGTGCTAGTCCTCTCACCTGTGTATTTTTAGGGTGCTAAGAAAACAATGAAGAAAATAAAGGAGATTTAAAAAGATTGTAACCAAATTCATACTTTGTACAATTTTTGATATCATGATCAGAGGTGAATGACACATGCCCACACACAGGCGCGTGCGTGCACGTGCAATCACGTAAGCTCAGTTGGAAGTCACTAATACAGAAATGGTCATTGTCTTTGTTTGTACATTGTATGTACAATGCAATCATTTCATACTTTAAACTGGTCAAAAAACTAATTGTGATTTCTAGTCTTGCAAAACTGTATGTAGTTAGATGATGTGACAACCTAATATTTATCTAATAAATATGTATTCAAACAAAACCTGTATATTAGGTGTTCATGTGGTTATTTTGTATTTAAAGATCAAATTATTGGACTATTGCTAGACATTTCTATACTCTGTTGTAACACTGCAGTATCTCATTTGCCCATGTTAATTTTTTTTCTAAATAAATTTTCAAAATGAAGGTTTGGTTGAATTAACCACTGTTTTGTGAATTTAAGAAGTGGGTATGAAAAAGGGAAAAACCAACTTCTCCTTCCCCGGTCAAATAATTGACTTGGAGATCCAGCCTAACTGAGCTAGTTTTCTAGTCTCGTCTGGTGTTCCAATCAGACAGGCCTATAAATATAATCTCTTTTCTCTCCAGCCTGAGTAATGCAGTCACTAGCTTCCTGTGTTGAAATTCTATTTGTGTAAATGAGAGGGAGAAAATGAGAATGTGGTTAGAAGAATAGGACATGAAGAAATTGTTGGAGATGGAAAATGTGTAAATGTGAATGAAATACTGACTCAAATATATATAGTAGTCAAAGGTTCAAATGGTGCTTTATATTCATTCTCTCCTTTGACCCACAGGACAACCCTGTGAGATGGATACATGCATCATTATTCCCATTTTATGGATGGGGAAGCTGAGAACCAAGAGAGGTTAAGTGATTTGCCCAATATCACACTGCTGGGGGGGTAGGGGGGGGCGCGATAAGTGGAGGAGATGAGTCTGCAAGAGAATATGTGGGATTCAGAGTCTTTTTTTTTCCAGAAAAGGAATAATGTGTGAAGGTGAATGTGTGAAAAAGTGTGAGACTAGAGAGGGTGGATGAATCTGGGAGGGTTCCTTTGTGAGCCAGAGAGAGGCAGGGAAAAGAGATTTGGGAGATGGCAGTGTTGTGTTTGTGGAAAGAAGGTGTGTGTATAAGAGTGCTCTCCCCTGGGGGAGGACCAGAGGATCCCTGTGGGAGAGAGAGAGAGGTAAAAGGGTATGGATGGTCTCAAGAATATACATGGGGGAAAGAGAAAGACATGGTGAGGGTGTGAAGGAAGGAGAGAGGAAGGGTATGGGTGAAGAAGGAGTGTAAGGGAGGAGAAAGGAAATCAGGGTCTACCTTTGATGTAGGAGAAGGTACGAGAAGAAGAGGAGGGATGTAAGTTGGGGAGGGGAGGAAAGAAGGAAAGTGTCAACAGGGAGTTAATCCAGAGAAAGAAAAAGAATGTATATGTGTGTGTTTGTATATTGTTGTAAGATACACCAGTATTTTCCCTGGGGGACTCATTTTGCATGGTATACCCATGGGTACTTTGGTGAAATAACCAATTTAATTTGAGGGAGGGGACAAGGGATGTTATTTACAATACAGACGGGTCTGTAATCTAGTTTGAAATTATAGCTGATCCTTAAATATTTGAATCTGACCAGAAGCACCTTTGAAAAATCTTACCTGGAAAGGGGGAAAAAATAAAGTAAAATCTTAAGTTGATTAAAGGGAGGAGTGGGTGATAGTAGAATCCTGTGATTGCATTAATAAAAGAAAGGGGAAACACCCCCCCCAATAACTTTCCTTTGTCTTGTATTGCCCCTACCTTAGGAGACTGTCAAGTCTGGGTCCTTGTTTCTAGAAGCTGGTGTCTCAAAGGGGGACACAAGTCATGCTTCTCAATGACAGTCTTTCCACCCAAAGTGATGCCTTGGTACATAGGCATTCAATAAATGATGAATTGAGCCATAATGAGGGTAGAGTGTTTGTGACACCAGCCTTTTTGAGGGCCACTGAAAGGACATCTAGTGCTTGAGCAGTATAGAAACACCATCAGTAAGAATTAACCAGTTAAAATAAAATGCTGCCGGATTAGATCTCATGATGGCTACAGTCCACATAAGCTCCTCCTGACCTGGTTTGATCCTGTAACATTTTTCCTACTCTTCCATTACCTCCCAAGCAGCAGCTTTGGGGTGTTTGCTGGGGTCTCTGATACCCCAACACCTTAACTGAGTTGAGGTTTTCTAGCAGCTTGCCACAGACACAAAAATCACTAATGATCACTTTATCTGAAAGAACTTCAACTTCCTGAGTATTGTTTAGAGTGCAAAATGAGGAGCCCAGTGCCTCATAAGGACACCCCCATACCCTATGGGACTTCAAAGAACTTTGGATGAGCTAGTACACTGTGGGTAGAGATGCAGAATTATTCTCCCCTGCTTCCCAGCTGAGATGAGCAGCAATGCTTCAGCCTTCCATGACCATACTGTGTCCAGATGGCAGGGCTCTCACTGCCAGGGCTCTGTCCAACATCAGGACCTCCAGTGCATGCTGCGTCCATAAAAATGCACAAATCTTTTTCAAACAAACTACAATCAATCCATGCCAATCCTATCTTGTACTGGTGAAATTCATTTGTAAAACCCAAGTATAAGACTTGACCAGATCTAGTGGCTCAGTCAGAGAGGCTGCAAGACTTGGAGTCAGGAAGACTTCAGTTCAAATCTTTCCTCAAATACTTACTGGCAGTGTGACCCTAAGCAAGTCACTTAACCTTTGTTTACCTCAGTTTCTTTCATCTGAAAAGTGGAGACAACAATAGTATCTATCTCCCAGAGTCGTTGTGATGGGTGTTCTGTAAACCTTAAAGCACTTCTATAAATGTTATTATTTTCATCATTATTTTTATTAACATTTGGTGACAAGTCACTCTAAAACTTAGACCCATCTTCAGATGACAAGACACACAAGCTATTGTCAGATCCAGCTTGGAAACCTTCTAGTTTGGGAGAATTCCCCAGAGCAGACCTTATACTCCCTTGATATAGCCTACAAGATTAACTCAGGGTTAACTCTATACCACCCTGAGGAACTGGAAGATGATTTTGAATGTTTATATGCATAAGTGTTTATTTGTATATACTCTCTCACCTTTTCCATTAGAACAGAGATTTCCTTAGCATTAGAGAAGAGATGCCCTCCTTCCCCTTAAGACTGAGCTACTCCTAAAGGCTGGGATTATTCCTCCTCTTAGACTAGAAGCTCCCTGAAGTCAGGAACTATCATCCCTATCAGATTGGTGAGTACCTAAAGGCAAGAACTATATGTGTTGTCAGATAGGAGGTTCCCTGGTGAGGATGTCTCTGCTACCAGATTGAGCCTGGCTCTTCCAATTGTTTATTGTCTGGCCAATAGCAGAGAAGGTCAGACCAAGGACCCCTCAAGGATAAGGCTTCTTATGTTTACTACATCCTACAGGGCATATAATCCCATATTTATTTTTACATTTGCTTTATGGGTCCTCATAGTGTCTGGTCTAAGGTCATGTTCATTGTGAGGCATCTATCATTGTCTCATTGATTCTATAGCCCCAGCAGAAACCAGTACAGTTAAAACCAGGGTGTTACATTGAGCAGCACTCCTTGAAAATTCTCTCTTTTGGTCACAGATCTTGCCCTTGCAAAGTGACTGTCCTTGAAATGGGCAAGGCAGCTACACAAAGACATTCAATGATATCTTATCTTTTACATTTTATGGTTCTACCATAATTCTCTAGGGTTTTGTGGAATCAGATAGGTATTATGGAGATCAAGGAACAAATTAGGAGAGGATGAGGGGAGATTTGGGGTATGTTTATAACCTTTCAAACAATAACACTTTGCATTAATCTGTACTTTTAACTTTTTTAATACCTTTCCCCATTTATTATCATCATACTTTCTATTTTTAAAAGACTCAATTTTTTTTGGCTTTTCAACTAGATTTTGAAGGAGTTTGAAGACCAAGTTGAAGATTTCATATTTTGTCCTAAAGGAAATAGGGAACCATTGAAGTGACATTCTTGAGTGACATGGTTGTACTTGTGCTTTTAGAAGATTATTTTGATAACTGTATAGAGAATGAATTAGAGAAGAGAGATTTAAAGCAGGAAACTAAGTTAGGAGATTGTTTCAGCAGATAATGTAAGAGGTGATCATGGGCCTGACCTAGGGTCGTTGTCATGGGAGTGAATGGTGGGAAGGTTACATGTACAAGAGATATTGTGGCAGTAGAATTCACAAGACTTGTCAACTGACAATATGAGGGAAAGAAGAAAAGAGAGAAAGAAGAATCCAAGGATGACTCTGAGGTTGTGGATTGGAGAACTGGAGTACTGGTGGAGAACTGGAATACTAGTTCAAAGAAGAGAAGGAGTTAAGGTGGACAGTGATGAGTTCCACTGTGGACATTTTGAGTTAGAAATGCCTCTGTGGCATCTGGGATACGCACAAGAGGTAATGTAATGAGGGCTAGAAATCAGGAATACAACTGAGACAACTCTTCTCCTCTCCGATGAGGCCCACCTCCCCCAATGACCTATACATTCCTTCTGACTGATTGTACCACCCTAGTTTTAACATTCCCAGCCATCCCTTAAGGGAAAGAACTCATCCCTTTTGGTAAGTTCCACCTTTGTAAAGAAGGCACATAACTCATGCAATTCTCAGTACCAGTGAAGTTTAAGGTCAGTGTTTGCTATTACACATTGTGACTTTGTCTCTTCATGTCATATATCCCCAGCTTTGGGTTAATCCCAGAACTTTTTCACTAGGTCCAAGAAACTCAGTCTGGGCATTCCATCACTGCTGGATCAAATGAAGTAACATTTGTAAAGCAGTTAGTACAGTGACTATCATACAATCAGTTAAGAAATAAATGCTTATTTTTTCCCTTTCTGTATAATAATGAAATCACAGGTTTGCTTTCTCTCCCTGCAGTGAGCAGACAAGGTCACATGCCTAATGAATCTGTGATCTATAGATACATCTGTGACCCCTCCTCCCAAAGGTCTCCTGGGGGAGCCCTCCCCAACCTGCAGGGGGCCTCCCTTCCTTCCTCTTCATTTTGAGGACGCTAAATGACCAGAGAGGCAGCTCTTTGCTCCTCCATCCCTCCCCTCTCATTTTTTCCTCATATTTTTAATTCTTTGCATCATGTTGCAGCTTGCTCAGCCTTCCCATGCACTTATCCTACGCCCACTGGGTGATTCATCTCCATCTCTGGAAACTACAGTGAGCAGGGGCTAGCAGTAACACGATAGCCCTGCTAGAAACTTGGTATTCATTTATCTGTTTAGATGCATTCATTCATTCATTCACCAAGGAGAGGGAAAAGAACATTTAAAAGAAAAACAACACAACCATTCTCCACCAACACAATGTCTCTCATGCTTGAAGACTGGCTGGTCATTGGTGCACAAAGCAGAGAAGTGTGCTCACTGGACGTGGGCCACTGGCATGCAGGAGAATGCTGCTTTGCATCAAGGTTGCATATGCTGGCAGTGTTGTGGAGACCACAGTGAGGAAGTTGCATGATGCACTTGCTAGGACTTGCTGGAAATTGCTCATCTGAGAATTGCAGGCCTTCCCCTGCACCTGCCCCCATCCCTTGGCACAGTATGATGAAGTTCTGCCCCACTGCAGACCAGGCATGCCTGCTCCTTCCTCTTCCCACACCATTCCAATCCCACAGCCTGGTTCCCTAGGCTGCCTAGGCCTCCTGCCAAGGTCCTAGGCTATATGCTTTTCCCCTGTGCGGATGGACTTTTTCTGCAGGTAGGAGAACTGAATCAGGCACTAGAGCTGAGAGTCACAGTTATGCTATATTCCCACTCAGCTGAACTTTGGCCTGGGGGATTCACTTTACTTTGATTAGCCTACAAGCATTTATTAAGCACATTGTGTAGCGGACACTGGGGATACAAGTACAAAGAATGAAACAATCCCTCCTCACAAAGAGCTTACATTCTAATGGGGAGACAATGAGTACATAGAACATAAATGTGCTAGAAATATAAAGTGAATAAATGCAAACATACACAAGTTGGTACAAACTTCAATTCAGTAAACATTTATTAAGCACCTACTATATGCCAGAGTAAAGGGGCAAAAGTAAGATAATCCCTGCCCTCAAGGGTCTTACATTTTCCTGGTTCTCTACTATAATGTGGAGATTCTATTATTGGGGAGGCTCCTAGAGCAATGTCCTGAAGGCGAAACCTGGCTGGAGATTAGCAAAGGTGGCAGTCAGTGTGTAAAAGTCTTAATCCTTCCTTGTCATTCAGTTTCTCAGACCATTCTCTTGTCTAGTTGCCAGGTTAAAGATGATACCCAGAAACAAAAGGTGACTCCTTCCAGCTCAAGATGCCTACCTTGGTATGAGGGAGAATGGCTTTTGTACACTGGAGTTCTGCATTGGAAGGTTTTGTCACCAACTTTCTGTGTGTCTTGGAATTGGGAAGACCTGAATTCCAATCCTGAATTAGAATGGCATACATGCACAAAGGGGTTTAAACAAAGAGGGATCAAAGATGTGAGGGATTGGTTCAAGCTGAGGCTACAAGAAATGCTTCATGGGGAAGGTACGAGGGTGTTCACTAATGGCATCTTTCAAGAAAGAAATGGAGAATGGTGAAGCAATTGGTGGTATGGTGCTACAAGAAACAATGTATATGAAACCTGCAGAGGCAATGTGATGATTTATATGACCTGATGCAAAGTGAAACAGGAAGAACCCAGAAAGTAATACACATCTGACTGCAACAGTGTAAATGGATAAAACAACAACAATGAAACAATAGAAACTGAATGAGGCCAAATGAGAATGACAAGTTTGACCCTAAAGAGATATAAGAAGGCTCATCCCCTTCATCTCTCTTCAGAGGTGGAGGACTATGGCTATGGAACACTGTATATAATATCTGACTTTTTCAGTCTTGGTTATTTCTATTGAAAAAACACATACTCATGGGAGGGTAACTCATCATTAACACTGTAGAATAAGTGAGTCTCAAAGTCAGATCAGCTCACCTGCTGATGGGAGGGCTCCTGATTACTAATAGAGAAGGCTCAGGGAGGGAGTTAAAGCAAGACAAACTTCCTCAATTAGTCCATTTTACCAAGAACTGGATCTCACTGCGTGTAAGGAATGGAGGCAGCTCCCAGGGACTGAGAGTCAGACCAGCCACTCTGCTGGCATTTTCCAATTCTTATCTTTTTGTTGTTGATTTCTCTTCTTAGGATCATGGCTTGGGAGTTGGAAAGGATCTTAGAGGTCATCTAATCCAAGATGCCCTCATTTTACAGATGAGGGGTCTGAGGCACAGAAAAAACAAATGCCTTTCCCTAAGGTGATGTGGTCCCTCTCTTCCTCCTCCTCCTCCCTCTCTTCTTCCTCCTCTCCTCCTCCTCCCTCTTACTCCTCCCTCCTCATTCTTCTCTTCCACTTCCATCCTTTGACTGAGGGAGCCTACACACTTCTCCCCATTCAGGCACTGTGGTCACCCTCACAGCTTCTGGACTTTGCCTAGATGTTCTGAATAACCACAAGGTCATCATGAGGGGTGTGTTCATCTCAGAGTTTGGGCCTCTCCTGATGGGAGCCTACCTCAGTCACCTACTTTGGAGAAGTCACTTAAACTCTCTATGCCTCAATGTCTTCATCCATAAAATGGAAGCATTGGAATGGAGGGCCTCTCAGGTAGGTACCTTCCAGTTCTGAATCTGTGATCTCATGACCCTGCTGTGGGCTGCTCAATGTCCAGCACTAAGCATGATCAGAGATGTGAATAAGAAATGACCAGACCATGTGGGTAGTTCAAGGAAGAACAATGAACTCCATTTATTGATTCTTAGGAAAAGGTTTTTATAGAGCAATGAGACAAAGGAATAGGACTTGAGTATTCTTATCATTACCTTAGTTTGTTATATCCTGGAAGTAGCCCAGAAGAGATAATTTGATAAGGATTTGTTATCTAGGAGACTAAAGTCTTAGGGTAAAACCTTTGATCTAGGCCTCAGGTACCTCCTAATGCAGCCACAGTCATAAACAGATACAATTGAGAGCAGACTTCCAAGTCAAAGCTGCAATCATCAAAAGATATCACATTTAGAGCCAACCACCCAAAGACACCTGAGTGCTAAATCAAATATTTTGGCTCTTAGTCACTAAAATCTTGGGGTAGAGCCTATTGATCTCAGACCTCAAACAACATAACCCATATCAAAAGACCCAAGGAGCAAGCTTAACAAAAAGCCATGTCGAGAAGGCCTTCTATAGGGTGGATAGTCTGAGTCCTGAATCAGGCCTCTTAGGCTCCCCACAGACCCTGGCTCTTGACTCATCAGAAAAGAAAGGGCAGCAGCTAGGTGGTACAGTGAATAGAGCATCTGCCCTGGAGTCAGGCAGACCTGAGTTCAAATCCAGCCTCAGACACTTAATGCTTACTAGTTGTGTGACCTTGGGCAAGGGGTGACCTTGGGCAAGTTACTTAACCCCATTTGCCCTGCCCTCCAAAAGCAAAAAATAAAATAAAATAAATTTTAAAAAAAGAAAGAAGGTTTGGTGGCAGCTTTTTGACATCTTCCCCCCATCCCACCCCACTCCACATATCTGTATGAGTAGAAAGGAAAATACACAGAGGTGACTTAGCTGTTATTATGAGTACCGGTTCGGGTATGAATGAGTTCATTCTTCCCTGAGAACATTCTCCTCAGGCTCTGAAGACAGCATGTTTGTTTCCTACTCTCAGACAGACTAGGCAGCTGTACCTTCCCTGCCCCAAACTCCTCCATGGGCTTATAGTGTTGAAATTCCTTTACCAGGAAACAAAGTCCTTCATTCTACAATGAGAAGTCAGGCTTCACCTGCAAACCCCATTGAAAGAAGGGACACACAGTCACAGTGAGGTATGTGTTCAATCCAATTCCATTGTTAAAAGTTTAATTAAGCACCAACAATATAGGAGGCTACACTGGGGACTTCAGAAATCAAGATGAAAAATGAACCCATTCCTGGCTTTAAGGGGTTTCCAGTCTAGTAGGGGAAAAGAATCATGTACTTACATAACTATAATATATTATATATTAATATACACATCATACACATATATGTATATGTCATATACATATACATATGATAAATGCCTGAGAAAGTTCAATCAGAGTGGGCTGAGACATTCATATCTCTTCCCTGAAAGCTCAGAGAAGTCTTCCAAGAGAGGATAGCACCTTCACTGGACCTTGAAGGAAGGGAAAGATTTGCTTGTGTAGAGATGGAGAGAGGGCAGTCTCTTCTAGGTATGGAAGATGGTTATTCAAACACACCAGAGAGGGCGAGATGAAAGGGTGACTCAGAGGATCATAGGTCTAGAATTAGGAGGAATCTCAAAGGTTATCCAGTCCAACCCACTTGTTTTAAAGAAGAGGGACCCAAGGACCAGGCAGGTTAAGGGACTTGGGATAGGAGGGTCAGAGGACTGTGGGCACTTGATATGTGAAAGGTATTGAGGAATAGACGTCTCCTGAATCACCCTTACTCATAACAACCTACAGGACATGTCTATCTGGCTATCCCACTGGTACTTCAGATTCAAACAGGTAGATGAAGACAAGAGATAAGAAAATACCTTCTTGAAGAGGTGGAGGACAATGGCAGGTAAAACCAAGGTGTTGGTTTTACTATTTTTGTTGTTGTTTAATCTTTGCTATAGGGAAGACTCATGGGATTGGAGAGTGGTGGCCTATTTGGAGATGAATGTGAAGTAAGAGCAAAAGACATCAAATAGCTTTTCAAATATTGTCTAGAGGTGAGGCAGACCCTAATTAGGAGGCTGGTGGGGCTGGGGACCTGGGGAGAGCCAGGACTTTAGGCCCTGGACAAACTTTCCTGAAACAAGCATGGAACTGCCCACTGAGTCCACACCCTGAGACAGGGAGGAGTCATTGGCCTCTTTCTCTGAAGTGGGTAAGCCAGTTTGGGCTGGGTCAGTGCCACAACTGGACAAAGAGACCAAGGAACAGGCCAGGTGCTACTACCAAAGGCCAGGAGGGGTTTCAGGGACCTGTAGGAACTCATTCCCTTGAATCAGGGCTGAGTCACCTCTCACTGTCCCATCCCCAAATCTGCCCTAGGCCAAGCATTTTCAACTCACCTCCCAACCCTTTTCGATGCAAACCAGCTAATCACTAAATTTGAATTTGATCTTATTATGAACTGTAGAGTGAGCCAGCCCTAGTCACAGACAGGCTGGGTGGCCACCTATATAGTTGTTTTTATGTATAGATTCTCTTCCTGACCTGCTAATTCTCTCCCCTCCTTTCCCCTCCCCTCTCCTTTCTTCTTTTCCCCTCCCCCTGTGACCCCATGGACCATACTGCCCTTGAGACTTTCTTGGGAAAGATCCTGGAGTGGTTTACCATTTCCTTCTCTGGTAGATTAAGGCAAACAGAGGTTAAGTGACTTGTCCAGAGGTGCACAGCCAGTATCACAGATTAGATTTGAAATCAGGTCTTTCCAACTCCAGGTCCAGCACTCTATCGACTACAAATACTGCATTTACACATACTTCTCTTGTATACTTGTACATTATTTTGTTTTATAATTATTTCTATATTTGTTGTGTCCTTCTCCTCTGTTATACACTCCCTGAGAGCAGAGGAGAAGTCTTACTTATCTCTGCTAAAGAAATAGTTCATTGACTTAATTAGAATTGAATTGAGTGGATCCTTCTCTTGCCTTTGGGCACATGGTGGTGTTTAGCAGGTTAGGAATGTAGGGAGGTCAGGAAGACATCAGCTGATCAAAAATTCTTCCATAAGAAAAGCAGCTGGAAGGGCCAGCTAGAAGACTGAGATTGCCTCTGGAGCTCCAAGTAGTAATTAGCCTGTCATCTGGCTTCTTTCCTGATGAGCCAGCATTCAGAGAATCCCTGAGCCACGAGCTCCAGTGACCTTGGGAAGCCATCTTCTGGCTTCCAGGCAGGACTCTGCCCAAACAGTGGAGAGAGACCAGTAGCAATCTATATAAACTCTGGAGGGAAAACAAAAGGGGAAAAGAAAACTATTGTCCAAGAAGTAGGGCAACCAATCCATAATGGAGCCTTACAATCCTTGACTCTTTGGAGGTGTTTCAAAGAGAAAGGACCTCTAGAGCAGAAACTCTTAACCTGGAGTGTATGAACATTTTATCTAATGTTTTGATAACCGCATTTCAATATATTTGGCTTCCTTTGAAGTCTTATGTGTTTATTTTATGCATTTAAAAATACTTTGAAAAGGAATCCCCAGGCTTTACCAGACTGATGGCCAAAGGGATCCTTCCTAAAATGTGTCACCTAGAGCTGGTTCTAATAATTTTGTACCTTAAATGAGCAAGACCCAAGTAACAATTTAGAAGTGGACTCTTTATTGGTGCCAGGTGACTGCTAGGGGCCCTAACCCAAATGGAACAGCAGCCAACTGGGGCAAAGTTTCAGGTTTAAAGGCAAGTCAGGCAGCCAATGAATAGGGACTGTATAAGCAGAAACTTGCAGAGGCTAAAATCAGTGATTGGTCAGTATACATTTTGATTTTCTCGGGGCCAGGGAATTTCCTTAGGCATGGCTAAACCTGGCAGTTTGCTTACTTCTGTGATGGAGAGCTGTTTGGGAGAGGGGAAAGGAACAGGGAACCCAGAATGGGGCTAGGTACAACAATAGTCCAGATGTAATGTGACTGAGCCAACGGGAAGGATTCTGAGTCCTCTGGGATTTGGTACAAGGTTTGGACTGCTGGGCAATTATCCCTGTGTCAGTGTTCCCCAAGGCACCTGTCAGGGGGTTGGGTGCATACAGAACTGTTGCTCAACAGAGAATGTTGGATCTCAGCCAATCAGGCCCATCTATATCCCCAGGTGGCTAATTGCCTCCTGTACTTTGAGACTGTTGAGCTTGGTTGGTTGAAGCTCACAGTCCTTTTCTGATCCTTTGGGGAAAACAATTCTTGGGGGCAATCTCTAACCCCAGGCTAGATTCCTGGTATCTTCCCATCCTTTTTGGGGAGGGAGGGGTCTGGTTTCCTTGTCAAACACCTCCAGCAATCATCATTGACAACCTGATTTTGGACAAATCCCAACCCTTCTCTGGGACCCTATAAATGTGTCTGTAAAATGGGTGGGGGGGAGGTTAAATTAGATAATTGCTCTGGTGTGTTCCAGGTCTAATGTTAGATGGTTCATATATAATGGGGTGGGGTGGGGGGAAAGGGCGAGGGAAGTGATCAGAAATGCTGCTGGTCAAATTGATGAGTCCCACAATCAAGTTGATGAGAGTGTAGGTGTAGACCTTTCTGGAAAGGGCGTCTCCACTAGAAGTAGACATTAATTGTAGCCCCTTGCTGAGAGGATACAGGGGATGCCTTTGATTGGTTCCCAGTGATTAACCTCCATCATTAAATACCGGATTATAGAATTATGGAATTTAAAGCTGGAAAGGAACATTTTATTTTATTTTATTTTTCCAAATGCTTTATTAACTTCTGGTTTACATCATTCATTTCCGTCAGATTTTGAGTTACAATTTTTTCACCATTTTTCTCCTACCCACCACCCCAGAATAGCAGTCCCAGAGGATATCCCCTCATCCAATCCGCTCTCTCCCATCTCTTCTCCCATACCCCCTTTGACTTTTCCAGTAGGGCAAGGTGAATCCCCATGCCCCATTGCCTGCACATCTTATCTCCTAATTATATGCAAAATAGTATTGATCATAGTATTTATATATGTTTTTTAAAATTTTATTTTAAAAGGAAGATAAGCAACTCAGTATATGCTGTACATGTGTAGCTATGCAAAACATTGCCATAGTAGATATATTGTAAAAGACTGACTATATTTCCCTCCCTCCCATCCCACCTTCCACCTGGTCCACTCCCCACCTTGATCCTGTCCTTTTTCAAAAGTGGGTGCTTCCAACTTCCCTCCCTCCCGAGCCCACCCTCCCCTCTACCACCTTCCCCCATCCCCCTCCTATTTAGTATGCATGTTATTTTCTCCCTGGTCCAAATTCAATGAGAATAAGGTTTTGCCTGTTTGCCTTCCTGTTCTTCCCCTTCCCTGCAACCACCTTCTCCTGCCTCCTCTACATGAGACAGTTCACCCCATTGTCTCTCCCCATTCCCCCTCAGCACATTACTCTCTCACCTCTTAACATCACCTTTTAAGTATCATCCCTTCCTATTAAATTCGACCTGTGCCCTCTATCTATGTATACCTGAAAACATATATACACACATCCACATATGTATTCATATGCCCACATACCCTTCTTCAACTATTTTCATACTGAGAAAAGTTTCATCAGTTACAGTTATTGTTTTTCCCTATAGGAATGTAAATAGTTCAGCTTTGATAAGTTCATAGTGATTTCTTTTCCCTGTGTACCTTCTCAAGCATCTCTTTCTTCTTATATCTGAATGTCAAATTTTCTATTTAACTATGGTTTTTTTCCTCAAGAATGCTTGAAAGTTGGGGCGGCTAGGTGGCGCAGTGAGTAGAGCGCCAGCCATAGAATCAAAAGGACCTGAGTTCGGATCCGGCCTCAGACACTTAACACACACAAACAAACAAAAACCTAGCCGTGTGACCTTGGGCAAGTTACTTAACCCAAATTGCCCTCCAAAAAAAAAAAAAAAAAGAATGCTTGAAAGTCCTCTATTTCACTGAATGACCAAATTTTCCCCTGAAAGATGATACTAAGTTTTGCTGGGTAGGTGATTCTTGGTTTTAATCCCAAGTCCTTTGACCTGCAGAATATCATATTCCATGCCCTTCAATCCCTCAGTGTAGAAGCTACCAGATCCTGTGTTATCCTGATTGTGTTTCCACAATATTGAAATTGTTTCTTCTTCACTGCTTGTAATATTCTCTCCTTGATCTGGGAATTCTGGAACCTGGCTACAATATTCCTAGGAGTTTTCTTTTGGCGATCTTTTTCAGGAGGTGTGGTGGATTTTTTCAACCTCAATTTTGCCCTCTGGTTCTAAAACATCCGGGCAATTTTCCTTGAGAAATTCTTGAAGGATGATTTCTAGGTTCTTTCTTTGATCATGGCTTTCAGGTAGTCCAATAATTTTTAGATTGTCTCTCCTGGATCTATTTTCCAGGTCAGTGGTTTTTCCCATGAGATATTTCACATTGCCTTCTATTCTTTTATTTGTTTGGATCTGTTTAACAGCATCTTGATTTCTCATAAAGTCACTAGCTTCCATTTGCTCCAGTCTAATTCTGAAGGAATGATTCTCCTCAGTGAGCTTTTGAGATTCTTTTTCCATCTGGCAAATTTGGCTTTTTAAGGCATTCTTCTCCTCATTGGCTTTTTGAGCCTTGTTTGCCATTTGAGTTAGTCTATTTTTTAAGGTGTTATTTTCCTCAGTCAGTCAGTTGACTCTCATTTCATACTTTTCTTGCGTCTTTCTCATTTCTCTTCCCAATTTCCCCACCACTTCTCTTATCTACTTCTTAAGGTCCTCTATGGCCTGTAACCAGCTCGTATTTTCATTTGGGGCTTTTGGTGCAGGATTTCTGACCTCACAGTCCTCCTCCTGTTCCATGCTTTGATTCTCTTTGCCCCCAAAATAGGAGTCTAATGTTGCATTTTTTCTGTTTATTTTGTTTCCTTTGTCTAGGTATGTTACCAGTCAATTACTTGACTTTTGGGCTTGTTGCCACAGTAGGACTCTGCCACCAGCCAGGGTAACTTCCGTCCCAAACGTTGGGGTTTTCTCAACTTCCAGAGGTATTAGTTGGGTGGCCTCTGTGAAGCCTCCACACACTCTGGCAAGCTGGTCACACACCCCAAGACCTTCACGCCAAACCACAATCCAGATCCAAGAAGGGTAAAGTAAGAGCACTTATCTCCCAGACTGATCACTGGATCCCCCTACAGTTCGTAGGCCAAGAGCTGAAGCTGCAATGTGGCAACGTGGCGCAAGCTGCGCCAGCTTCTCGCCCCCAGGGGAAGAAGCTGACACATTCTCCCAACCAGTCCCAAAGTCCATAGGGCACTGACCTCTCACTTTGTCCTAGGCATCTATGTATTGATAATTCTGGAAACACCGCAGCTGCTGGTGTTCCTCCAGCCACCTTCTGGTCTGGTTGCCCTCACGCTAAAACTGCAACTCACAGGGGCCTGGGCTTCGCTCCCAGAGCACTGTGCTAGCTGCTAGCTGCTCCCTGCTGGGCTGCCGGGCTGTCTTCAGTGGGAGATTAACTTCTCTGTGTCATTTTGTGGGTTCTGGAGCTCCAAAGGTTGTTCAGAGTCCCCCTTTTACATAGTTTTGAAGTGGTGTGGGCTGGAGCACCATGGAAGTGCTGTTTCTACTCTGCCATCTTGACTCCACCCCCCGGAACATTTTAAATAACTAGCATTTATATAGTACTTTACAATCATCTCATTTCATCTTCACAACAACCCTGGGAGATAGGTGCTATTATTATTCTTCCCATTTTTCAGAGGAGGAAGCTGAGGCAGACAGAGTTGAGTCTTGTCCAGGATCACATAGCTAGTAAGTATCTGAGTTCATCTTTGAACAAAGGTCTTCCTGACTCCAGGTCCAGTCTGTGCTACCTAGCTCATTTCCTCTTAAGTACAAGGGATCTTTTCTGTTTTGTGTCATGAACTTCTTTGGAAATCTGGTGAAACCTATGGACCCCTTCTCAGAATAATGTTTTTAAATGCACAAAATGAGATATACAGGAAAACAATATAAAGGAAACAATTTTATCGATACAATTGAAACACTGATAAGAAAAATGTAAAAGTTTACAGCACCTAGGTCAAGAACCCTGGACAAAATCAGTTCCCTCATTTTACATATAGGGAAACTGAGTCCCAGAGAGGAATCACTTGCCCAAGGTCACAAGGCTAATATGAGGAAGAGTTGGGGTTTCATGTAAACAGAACAATGAGGCATGTGGGGTGTCCCCCTGATATCTTCATTTGGAAGTGGTCCCTCCTAAAGTTTGTTTCTCTTCTCTACTCCCTCCCCATTGGACTGAATTCTCAGATGCATTTGACTCCTTTCCATAGAGTGCCTGTTTTTTCATCTTTGCAAGTTTATACAGACCAGGCTAAGAACTTCTCAGATGCTTCTGGTGCTATGTTGATTCAGATACTTGAATGATTCAGACCAACAGAGGTATCTCTCTGGGGTTTCTGGCCAGCACAACCATCTCCTTGGCCAGAGGAACACCATCAGCTAAGAGGTACCCAGAAGAGTAGAGGTAACACAGTATATTGTACATATTTCCCCCCAGTCTAGACCTGTGATTTTATTTGGGGAGAGGGGAGAAAACTCCCATTATGGGAACTCTCTCCACCAATTCAATTATAGTGATGTCATTTTGATCCTCTTCCAAAAGGAAGGACAACAACCACCACCAGCAACTACCACCAGCAGGTCTTTGAAAATTGACTCTGGGCACTGAGATGTTAAGTGCCTATGGTCAGATGTCCATTATGAATTAGAGTTACAGCTTGGACCTAGGTCTATCCTGGGTCCAAGATCAGTCCTCTATCTACCATAACATGATGTATCTCACTTTGAACAGACTAGGCTTAAAAAGCTATTGATATTTTTCATTTTTAAAAATAATCTGTATTTCTGAATGTGTCTCTTCCAGAGACACATCACTTATAATAAAGGGGGGGAAAGTTCAGCAAAATTAACCACCATTTCAAAAAAGTCTCACATTAGATGTAGTGTCTCTCACCCATGGTCCCCCACCTCTAAAAAGAAATAGAGGGAGCTGTCATCTCATGTCTCTTTTTGGGGGCCAAGCTTAATTTTATAATTTTGCAGCATCATTTCAATTGTTTTATCATCATTCTTTCTGTTTATATTGTTGTAGTCATTGTGGAATGTTTTCTGGTTCTGGTTACTTCATTTTTCTCCTTTCATTTGCTCCCTGCTTTTCTGTATGCATCATATTAATATTTTTTAAATTTTATTTTATGGCGGCAGCGAGGGGGTACAGTGAATAGAGCACCAGCCTTGGAGTCAGGAGGACCTAAGTTCGAATCTGACACAGACACTTAACACAAAACTAACCATGTGATCTTGGGCAAGTCACTTAACTCCAATTGTCCTACCTTCCCCCCTCAAAGAAGCAAAAAAAATTATTTTATTTTTAGGTTATGGCATAAACCAAGCATTTCCATAACATAGTATAATAAAAGTATGATTGTACATGAAACTGCAAATCTGTTATGTACAACTTGCTATTCCTTTTAAATATACAACAAGGTTAACATGTAAATTCCTTCCCCCTGCCCCCAATTTTCTTATAGCTCAGTTATATTCCATTAAATTCATGGTGCCAATAGACAGCAAGGTATAGAGTGTGCAGAGTTGGAAGACCTGAATTCAAATCCTGCTTCAGAATCTTACTAACTCTATGATCCTGGGGAAATCATGTAACCTTTCTCAGCCTCAGTTTACTTATCTTTTAAATGGGAGGGTGGGTGGCCTCTATAGCCTTTAAGGTCCCATACTGCTCCAAATCTATGATCATGTTTTGCTTATACATTCTTTACCTGATGGACATCCTTTTTTGGGGGTTTTTTTTGCTACTCAAGTTTTTAATAAATATTTTTACCAAACTCTGATTTAGCACCTCTTTGATTCCTCTTCTGGGAGTGGAAACACTCAGGAGCAATAGCTCCCAAGCAACAAAGTCTCTAGGATCAATAGGACACCTCTATGTGTGTCCATCTCCTTGAACTAAGAGTTTAGGAGTTACAGTAAAATCACCTTTCTGGCTCTGGCTTCCAGCTTGCCCCTAGGGGGCGCCACTGTTACATTGAGCAAAGAGGGTAGGAAGGTTACACAAGGTTATACAAGCCATGGAACCCTTGTCTAGTATAGATGACTGGTTGTTTATTGTTGAAGCCAGGAGTCCCAAGTCCTCCATCAACAATGGGCATTGTGTCTTTTGCTGGGAGATACACAGAGCGAGGCAGTTAGTCAGACCTGAGCCCTCCCCTTGCACCCCTGACAGGCTGGCAAGACCCTTCCCTTCCATGGTTACCATGCTCTGGAGGAAGATGGCCTCCCGATAGTGGAGACTGGAGCCTGGATACATGGGAGACGGCATTCTCCCCAGTGGATTAATGAGTCTTCCAGCTAAAGATTTGGTAGAGGAGGCAAGGAGAGGTCATTTGGTTATTAGGTATCCCACAGACCCTTAAGTCCATAGAATGGGAGAGGTGAAATTGAACTCAGCCCACTGCCGTCATCTTAGAGATGAGGAAATGGAGGCCCAGAACGGGCTTTTTGGGGGGCCAGCGGCACTCAACTAGTTAGTCCTGTGAGAACCAGGACTGGAACCCCGAGTCCAATGTTCTTTCTTTTTAAAACTCAAATGTTTTTCATTCTGAATTTGAGAGAAAATAAGGAGGAGGAGGAGGAGGAGGAGAAGAAGGAAGAGAAGGAGGAGGAGGAAGAAGAGGAAGAGGAGGAGGAGGAGAAGAAGGAGGAGGAGTAAAAAGGTGAGGAGGAGGAAGAGGAGGAGGAGGAGAAGGAGGAGGAGGAGGAATGGGGGGAAGAGGTAGGGGGAGGGAGGGAGAGAGGGAGAGAGACAAAGAGAGAGACAAAGAGATAGAGACAGAGAGACAAAGAGAATGGGGGGAGAATATTTTTACATACAAAGCAGAACCTTAAAAACACAAATCTCTATTAACTTGCTTTTTAAAAACACATATAATAAACTCAACATGTTACTTTCAGAAGTGTCCTGCTTCTCTGTTTTCCTCTAACTTCCTTCTGTGCATTTTAAAATATGCTTTGATGACAACTTTTCCCCCTTTCGCTGACACCATCGCTAGCTAGGTGGCCTCACAGTATACAGGGCACCAGGCCTGGAGTCAGGAGGACTTGAGCTCCAATCCGGCCTCAGACACTTCCTAGCTGGGTGACCTCTGGGTGAGTCACTTACCTCTTACTCAGTTTCCTCAGCTGCAAAATGGGGATAATAACAGCACCTACCTCTCAGAGCTGTTGTGAGGAACAAATGTGATGCTCTTTGTAAGGCCCTTAGCCCAGTGTCTGTCACAGAGAGAGGCTTTCCTTCTTTCCCCTTTCCCTTCCCAAATAAAAAGGAAAAAGCACAATCCTTGTGGGTTTTTTTTTTTTTTTCACAAAATAAGCCCAGTTGAGCAAAAAAAAAACCCAAACCGTACACATTTACAAAGTCCAAAATGAGTATTTTGTCTTGTACCTTAAATCCATTTACCTTCTGCCCAGAGATATGTAGTGTGCTTGGCCACTGGTCCTCTGGAGTCCACGCTGGTCATTGCATTGGTCTGATCCATTTTCTTTTTCTGCATTCTTATTACTGGATCAACTGTCCTCCAGAGCTCTTCCCCCAGCACCACTCTGGCTCCCTTTGTGTCCCTGAGAGGCCGTGTGCTCCAATGGAAAGGCTGTTGGCCCTGTGATCAGAGGCCTTGGATTACAGTCTTCGGGACACCTCTTAGTCAGATGAATCAGTTACTTTTCTGAGCTTTAGTTTCTCATCTGCGAAATGAAGGCAGTGATACTTTGATGACCTGCCTCCCAAGGCTGTTTCAAGGAAATCACTTAGGAAGGTATTAATTGGACCGGATGAACTATGAGTTCCCTTTTAACTCAGACTAATTGCTATATAAATGTGAGTCACTACAAAGATGTGGAGGATGATGTCTGGGGTTGGCAGGCAGGCGAGGGGCACTGAAGATGCTGTGATCATAGATTTAGATCTGGAAAAGAACTTGGAAGCCGCGGAATCTAACCTCATTTTGTAGATAAGGAACCTGAGGGTGGGTGGCTAAGTGATTTGCCTAAAATAAGATAGCAAGAATCTGGCAAATCTAAACTCAGTTATCCTGGCTGCAAGCCCAGCTCTCCATCCATTGTACCACCTGGGAAGGAGCAGAGCTACCAGCTCCCCACGGAAAGGGAAAAAGCTTTCAACAGTGCAATTGTAAAGCCCTCCAAAAGTGGGGAGACCAATGTGGGCCAAAAAGCACAAGATGAACTGGTATGTGTTAATAAACATTTGTTTCCTTTCTTCCTCTTTCCCTCCCCATGTAGAAAGGGAAAAACAATTCTTATAAACATAGTTGAGTAAAAGAAATCTACACAGGGGCAGCTAGGTGGCGCAGTGAGTAGAGCGCCGGCCCTGGAGTCAGAAGGACCTGAGTTCAGATCCGGCCTCCGACACTTAAGCCACACAAACAAAAACCTAGCCGTGTGACCTTGGGCAAGTTACTTAACCCCAATTGCCCTAAAAGGGGCGGCTAGGTGGCTCAGTGAGTAAGAGCGCCGGCCTCGGAGTTGGGATGACCGGAGATCAAATCCGGCCTCAGAAAATGAGCACCCACACATAAATAATGACTAGCCGTGTAATCTTGAGCAAGTTACTTAACCCCAATTGCTTATAAAAAAAAAAAAATAAAAAAAAAAAAAGAAATCTACACATTTGAGACATCCAAAAATGGATATTTCATCTTGCACCTTAAGTCTGGAGGTGAGGGTGTGTGTGTCTGTGTGTGTGTGTGTGTGTGTGTGTGTGTGTGTGTGTGTATGTATCTCTACAGGAATGAAGGTAGCATAAAAGTACTGATAAATGATATGTAGAATTTTAAAGTTCACTTCACACAAATCTCATTTCAGCCTCACAATAGACATTATTGTTCAATTGTTTAGTTGTGTCCAACTCTACCCAACCCCTTGGACTTTTGTCCATGGGTCTTTCTTGGCAAAGATACTGGAGTGGTTTATCATTTCCTTCTCCAGTGTGTCCCCATTTTGCAGATAAGGAACTGAGGCAAATAGGGGCTAAGTGACTTGGTCACACAGTTAGTAAGTGTCTGAGGTCAGATTTGAACTCAGATCATCCTGACTCCTGCTTTGTCCACTATACCACCTAGCTGCCCCTGTGAGGTAGACACTACAGGTCTTATTCTTTGCCATTATGCAGATTAGGAAACTGAGATTCAGAATGACTTGCCAACTGTCACATATCATAGGCAAATGTGAATTTGGATCTTCCTGATTCCAAGTCCAGAAATCTATGTATTATGTTAGGTTGTCACTCAGAAATATGGAATCTTGCTTCATTTTGTTGTTCCCAATCAATCAATCAACCAAAGAGTATTTATTAAGGGTCCTCTGTGTGCCTGACACTGGGTACCCAAAAACCCTACTTGCAAGGAGTTTGCATTCTAATGGGCAAGACAAGCACATACAGAATTTGATGGGGCATAAGTATAAAGTGGATAAACTGAAATATCTGCAAAATAAGTGTGAGTCAAGGTGCCTAGCCAATGGAGTTCCACCCCCAGGACATGTATAACACAATTCTGCCTGCTTTGACCTGCATAGGGAGCCTGCTTTTGGAAAGGCATGGTAAAGTTTAATGGAAGAGTCCTGCTTCTTGAGCTGGAGCTCAAACAGGCATTCTGTAACTGGTACCAGTCTGCAAATCACACTGTAAAGAGACAGACTGTTGATTGCTACTGAGCCAGAATAGGGATGCATTCAAAACCGGCCAGAACCAATGGCTTTCTCTTCCTCTCTCTCTCCTGGCTGTGTTCAAGTGAGGAGGCAAGGATTGCTACAAGCCCTTGGTGGGGAGAGAGACCTCCAGCCTTTATCTCCTCCCTGGGGCTGCTGCCATGTGGTCCGTGAGTGTATAGCCCCATTGTTACTTCAGCTTCTGTGTCTGTTCTTCCTGCTTTTAGGTGAAGGAGTACTGGGGACAGCTGTGACCTTGTGAGCTTCTAAGGGTTCTAAAGCCCTCACTAGAGAGATGAGAGCTGGAGCTCATGCTGGATTTTGTGGGAAACCCAGCTGTAAGTAGTAAAGTCCCAATCAACCTATTGGGCTCAGCATAGACAGAAAGCACCTGAGAGGGAGCAATGGTCATTGGCCTGCCACATTTGAAGATATATCATCATCATCATTATCTCGTCAACCTGATGGAACAAGTATTCTTAGCAGCTGTGTTAAGTTTGAGTCCACTCTCCCCCAGGACTAAAGTAAAATAAGGGAGAATATTCCCCTTCAGATATTAGGGTGAAATGTTTATAATTCTTTCCTTGTTAGACCTTCAAAGTAAAAATCACTTTGTAAGGGGTGGCTAGGTGGTGAAGTGAATAGAGCACCGGCCTTGGAGTGAGGAGGACCTGAGTTCAAATCCAACCTCAGACACTTAACACAAAACTAGCTGTGTGACCTTGGGCAAGTCATGTAACCCCAATTCCTCTACCTTCCCCCTCCAAAAAGCAAAAAAAAAAAAAATCTGCTTTGTAAAAGCTGATTGATGCTAATTGGTTACACTAACCACTAGGGTTTAACACTGGGGAGAAAACACTAGAAAGGGAGTTTGAGCCATGGCACTAGGTAAAAAGACATTCCCGGCCTTTCAAGGGTATCCCTGTGGCTTTCTCTGGTACCTGATTCCTCAGAGTGGGAACTGAGATAAAGATTCCCAGGGCTACAGTTAGAGAAAAGAAGAATGGGCATTCATGGAGCAACTGCTGTATACCAGGCATTGTGCTAAGTGTATTACAGATATTATCTCATTTGATCCTCACAACCCTAGAGGATAGTATTATCCACATCTTACAGTTCAGGAAACTGAGGCAGAAAGGGGTTAACTGACTTGCCTAGGGTCACATATCTAGTAATTATCTGAGACTAAATTGGAACTCAGGTCTTAGATGCTTCATTTAAACAGAAGAACATTTGGGAGGGACACTAGCAGTTGGAAGGGCCAGAAAGGGCTTTTATGATGTAAGAATTCAAACTGAATCTAAAAAAAATAAAAAGAGGACTCCATGAGAAAGAGAGAATGCATTCTAGGCATATGGGACAGGTACAGAGGAGATGGAATACACATGTAGGGAGCAGAGAAAAGGGAAAAAACACCAAAATGGATCTGTGTCTGAGTCATCCACACAGAGATGGTGGACAACCCATGAGAGCTGGTAAGGTTACAGAGAGACATAGAGACAGAGAGACAAAGAGAGAGACAGAGAGATGGGGGAGAGAGACAGAGACAGAGACAGAGAGAAAGGCACACACACACACCAAGAAGGAGAGAGGGAAACAAAGGAGAGACAGAGACAGAGAGACAGAGAGGGGAGAGAGAGAGACAAGAGAGAGACAGAGAGAGGGAGAAAAAGTAGAAACAGAGAGAGAGAGACACTAGAGGGAGAAGAGAAGAGTGACTAGGACAGAAGCAGGGTAAACACTCACATTTGGGGAACATGATATAAATAATGAACCAGCAAAGGAGGCTGATAAGGAGATGTTGGGCAGGTAGGAGACAAATCGGAAGAGTCCAGAGAGGAAAGAGGACTGTTGAGAAGAGTGCTCAATACAGCAGTCTGAGATAGGTTAGGGCTGGGGAAAGACCATCAGGTCTGACCGTTATAAGAGGTCATCAGGGACTTTGGATGGAGCAGTTTCAGTTGATCGATAGGACTGGAAGTTCAACTACAAAGGGTAGGGGAGTGAGTGGACAGAGGCAAGGAGCAGACAGAGCTTTTTCAAGGAGTGTGTCTGAGAACAGGAGAGATGGAGGATGACAATTTGAGGGGATTGTAGAGGCTGGTGCTGGCTGGCCAGATAGTTCCTAAGGCAGTCTAACTTTGGGGGGCCATTTTTGGAGGTAATAGGGGTTCATTGACTTGCCCAGGGTAACTCACACAGTTAGTAAATGTCTGAAGTCAGATGTGAACTCGGGTCCTCCTGACTCCAGGGTTGCTGCTCTATCCACTGTACCACTTCGCTGCCCTTTTCTGGGCCATTTCAATTCAATCAGTGAGGAGCATATAACCCTACAAAGTTCTTCCCTTCTTCCAGATCAGGACTAGTGTCTCCTTCAGTTCCCTTCTCTTTTCTCTATTCCTCAATCTTTCCTGCTTAGCATTTGAGAGCCTCTCATCTTCTGGATGAGAGAATATGGGATGCTTCCTGGAGGACATGGGACTTGGGCTAGGTCCAGTTCTAATGAGGACATTGTCTTCCCCCCACCCTACTCCCTGACATTTAGTATTATTCATGTATCAAACAATTCTCTTGACCCACTAAGGCCAAGAAATTCTGTTGATTTGTTGGCTTCAAATTAATTACAGATTTCTAAGGAGGAAGGAAAAACAAAACGGGACTTTCCAGATTAAGAGGGTTTGGCTCTTTTTTAGAAAGGGGTGGGGAAAAAAAAGAAAGGGGTGGGGTCAGATTCTGAAACCCAATTGCTGTCCAGCCCACAGTCTTATTAGCAAACTACCCAAAGGCTTCTTGAAATCATGGAGCAAAATGAAGAGAAACTAAATCTAGTTTGGCGGGGTTAGAAGAATCCAAACTTGGAAACCTCTGATGACAGACAGTAATCTTCCACATCAAAGCCATGGCAGGAGATCAAAACCCTCACCTAGACAGGGCTCAGTTACAGGCCCTCTCCATAGAGACCTTGCCTTTTGTACCATCTTTATCTTCTCCAACTGGCCTCTGCTTGTTTCACAGATTGGCCAACAGGAGGGGGGAGAGGGCGATAGGGTAGACAGTGGGCCTGATGGGGTCCTTGTGATATATATATGTCTGTAGTATCAACCTGTAACATCAGTTTGTAAGTGGGGTGCTTTGGGATCTATGTCTGTAAAATCAATTTGTAAAAGCAGTCTGTAAGATCACATTTCCACCCCCCCCAGCCTCAGAGCATTGACTTTGCCCCTTCCCCCTTCCAGCACTCTGCCCAGCAACAACTCATGACCTGTTTATCTCTGCTTGAAACAATAAGTTATGTAAATGTTATCTCCCTTAGTTAGAGTGGCCAGCCCCACCATGAATTCTTCAATACCTTATCTATAGGGTAACTCCTTAGTCAATTATAGACCCACAATGTCTCTGATGACCTTGGTGGGAGGCAGACTGGGCACTCTTTAGTGACGTGTCAGGCCTAAAACCACACCTCCAGCTAGCCCCGCTTGAGCTATTTCCCAGTGAATCATGGGCAATACACCTGCGCAGTTGATATTAAAAGTGTATGGTCCTTTGAGCACTGACCACTCCTTAACTCCTCCCTGATCCCACCCTTACTCACCTAGTTAGCATAACTGACCCCTTAAAACTATGCCTGCGGCCTCTGCGAGTTTGCAGGTTCCATAAGAATCTAGCCCGCTGTTCTCTACAGCGTAACAATAAACTTTACAATTTCGGCTTCAAAGTCTGCTTGAGCCTGGTGAATTCCTTCCAGACTGGATGCCAGGAGAGGTTTCCCTGGCAGAACCACTTACCCTCCCCCCCTCCTTATCACCCTTCCCTCTTCAGGCCCAGAGTAGAGAGAGTACAACCTCAGGAGCCAGGGGCCCTGGGTTCTAGTTTGGGGTCTGTCAAACATGATAGATACAGAGGAGTATGGAAAGAATTTGATGCAAAACTTATTATATGAACTGACTAGACAGATAGCTGGCCAACTAGATGCCTACATTTTATGAAGATAGTTTAACTTTGCTGGGACCTCAGTTCCTCTTAAATAGATGAATGAATGAATGAATGAATGAATGAATGAATGAATGAATGAATACAATGAAGCTTAATTCCTGCAGAACTTCAGTTCTGATTTCTGATAACTTATCTAACCCTTCTTGATGTGCTTATTACAAAGGATCTCTTTCCTTGGTCATGATTTTTTGTTTGCCTGTTTGAGCCTAGTTCTAGCCTAGTGAGCCTAGTTCAGCTAGCCCCTGTATTGGAAAATAAAGACACTGGGTTCCTTTTACCTCATTCTCCAATTTGGGAAGGTCTCCTCTATCCAGCATGACTGACCTCTCCCTCCTAAAGAACAAAGCAGATTGGCAACATCTTACCACTGTATCTATTTCATTCCCTTGTATAATTGTTATTACTTGTGTCTGGGTAGTAGCTACTTTATTAGACTGGAGACTCCAGGAGGGCAGGGACTGTATCATTCTTCAACTTTGTTACTTCCTTAACTAGTTTCCTGCATCTGAGGTAGGAAATGATAAATAAGTATCCACTGGATTGGAAGTTTGATTGTGCTGGCTCAGCTTTCTCAGAGGATCATTATGGTTTTTGTCATCCTCCATCTCTCCTGTTCTCAGACACACTCCTTGAAAAAGCTCTGTCTGCTCCTTGCCTCTGTCCACTCACTCCCCTACCCTTTGTAGTTGAACTTCCAGTCCTATCGATCAACTGAAACTGCTCCATCCAAAGTTCCTGATGACCTCTTATAACGGTCAGACCTGATGGTCTTTCCCCAGCCCTAACCTATCTCAGACTGCTGTATTGAGCACTCTTCTCAATAGTCCTCTTTCCTCTCTGGACTCTTCCGATTTGTCTCCTACCTGCCCAACATCTCCTTATCAGCCTCCTTTGCTGGTTCATTATTTATATCATGTTCCCCAAATGTGAGTGTTTACCCTGCTTCTGTCCTAGTCCCTCTTCTCTTCTCCCTCTAGTGTCTCTCTCTGTTTCTACTTTTTCTCCCTCTCTCTGTCTCTCTCTCTCCCCTCTCTGTCTCTCTGTCTCTGTCTCTCCTTTATTTCCCTCTCTCCTTCTTGGTGTGTGTGTGTGCCTTTCTCTCTGTCTCTGTCTCTGTCTCTCTCCCCCATCTCTCTGTCTCTCTCTTTGTTTCTCTGTCTCTATGTCTCTCTGTAACCTTACCAGCTCCCATGGGTTGTCCACCATCTCTGTGTGGATGACTCAGACACAGATCCATTTTGGTGTTTTTTCATTGTCCAAACCCAAACCACTTGAAACCTGTGATAAGTACCAGAAATCTGTGTGCCCTCTCTATGCTATTTCCTCTGCCTAAAATGTATTCTCCTCCAGGCCTGGCCAAACCCCACCAACCAGTCTCCTGTCCTCTGCAAAGATTTCTGGGAGCCCACACTTATCTCTTCCTTCTTGTAGAAACTAATTACTGTTGCTAGAGTTTGTTCTATGCACCTTATTTGGCCTTCTGGCAACCCTTGTGTAACTGGACTGGTCTTGGCATTCCCAGTTTGGGTAACATGGAGGCACCATTGAGAGGCCTTTGGAATATGTCCATATTGTCTAAAATGGAGGCCTTTTCATTCTCTACCACATATGTGGGGGAAGCCTCCTTTGATTAGCTGCCTTTGTTTTAAAAACCAGCAAGACTGAGTTGTATGTTGCTTTTTGGACTCTCTTTTTGGCTGTATCTTCTTTCCATCATGTTTTGGGTGCCTCCTATCTGCTGTGTCTAGTGTGGACACTGCAAACTGAACCAGTGAGGGGCAAAGGAACATCCTTCCCCTCTCTTCTGCCCTGGGCTCCTAGAAACACACCTTGAAGTTTGTGTTTCTCTTCTGCTGTTGGTCCTAACTTCAAGACGCCAGAGGTGATTCCCACAGGGACCAGGAATTGTGGAGACCTTGGGGCCAGGATTAAAGACCTGGCCACAGCCTCTTTGAGCATGCCTCCAGGTTACCTGAATGGGTAATAACCAGACCAACCTGGGTTACAGTTGTATTGCTTAACTCTTTAAAACAATTTTGAATAGTATTTTATTTTCCCATTACATGTAAAAACAATTTTTATACTCACTTTTTATAAAATTTTCAGTTCCAAATTTTCACCCTCCCCTCCCCCTTCCTTACTTGCCTTTCCCCTTCCCCAAGACAGTAACTTGATATAGGTTCTATATTCGCAATCATTATTGCTTAATTCTTTATGCATGGCTGCCTGATCTAAAGTCCTTCAAATATGGGACTAAGTCATAGTCTCTGTTCTCCACACCCATTACAGAACCTTATTATATACAATGGGTGCTCAAGAAAGGTATGTTTGTTCATTCGACCAGTATTTATTAAGGAGCTGTGTGCCAAGTGCTATGCTAGGAACTTAGAGAGAGTTTAGATAACAAGAGCTAGCATTTCTATAACATTTTAAAGCTTGGAAAGTGCTTTTATAAATAAATCAAATATCATTTGATCTGCATAGCAACTCTGGGAGGTAGGTCCTATTATAATCCCTTTTTATCGATGGAGAAACTGAGGCAGATGGTTCAACAATTTGTGCAGGGTCACATGGTATCTGAGAAAGGATTTGAACTCAGACTTTTTGATTCTAGGACCAGAGCTCTATCTACTACACTGCCTTCTCTACTTCAATTGTTTATGGTTATTGTAGATAAGGCCTTCCTTTTCAACAGTGAAACAGCTGATCTACCTGGATGCCCTAGAATTGTGGTAGGAAAGAAGAGGAAAATATACTATTAAGTGGGGGGGAAAGGGAAAAGAGAAGAAACCAAAACTAGTACAGTAGAATGATCACTAAATGTGGAGTTGGAAGGCCCAAGTTTGAATCCTGGCCCTTGAAACTCACTTCCTTATATCATTGGATAAATCACTAAACTCTGGATCTTGGTTTTCTCATCTGTAAAATGGGTAGGCTTGATCTAGATTTAAATCTCCTAGGCCTCATCCACTTCTAACATGTAATAATCCATGCTTTATATTTGAAGGGCTATCACATATATTTGAATGTCTGTCATGTGCTGGAAGACTGGATGGGAGCCCAGGGGGAAGAACCAGGAGTGATGGGTAAAAGTTTTGAAGCAGTCCACTTAAGCCTGAATTTAGGGGAAAACCTTCCTAGCCGTTATAACTGCCCCAAAGTGGAATGGGCAGCCTCTGGTTGGGGAATATTCCTCCATCCTTACAAGTCTTCAAATTGAGGCTGGATGACCAATTGTTGAGTATGGTATGGTGAAGACTCCTTCCTGGTATGGGTTGGACTAGAGGGATGCCTACAGAGATCCCTTCCATCTGTCAAATTCTCTGATTCTGAGTAATTTCCAAAAGGTGATGTAAAGAGGATATGTAAGAAAATCCCTCCAAACAGCTCAGAATGCCCAGAAGTCAACTGTCTTCAAACATCGGCTCCATGACTCCTTGCCTGGGATGCTGTAGGGGTGATGTCAATTGAGCTTTGAATTAATCCAAGATGGCTTCTAAGGCCCCTTCCAACTGAGAGTCTGGTTTTCCCTTGAATATTATAACCATACACTACCCCCTTTCTTCCACCATCTTGATCTGGTGACTAAGGACTCATCCTCATGTCAGACTCAACAGATTAATGTGTGAAGAAGGAAGTTCTCTCCAAATGCATCAGTGACTATGAACTGGGAAAAAGTTTTTTTTTAAGGTGACAAGGCAACATGATGTAAG
This sequence comes from Gymnobelideus leadbeateri, assembly GCA_011680675.1. Taxonomy (NCBI): domain Eukaryota; kingdom Metazoa; phylum Chordata; class Mammalia; order Diprotodontia; family Petauridae; genus Gymnobelideus; species Gymnobelideus leadbeateri. The sequence goes on from WOXC01008256.1 coordinate 209,402, forward strand.
GGAAATAGTACCTGATGGGGAGTCAGCAGACCTGGGTCTAATTATAGGTCTGACGTCAGAGAGCTGTGTAACCTTCCTTGTATTCAGTGTTTTTACTTCTCTGGTCCTCAGTTTCCTTATCTGTTAAAGGAGAGGTTGGGTGGCTTGATGATCTCTCAGGTTCCTTCTTGTTCTAACAGTCTCTACTTCTATAAGGAGATAGTTTTACTGCCTTGCCTCACTGCTAGACTGTGTATTATTAGTTATGTAGTGATTAAAATATGCTGCTAATTGGTAGGTTAAGGAGGTATCTACAAATAGAAGGTGTTACCCAGTCACTGTCACACGCTTGACATCACAGGAAGGCAGAACAATTTTTCGGTGTCTGACATATTTAGCCATTGAGTAACCCCAGGTGACTTTCGTCTGACGAGTATTGCCAGTGACTCCCAAATTTCCTCTTTTCTGCTACTCCTAGTGAAGATAGAGGGTCATGAAGTCATCATGACCAGACTCAGGTTCAAGTGGAACTTTCCTCCAGGTGGAGTGGGTGGTTTAATTTCCTTAAACACCTAATCCCTATTGGAACATATGTTCAACTCTTTTTTTTTTTTTTTTTGCTTTTTGGAGGGCACTTGGGATTAAGTAACTTGCCCAAGGTCACACAGCTAGGTTTTTTGTTTTATGTGTGTGTTGTGTTGTGTGTGTGTGTGTGTGTGCATTAAGTGTCTGAGGCCAGATCTGAACTCAGGTCCTTCTGACTCCAGGGCCAACACTCTACTCACTGCTCCACCTAGCCGCCCCTTAATTTCAACTCTTTAAGAATGTCATTGATAAGAATAACTCTCATTTCTATAGCACTTAAAAGTAACATTAACAATGACTGCAGTTCATATTTATACAGTGCTTTACATACTTTATCTCATTTGAGCCTTGTAACTGTGAGGCAGTGTGGTAGTGTAGAAAGACACTAGTTAGAGGACCTGGGTTCCAATCTTGTATCTCATTTTATTTTTGTTCAGTCTGACTCTTTCTGACTCTCTGTGATCCCATTTGGGGTTTTCTTGGCAAAGATACTAGAACAGTTTACCGTTTCCTCCTCTAGCTCATTTTACACATGATGAAACTGAGGCAAACAGGGTTAAGTAACTTGACCAGGGTCACACAGCTAATAACTGAGGCTGGATTTGAACTCTATTAGATGAGTCCTCCTGATTCTAAGCCCACTGTGTTACCCAGCTGTCCCACTCCTTCCATTAACTCTAGTAACTTTCCTCTGGTGATTATTTCCAGTTTATCCTGTCTAAAGCTTGCTTGTACATGGCTGTTTGCATGTCTGCCCCATTAGATTGTGATCTCTGAGAATAGGGATGGTCTTTTGCATTTCTTTATATCCCCAGTGCTTGATACATAGTAGGAGCTTAATAAATGCATATTGATTAACTACTACAGAATGGTCATCAACGTGTGTTAATTGTTCGAAAGTTTTTCTTTATGTTGAGCTAAAATTCTTTCCACTGGTCTTCCTTCTTCCCTCTGGGGCTGCCCCAGATAGGTGTGACACATCCTTTTCCCCATGACTGCCCTGTTTGGAAACAACTAGGTCTTCTTTTCTCCTTGTTAAATATTCCCAAGTCCCTTCAGTATATTTTCATAGGATATATTTTCCAGACACTTTAAAAATTCAATCTTGGGCAAATCACTTATCTCCCAAATGAAGGGAATGGACTAGACAGCCTCTGGGGTCTTTAACTCCAGATCTGTGGTCTTATGAACAAGCTCAGGAGGGAGGTGCCACTACCTTGCCCATTTTACAGATGAGGCCAGCAGAAATGAAGGGACTTGATCATGATCTTATTGCTAACAACTCGGGGAGTTCTCCTTTAAGGACCAGAACTCTTCCCATTCCTTCTGTTAGGTTGCCTCTAGTGACTTTCCCATTTGCAAAGCACTTGACCTTCATTATTCTCATATGATTCTCACCTCCAAAGCTGGGAGGAAGGTGATGAAAGTCAGACAGGCTACTTAACAACTTAAGGTCATTCCCCTGGTAAGGGAGGAAGGAGCAGGGCTGATGTTTAAACCCAGCTTTCCTGTCTCCAGAACGGAGGCGCTCTTCTACTCTTTCCAGGATGGAAAAGTTTCTGGGAAATGCAGGCTATAAAAAATGGTGGAAGGAACTAGGGCTGCTTAGCATGGAGAAAAGGAGACCTCGTTGTTGTCAAACAGGGGCTGTCACAGGGAACAAACATTCATCACCCCTGCTGTGGCCAGCTCTGGGGGGTCTGTATCTTATGAGGACCAATGGGTCAAACTCAGAGGGAAGAGAATTTCAGATCCATGCACTGGGAAATGGTTAAACACAATGACCGTCTAGACTCGGGAGCAATGTTTCAGAAAGGATTCTTGCAACACAGATGTCAGCAGCACTAGATACAATTCAATTCAATTGAATACATGTATGAAGACCAAAAACCAAGCAACAAGTATTTATTAATAGACTTACAATGTATTCATGTAAAATACTGTATAATAACAATAATGTATAATACAAATGTATTAATAGACTTACAATGTATTAATGTATACTATATAACAATAATGTATAATACAAATGCATTAATACACTTACAATGTATTAATGTATATTACTGTATAATGTATAACAATGTATAATATAAATGTATTCATAGACTTATAATGTATTAATGTATAATAACAATAATGTATAATATAAATGTATTAATATACTTACAATGTATAATACTGTTTAACACATAATAGCAATAATGTATAATACAAATGCATTAATACACTTACAATGTATTAATGTATAATAACAATAACGTATAATACAAATGTATTAATACACTTACAATGTTCCATGTCCTGTTCTAGGTATTTTATACAGAGGACTTTACTGCATTTTTCCTCAAAGAGCATGCATTCTACCGAGGGAATACAATATTTGAGTACCTTCTCATTGGGGAGCTCCTTCCTCTCCTCTCTGCACCGATGCCCTTGGGCAGCCCACCTCTCTGTCAATAGTGAGAGAAGGCATCTACTCTTGTCCCAGTAGGTCTGGTCTGCCTTGGAAGGTATAGATGATGGCAAAGACCTGGCTCTAAGTACCAGTTCAGCAACTAACTAGCTGGGTGACCTTAGACAAATCACTTCCCCTCTTTGGCCTCAGTTTCCCTCTCTGTAAAAAGAGGGACTTGGGAGTAAATGGTCTCTAAGATCTTGATGATTTTTTAATTTTCCAGGGAGAAGCTCTTTCCTTTTGCTATTATTATTATTATTATTATTTTGCCATTTAGAACTTTAAGCTATGGAAGGGTAGAAATGGGAGTACAGTGTCTCTCTGGTATTACCCACAGTCTGTTGCGTGGCACTGTGAAAAGGTTTTGACCCAGTAGTATTCCTGGAGAGGCCTTGGAAAGGGGAAAAAGAATGAAAAACACTCATGGTGCATATATATATATATATATATATATATATATATATATGCACCATGAGTGTTTTGGAGAATAGAAACCATATCATTTAGCACTCACTTCACATCGATTTTTATTATTACTAACAAGAATGATTTAAAGGCTCACATTTATATGGAGTTTTAAGGTTTACAAAGTACTTCCTCCGCATCAAACCTATAAAGGTTGAAATTTAAATGAGGCAGGGCATAGGGCTTCCTTTGTGGGAGCCCCCGCCCCCAGCATGGCTTCAGGAGCCTACAGTCAGGAGGCAGGATCCCTGCAGTCCATGCAAGAAAGTGGGGGGTGTTGAACTCCCAAAGGTCTTGCTCCCTTAGAAAAGGAAGAAAAGAGAGGAGGAGACTTAAGGGAAAGAAAAGGATGCTGAGAGTCAGGGAGCAGGTGATTTGACCGGGCAGAAAAGCTGAAGGCCATGGTCTGTGAGGTCCTACAGAAGCCGGATGTGGTACTGCCAGGATGTCCCTAAGCCAGAGTCCTGGCAGAACCTAATGACTCCACAGCTGAGAGGCTTTGGCAAAGTCTAGCCTCCCTGGAGAGGTTAGCTGATTCCTTGCTGACCACCGAGAGAGCAAATGATGTTTCTTTACCTCTTTTTCCATTTTCCCTGAGAGGTTTTCTTCCCTCTCCAATACCTTGGATGATATAGATATTAAACTCAGTTGTATATAGGTAGCAGAGAATGGCTCCATTGTTTAGCTTTTCCCTTATTAGTTACACTGATTTTGCACATATATATATATTTTGCTATTAGGTTACTTGCATGGTTTGGTAACAATGTTGAACTGCATAACTTTAGCAGTAAGATGTATGTCAGTCATACTGAGACTGGAAAAAGTATCATAAGGGCTTCAGAGCTGAAGTTTAAGTGACATAATCTCTGCCCTCCTGGATGGAGTTTTACAATCCAAGAGGAGGAGAATATTCTCAGATAACTATAACATATAACAGCAGCCAAGAAGAATAAAGCAAAGAGCTCCCATTTTTCTCCTTCTCTCTGACGTTCTCTGCATCACTATGTATTTTTGTCTCTTTTCGATCTCCTGATGGGTCTCTGTCCCTGCATTCTTGTTTTTAAGTAACTCTATTTCCTGGCTTAGGAGCCAAAGTTTGAGAGCCTTTTGTCTAAAAAAGAATGAGAAAACTTCTCACCTATCTCCTGCGGTTCAAAGAAGGGGAGAGAAAGAAGATCCCCGAAGGCCTCAGGGGATTTCTCAGTTCCTGGAAGACCACTTCATCTGTCCCCCCTTCCCCACCCTCAGTCTTCTCATCTCTAACACCAGGACAGTTTGTTATCTCTGTATGCCAGAGTGGATAGAGAGCTGTCTTTGGAATCTGGCATCAATCAATCTATTCAATTCAATAAATATTTATTAAGTGTCTACTATGTTCCAGGGGAGAGAGAGAGAGAGAGAGAGAGATCGAGCAGTTCTTACCCTCAGAGAGCTTATAACAAAGTGGGGGGGGTGTGTGTAAATATGCAAACATATATGATGCAAACTACATTCAGGCAAATAGAGGTGGTGCAGTGGATAGGGTACTGGGCCTGGAGTCAGAAGACTCAAGTTGAGGACTTTGAATCTGGCCTCAAACACTTAACTGCTGTGTGACCCTGGGCAAGTCACTTAACCCAGTCTGCCTCAGTTTCCTCATCTGTAAAATGAGCTGGAGAAGGAAACAAGTCACTACAGTATCTTTGCCAAGAAACCCCCAAATGGGGTCACTGAAGAGTCGGACAGGACTGAAAGGCCTGAACAATAACAATAGCTATATTCATGTTTAATAGAAAATCAGAGGGAATGCACTACAATTAAAGGGAATGAGGAAGTCTTCTAATAAAAGATAGGATTTTAATTGGTACTTAAAGGAAGCCGAGGGGGTCAGTAGTCAGAGCCGAGGAAGGAGGGCTATTCCAGGCATGGTGGACAGAAAAATGCCGAGAGCTGAGAGATGGAGGGTCTTTCATAGAACAGCCAGGAGGCCAGCCTCGGGGGAATACCTGGGCTCAAGTGCAGCCTCTGACACATACAGTCCATGTGACCCTAAGCAGGACAATAAGCACTTCGGTTAAGACTGCAAATTGCAAAGAAAAGTGCCCACCTGCACTGGTGGAGGGAGTTTGCTCATCCGGGAGTTCCCTAAACCGAAGAGGTAATCCCGGGGGAAGTCCCTCTCCCGCCCGGTGTCCAACCACAGCCCGGGTTGGGAAAGCCAGGACATGTGGCCCCGGGCCGGGCGGGAGGAAGTAACCCCTGGCATGTTAGCCAGTATCCCCCGCCCCTCGCCTCCATCCCCACGCCCCCGGGGCGGGGCCTCGAGGGGCGGGGCCTCGGAGCATTAAAAGCCCGAGTGCGGAGGGGGCGGACGCTTCTTTGGCGCTCCTGGCCGCAGTGGGCGGGCCTTTGTCCGTACGCACGCTCTTCATCCTCACTCCTCCTGCCTTCCGGGCGCCTCGTTCCGCGATGCTGGCGCTGCGCTGTGGCCCCCGCCTGCTGACCCTGGGCCTGGCCCCGCAGCGGACCTCCGCGACCCCGATGCTCGCCCGCCTCCGCGGCGCCCGCAGCAGCGCCAGCAGCTCCGAGTCGGGGGCCGGCGGCGCAGCCAAGAACCCGCTAGTCTACCTGGACGTGGAAGCCGAGGAGCAGCCGCTCGGCCGAGTGGTGTTGGAGGTGAGTGAGCGCGTGCCGTGCGGGGCCGCTGCGCGGGGGCCGGCCTGCCGGCCCGAGCTCAAGGTCACGGGCGGAGGGGGCGGGGCCTGGCGCTGGCTCTCTGATTGGGGGACGGGCACTCGGGGGCTCCTGGACGGCGCGGTGCAGTCCGCTGCTCGGACCCTTCACGGGGAGAGACTCGTGGGAAGGCGCGTGGAGCACCGGTCTGGCATCTGCCAGTAACCTGTTGGGTGCCTTACACGAGTCAGTTACCACTCTGGGCCTCAGCACAAATGAGGAAACTGATGAGATTTGGAGAAGTGGCAGCAGAGCTCTGTTTGCCAGCGGACAACCCCCTCTCCCCCCCTTTATGAGTTTTAAGTTTTCACAACCAGGGGTGGGGGCTTGGGAAGCCTTGCCTCTCTCTCCCTGGGAGTGGAGGGAAAGAAGATTTGGGAAAATCAGTTCAAGGTCATCCCCTTAAAAGTCAAGGACCAGCAGGGCCAGCCCCATTGTTTGGGGATTGGGGGACTAGGGGCAGAGGTGAACGGGCAATTGAGGACAGTGGGTAGAGTTGTTATCTGGAATCCACACCTAGGCAGCCGAATTGCCCTTCAAAGGGAGCGGGGGAGGAGCTCTGGCTTTGGGGGTTGGGGAGAGGATTCAGAATTCTTGGCTCCTAGGTTGGGGGGGAAAAAAAACCCAAACCACTCAGGGTCACGTGGCCCCAACAACTATTTGCTTAAGTGTTTGCTAGTGTGGGTTTTGGAGTCCACAACTCCATCCCCATAAAACCCAGGAATTTCCAGAGACTTTTGATTCTTCTGGATGTTTCAGTGTAGCTAGCCTCCCTTAGTTCATTCCTTACGGTAATAATAATAACTCCCATATATAGGCCAAGTGCTTTGCTCACGACAGCCTTGTGAAGTAACTAGTAGTGCCTCTCATTATCCCCTTTTTTCAGATGAGAAATTTGAAGTCTTGACACAGCCAGTAAATGTTTGAGGCGTTGTTTCCTTAACTAAAGTCTAGGACCCTTTTCATTATACCCTATGACTTCCCAAAGGTTTATTTGATTAATTGATTATTGAGCCAGGCTTCAGGAGACATAGAGAAATAAAGATAGGTAGGGCATATCCCTTTCCCTCGGTGAGTTTACAGTCTGATTTTCTGTTCGTCAAGGTGGAGGGAGCTGGTGAATGAGAGAAGTCATAGGACTCTGTTGAGTAGGGAGAATTAGGCATGTCCTGGGCTGGCAGAATTGCTGAATAATGCCCCCTGTCTTCTGTTGATTCTGGTAGTTGAAGCTAGGCTTGCCTGGGACCCTTGTTCTTTGTGTACTCAGAGGCTCCCTTGTTCTCTCTAGCCACCCGCCCTCAGATTACTTGGACAGCCAGTGATAATTTGGAGCCAAGGCAAGGCGATAGTTGTCTTAGGCCTGGGTGAGTAGGAGCCAGGAGAGCTGAAAAGGCCTTTCCTCAAAGGTTGAGGGGTCATCATCACCTTGAACCAAGTAGCCTTTTAATCCCACAAATATTTGTTGAATGTTCAGTCAGGTTTGATGTAAACCTCTGGGCATCCCTTATTTTCCCTGTCTGTAAATTGGACATATCTGTGCACCTATTTCACAGGATTGTTGTGAGTGTTAGTGGGTTTAGAAAAGGATTCAAGCCGGTACACCCATGTAGTGGAGGTAAGGGGGCTTGACCAGGACACTGCTGCTTTCTGACCTGGCGCAAATCACTTTTACTGTGCTGAGCCACAATTTTCTCACCTTATAAAATGAGAAGGATCCACTAGAAGATTTTTAAAATAGCTTCTGGCCTTAAAATTTGGGTTCTCTTATTGTGAGTCTGGTGCTAGACATCTTGAAGGCCTGTGAGAAGAAAAACATGGTGACCCTGGGCAATTCACTTAACCTTCATTTGCCTTGGTTTCCTCAAATGTAAAATGGGGATAATGATGGCACCTACCTCCCAGGGTTGTTGTGAAGATCAGTGAAGTAATCCTTGGAAAGTGTTTAGCACAGTCCCTGGCACATGGTAAGCTTTATAGGAACGTTAGCTTTTTGCCTTTTAGGAACCTGTAAGCCAGTTGTATAGATAATAGTCAAGTGTGGAAGTGTTGGAAAGATGATAAACTTGCATGTTAATAGAGCTTTACAGCTTAGAATACTGGGAGAAAAAAAATCACATTTTATAGGGCTTTGAGGCTTACAAGAGATTTTTTGCTTGAAGTAGGCAGTGCAAGGCATTGTTGCTGCCTTTTATCGATGAGGAAATTGGAAGTCAGAGGATTTTAAGTTACTTGCTCAAGGCCATATAGCTAGCTAGTGATTGACAGAAGCAGGGCTTGACTGCAGTATAAATTATACCATGTTTTCTCTCGGGATAAGGCTTGAAGTAGTGGTCCAGGTGTGGTTCAGGCACTTATTGCTTTGGGAGCTGGGGGTGGGGTGGGGAGAGGTTGGTTTTGGCTGAAGGAAAGTCTGTGTCAAGGGTTCCATCCCCATGTTCCTCCTATGACACAATCAGTCCTGGGCAAATGAGCTGAAGCCCTTCTCCCCTTACAACCTCCTTACATCCCTTTCCCTCCCCTCATATCAAAGACCCTGCCCAGTTAAGGGTTCCTTGGAAATTGCTTATCTTTTTGGCGTTGGTTCATACCATTAAGGAGAATAATGCAAGTTGTAACTCCCCAATTGTGTTTAAAATTTTATAGATCTGACCCTTACAATCATCCTGTGATGTCTGTGCTTTTATTATACCCGTTTTATAGATGAGGAAAGTGAAGTTCAGAGAGGTTGTAACTTGACCTCGATAACGGCTTTCAAGCTATCACTAAGTATCCAAAGTGATATTTAACCCAGGTCAGGTCTATTTGGTTTAGGTATTAGAGAACCTGAGGTGGTAGTGGGGAGAGAATATGAATTAATCCAGTCCTGGACTAGAATTAGGTCCTTCTAGTCCAGACCAAGTCCTATCAGAAAGCCTTTATTCCCCTCAATGACTTCTTTGAGGGAGGAGACCTTGTAATTCTGCCCCAACTCCCGTCCCCCTTTGCAAGCTACTAGAAGGCCCTTTATACAACAGGCGCTTAATAATTCCAAGTTTGTAGAATCATATCAGAACTGGAAGGGATCCCGGAAGCCATCTAACCCCTACATTTCACAGATGAAACTGAGGTCCAGAAAGGTTAAGGAATTGGCCTGAAGTCACACAGGTGGGAAAGGGCAGAGCAGGAATTGGAAGCCAATTCCTGGGATCCAAAACCTGGTATTCTTTCCATGATACTGGGCTACCTCGAATCATCTTGTTCAATCTAATCATTTTACGGACAAGGAAACTTGAAATCCAGATCAATTAAAGGACCTGTGGAAGGTCAGGCCTCTAGCTAGTGACCCAGCTAAGAGTGGAGCCCAGGTTGTCTGACTCCAGGGCCATCCCCTTTCTGAGTGCCATGAGATCCATTCTCTTGGATGTGTCCCCAAACTGACTTGTTCTTTTCTGTTTTTTTCTTCTCTGTAGCTCAAAGCAGATGTGGTGCCAAAGACTGCAGGTGAGTTCATTGAACACTCGGGGCCAGGGTTCCATCCATCCTTCAAAGGGAAAATAATCAACCTTTGCTGTTCCATTGAGCACCCGTGGGCCTGGGATCCTGTACTCTAAGCTGGGCAGGAAGCACGCCCCACTGGAAAGAAAACTGACTGGAAATCCAGAAATTGTCATCTAACCTTTCATTTGCTCATCTCTTAGATGAGCAGAGTAGGCTGTCTTTAAAATGAGAGGCATGGACTAGACCAGGGCCTCTTCCCCTTTTGTGGGACGTGGACCCCTTTGATAATGTCTGAGGCCTTTCCTAGAATAGTATTTTTAAACACATAAACTAAAATCCAAAGGATTACAAAAGAAAACGGTTATGTTAAAATGCAGTTATTAAAATAGTAAAAAACAAAAAACCATGTTCATAGATTCTAGGCTGAGTCCTTGACCTAGACAGTCTGTGAGGCCCCTTTCAGTTTTCTGTGACCTCTTCTAAACCTTGTACAGTTTTGATATCCCTCCTCTGTGGTCTTTGAGAGAATATAGATGGACGCACTTGAGAATACCTCATTTCCTTGTAGGCCTCCAGAGATATGGGAAATTAGAAGTCTTCCTTTTAAACTCTTTTGGGGGCCTTAACACCCCTTCACATACACCCCCCCACCTCCTCCCCTCCAGCTGAGAATGAGAAGAATTAGAGTAGGACATGGTCAGTGGGCAATGATTTCTTTGCCTCCTGTGTGTAAGGGGGATGGTTTGGATTTGGATTTGGGAAACATTATTCTTCATGAAATCACTGGGGGCATACCTTGTTGACTGAACACTTACTGAGCACCTAAATGGCCAACAAAATCGTTTGCTTTGGGGGCAAGACTCTCCTTTGAAATTCATTTCTTAAAACTTTCTCTTCTTCCCCAAGAGAGTGGAAGCTGCTTGAGTTCAGGGACTTGCTTGTTTTTGTTTTGCATGCCAGCATCTAGTACAGGGCCTGGTATACATATATATATATAGTAGTCATTCAGTAGATGCTTGTTTATGAATTCAGCCCCACTGGGCTGGGGAATCCTCTGGGAAAGGGAAGGTAGAATATGGGACTTGAGCATTTGGAACCATATGTTAGTACTATTCTATTAAATCTTTATTTAAACTCTAGTGAAACGAAACTGTCTGTGCCTTGTGATTTTATCTTTGTAACTGGATCTTCATCAGAGGGCCAGCTTCCCAGCATTCATCTTGAAATAATTGAAGGGAATCTTACTGATCATTGTACCGATTGGTGCCGGCCTCTGAGGCACAGAGAGGAGACGGCACTTAGGCAGGGTCACTTGGCTAGCTTTGGGCAGAAAGGGGACCGAAGGCTGGGGTTCTTCAGCTCTGTGGTGTGTACCAGTCTCTCGGCTCAGGTTTGAAGAGTCTGCATTGGTAGGATCAACACATCAAGCGCATTTTCAGTACTGACTTTACCAGGCATTGTGCTAAGTGCTAGATATTCAAAGACAAAAACAAAAGTATCCCTGCCCTCGGGGAGCTTATGTTCTAATAGGGGAGACATGAGCACACAGAAGCACAAAGTAGACCCAATGTAACCTTGAATAAAATGGTAGCTGCAGCTGGGTGATGGCTTGTATTACTTCTCATAGCTAGGGACTTCTTATTAAACTTTTGGAGGGTCCTGGACGCCTTTGGCAGTGTGGTGAAACCTACTGACCCTGCCTCAGAATGTTTTTAAATGAATAAAATAAGTGGAATTGCAGAGGAAAGTGATGACATTGAAATAAAATTAACAAAACAAGTTCATGGATCCCATGATCTCTATGAACCACAAGGTCAGAAGGGACATTTGTGGGGGGAAAAAACGAAGTAATTCCGATTCTTTGTTTTCTTTGGTCCTTAGAGAATTTCAGAGCCCTGTGCACAGGTGAAAAGGGCTTCGGGTACAAGGGATCAACCTTCCACAGAGTGATTCCTTCATTCATGTGTCAGGTAAGGTTTGAAATTCCCTTTTCCCATTTCGATCTAGGAATCTGGTTGGACAGCTGGCACTGTGGCTAAGTGAATTGGTGATGGGGCAGGTGGTGCTTTTTAAGTCTTGGAGAATCAGAGGAAGAGAAAACAACTTGGGGAGGCAAAGGGTTAGCCTATGTCTTAGGAGATCCCAGAGACATGTGATACGGTATTTGTTAATGGTGAGGAAAGGGGGCAAAGAATTCTTTGCCCTGGATAACCACCCCAGTCTTGGAGACTGTGGAGACTGGAGAGTGAATGAGCAAAGCCTTCTGAGTCCTTAGCACAGGGTGGATCTTTGAGTTTGACTTGGGCAAGAAATTTGACAAACTTTAATTCAGTAAACATTATTTAAGGACCTACTGAATGAAAAGCACGAGAGAAGCAGAGATAAAATGCGAACACCCCTGCCCTCAATGTGCTCATATTCTACTATGAGTGGAAGGCATACAACACTTACACAGATAAGTAGATAAAAAGTATATTGAAAATGAGAGGCAGCTAGGTGGCACAGTAAATAGAGCATCAGCCCTGGAGTCAGGAGGACCCGAGTTCAAATGTGACCTCAGACACTCACTAGCTCTGTGACCCTGGGTAAGTCACTCAACCCCAATTGCCTGGAGGAAAAAAAAGAATACATTATAATTTGCAAGGGAAAGATGCTTAACTGGGAGGATGAAGGCAGTGGCATCCGAGCTCTGTCTCTGATTGAAGGTTTAAACCATCTATTAGGGATGTCTAGGAACACAGATAACTACGTATAAACTGGGATGTGGTGAGTGCATAGGCGAGGCCCTCAGTCAGTGCTGGGAGAGTTTGGAGCAGCCGGTGGAGGTGGGTTTTTGTTTCATTTTCTCTTTTACCTTTCCTCTGCCCACAATCCTTTCTATCCCAGTCCGTGTAGGAAAGCCCAGTTGTGGGCTCCTGGCTTTTGTGTGCTATTGACAGACCATGGAGGAGGGAGGCAGTCTTCCTTCCCTGCTGTCCCCTTCAGTTTCTCCAGAACTGATCCGTGGTACTCTGGCATTCTGTGCCCCGGGGGAGTTGGCATGAGAAAGCCACAGGCCAAGTATTCCCTCTATTTTGCTTCAGAATTTCCCCAAACTTCTTTATCCCAAGGGTATGTGTGGTCCTCCCCCCATTATCATTTAAAGTTTCCACTTTGATTTCAGACTCCACCAAGGATTCTGTAGCCACATAAGTTCAGGAATGATGCTTGAAGGAGTGAGCTGGGGCACCTTCATCAGGCCTCAGGACATGGCCTGGCCTTGTGGCTGCCAGATGTCCTCTGACCAAGTTGTGGCTTATGGGGTGGAGGCATGGTCAAATTATATAGTCTTATACTCTTATATGTTCTTATAAAGTCTTCTGTTTCACTCATATGGAATTGGATGATGTAAGGGCACAGGCCTTCCATGTGGCTCCAGGTAGCTCAGCCCCTCTTAGCCTCTGTGGAGGAAGCAAGGGTTGCAGGTTAGCCTTCATCAGCTTGTGACTGAATCTGCATACCTCTGAATCATTGGCATCATCTTGTGATATTTCGTCAGCATTCTGTGGCACACACACACCCAGATCCAGGAGTTTGCTGACTAAGCTACCCGAGGACCAACCTACTTAGGGCACAGGTTTTTAGTCTCTTCTGGGTCATGGACCTCTTTGGCAGTGTCTGCTAAAGCCTATTAACTCCTTCTCTGAAGAAGGTTTTTAAGTGTATAATATAAAATCTGATTACAAAGGAAACCAATCATATTGAAACATAATTATAAAAAATTGTTTTAAGTTCACAGACTCTGGGGTTTAGAACCCCCACATTAAGGGTTTCCTCTCTAAGAAATATGTAGGGAGCCTGTGGGCTGGTTTGGAGCGGGCAGTGAAGTTCTAGGAAATCTATATCTCTCCCTTCTTCCTTCCCTCCCTTTCTCTCTCTCTTGGTCTCTTCTTTTGTATTTGTTGACACACGGCAGGGTAGAGAATACATGCTGTACTGCGATGACATGGTACAATTTCTAGGTGATGCAAGGCCGGCGTTCTTAGCAGTGACGTGTCCCTGGCATCTAGCCATGGTGCACCAGACAGGGTAAAACAGGAAACCACAGTGTCCTTGTGAAGGGAAGATAGTGCCTATGGACTGAGCTGAATGTCGGGAAATTGGGGGTCTCCTCTGGTTGTTTCTTGTGATAAGCAGATAAGTGCTTTGGGGAAGATTAGTCAGCTTTCTTTTGGGGGAATATTAGTCATTGTAGATAATCCAGTAATAGGGTGATGGGCTTTTAAAGGCTAGGATTCCTTTGGTAACAGTTTTCATGTAGTAACCTCATCTTGTTGTTTTATCCCTCCTGATCTTTAACAGGCCTCAGTTTCTATATGTATACAGCGAGACAGTTGGACTAGATGTAGGGAGCCTCTGAAGTTCCTTTGGGTTCTAGAGCTCTGATCCTTTGAAATTTGTTTTTTTTTTTGTTTGTTTGTTTGTTTGTTTTGCTTTTTTTGGAGGGGGGAGGGTAGGGCAATAAAGGTTAAGTGACTTGCCCAAGGTCACACAGCTTGTGTGTGTGTGTGTGTGTGTGTGTGTGTGTGTGTGAGAGAGAGAGAGAGAGAGAGAGAGAGAGAGAGACAGAGAGAGAGAGAGAGAGAGAGAGAGAGAGAGAGACCGAACCCAGGTCCTCGAGGGCCAGTGCTCTACTTACTGTGCCACCTAATCCTTTGATTTTAAGAGTCTGAAGAACCAGGCCAATCTCTTCACAGATTTGTCTTTGTTGTCTTTAGTTTGTTGGGACACCTCATTTGGCATTCCATTTGGGGACACTTTGAGAGAGGGCTAAGCCACTCTCTGGAGCAGCTCAGCTCCCCTGCTTGGTCCTTGCCTGAGCCAATTACCGATAATCTGACATTTATCCTCCAGGCTGGTGACTTCACCAATCACAATGGCACTGGTGGGAAATCCATCTACGGGAGCCGATTTCCTGATGAAAACTTCACCCTGAAGCATGCTGGGCCTGGTCAGTCTTTTTCCCCTTTCCTTCCTTGACCTCTCTGCCCCAAAGAGATCTTTTGTGAGGAGAGGCCACTTGTCCCCATGCAGCGGGTTCTCTCTCCACAGTGGCTTCACCTTTCCTGATCTTGGCCACCCCAGCCTTTCACTCATCTACCTCCTGAGACATGGCTGATTATGTGTCCATGTCCTAAAGTCTAATCTTATAATGTCTGGAAGTGTCCTTCATACAACCCTTGACCTTGGTTCTGATCTGGGCTCTGGCCATATGAGTTTTAGCCTTGGCCTTGATACTAGACTTCAGGAGTGCTGTTGACATTGTCCTCAGTCTTCACGTTGGTGAAATAGAAAGACTGGTCAGGTCCCCTCTCTCTGCCCTGTCTGTGGTGAAATAGACTGGGTCCCCTCTCTCTGCCATGTCTGTTGGGAATATGAGTGACACATGGGGTTTACGGGGTTTTTATGGATTACTGGCTTTAGTGGGTTTTTCTTTAAGCTTTGAGAGAACCTCGTGGTACTTTTTGCCCTATTTGCCAGAGGCCTTACCAAGATATCCTGGTCTGATCCCTTGTTCTTATTACAGGCATCCTGTCCATGGCAAATGCCGGTCCCAACACCAACGGATCCCAATTCTTCATTTGCACAGCGAAGACAGACTGGTGAGCACTGTATTCCCCGTGGCAGGTTTTTCTAGGGATTGACTGCTTCTCATGCTAATAAAGGCAGGGCAGGAGATAAGATCATAGCTTTAGAGCTGAAAGGAACCTTGGAGACCAACCCCATCATTTTACAGATGAGGCTCCTGAAGCCCCGAGAAGGAAATTGACATAGGACCAGTTCAGGAGAGTGATATCTTGGTCCCATTGAGGCTCAGGCATTGATGAGACATTCAGGTAGAATTGTCTATGAGGCGGGCACCTCTCTCATGGGGATGAGAAGTAGACCAGAGATGGATGCTTGTTTGCCTTGGATGTAGGACACTTCAGCATCAGTCACGCTCTGGACAGAGAGGCAGCCACTCTTAACTAGTGGGCGGGACTCTGCCTCCCAGAGACTCCCATTTGTCAGCTCTCTTGTCTACCCTTTCTCACAGGCTGGATGGAAAGCATGTTGTGTTTGGCCACGTCAAGGAAGGCATGGATGTGGTGAAGAAGATAGAATCCTATGGTTCCAGGAGTGGGAAGACGTCTAAGAAGATCATTATCAGGGACTGTGGCCAGCTGAGCTAACCCCAGCCACCTGCAGACTTTTGGTTACTCAGACATGTTTGTGCTCATCCCCTGCCCTCCCTTCTCTCCCCCTACAGAAGAGTCCTCTGAACACTTCAGGGGATTCCTAGTTGAGTGTGTTGTGTCCAGGGATAACTGAATTTGTGGCAGCAGCCGGGTTTTGTTTTTTTTTTTTTTCTCATATCACTGTTTGTTCCTGTCTGTGCAAAGATCTGTTTTGAGCATTTGTCTCTTGGTCTCGTTCCCATCCAACTCACCAGGCCTTTCTTTTAGAACCTGAGCCCCCATGCTGCTCACCTCCCCCTAAGAGCCTTCAGGGCCCTCCTCTTATTCTGGCCAGGCAGGGCTGAGTACATCCAGCATGGCTGGATTTTGGTATGACTGTGGCCAGTCACCCTTAGGGAAGTGGCATGGGCCACATAGGGAGTCTTGGTGCCCATCTGTCATAACTGGTACAGAGAGAAGGTGTTGCCCAACCCAAGGAGATTGAGTCAGAATTCACTAGTATTATTAGCAAAAGGTGGTAATCATTTTTTCCCCTCAAAATTGGAAGATCTAGTTAATTTATTGAGGAGCACTGATCTGGGAATGTGAAAACTGGGTTTTGTCATTGTGTATGACCTTGGGGACGTCACTTCTTCTTTGGGCTACAGTTTCCTCTTGTGCTCCACACAGATAATCTCTTATGTTCCCTTCCCCTTCTCTGACCTCCTCTAATTTTTTATGGTATTATATTGAAGTCCCCCAGCTGTACAACTGACAGGGGTCATCTTTTCTCTTGATATTTAAACTTTTCCTCTCCACCAGGCCATGTGTCTGTTGATTGATCCTGACCCTGTTTCTAGTATATTTGTAGATCTCTCCAGTATCCCTCTTCATGAGGGTCCATCTACAATATTACTCTTGGATGTCACTTATGTGGCTAACTGATGTTCTGACCTGTTGAGGAAGAGACTTGGTTCTTACCGGACCCCAGCAATCTCTGTAACTTCTCATTTCAATACTGAAACAGGTTCAAGCCCTCTTCTGTTTCAGGATCCCTTTGGTCTCCTGTGGCCTGACTGATTTGTAGGGGCCACGGAGCCTCCACCAAGCCATGAGCCAGGTTCCCTTGGATGTAGGAAACTGTGAAGTCACAAAGTGCTTCTACTAGTCTTGAGACTTGCTCCAAAACAGTAGGAGTGGGTTCCTATAAACAAGTTTAAAGAATTAAGCTGTGACCAATAGTTGTCCACTGTGAATTTACATGTCCGTGTGGAAAGTTACAAATAAATGGAAATATACCTTATGAAAGGTTTACTTGTGGGGACTGGTGCTCCATTGATGATAGAGGACACCATTGACCTCTGTAGATAGGTAAAGACCTTGTTTTCTATTCAGTAAAAAAATGTGCTGATCATTTGAAGCCAACTTAGTTTATAAAATCTTTGTGGTTTTAAAAAATTTTTATTTTATTGATTTTAAATGCAAAAATAAATCCTATTTTATTACAAAAGAAACCTGTTTTATATGAGTAATATTGGGGGAAGGGGGTTGTCGGTCAACCTCAAAAGGTTGCTTATGCTACAGTGACTCAGGAATGTGGCTTTGGAGTCATACCAACTGGCTTCAGATCTTTCCTCAGGTACTTAACCTCTGTAACCTTGGGCCAAACCCTAAGCCATGCTGGGATTCCTGTTTCTTCATCTGTATACTTAGGAGGATTGGACTAAGTCTGAGGTCTCTTCTGCCTCTAAATCTAGAGTCCTGTGACCCCTTAGTGTAGAGATGGAAATGGAGAGTGCACTTCCATGGTGAGTGCTGCCATTCCCAGATGCCAAGGACACTCCCACAGACAGTGAATCTGATGAATCCACGAAAGGTCTAGGTGGGTTGTGCCCTTCCTAGAAGGGACTTGCCCCAGGGTAGTAAAGGTTGATTTAAGACTCCCAAGTAAACAGAAGACAGTGGGATGTGCCCCTCTAAGGAAAGTCCCTTGCCACAGTCCAGCAGAGGGTGATTGTTAATTGCTTAGAAGTATAGCACAGCGGTTATGATGCTTGGAGTTGAGAAGACAAGTTCAAATCTTACCTCTGATACTTAGTTGGATCTCCTGGGATTTATCTCAGAGGACACAGATGGTGACACAGGTTATTTTTATGCTAAGGGATAGCAATACTAATATAATAACTGGCAGGACTAATGCTTTTAAAAGCCCTTTACATACATTATTTCAATTAAGCCTCTAAAGATCCATGAATTAATGGGTATAATTAGTTGGTCCTACCTGCAACACGATGGCCCCTCCATTCCTTAGATGGTGGCCAATCTGGTGGTTTGTTTTCACCTAGATTGATTCTTAGCTAATGTTCTATCACTTGACTTAGTACAAATAACCTTTCAGGTATGGTACTGGCCTCGTGTTCTGCTGGTAGAGTCTTCTAGAATCCAATGTGCTTTTGGAATAGGGCTTTTAATGAACCATTGGTAAAATTGGAGGGTCAAAGATTTTTTTTTTTAGTTTAATTGAGTGGGATTTTTTTGAGTGGCAATTTGAAGTCTTTAGGATTTTTTTTTATGTTTAAATTTATTTTGGATTATAGAAATATGGGTCTAGAACAAGAAAGGACCTCAGAGGCTGTAGAGTTCAGTTCCTTCACTTTGTAAATGAAGAAATGGCCAAGTTGATTAGCTGACTTGCCCAGAATTCCATAAGTAGTAAGGGTCACGGACAGGGTACAAATGCAGTTCTGACTCCAGTCAGCCCTTTACACTTTTCATATCACCTTTCTGACTGTCCTTGTCCCCTCCATCCACATGCCTTGTGCCAGAAAAGGAAACCCAATTCAGTAAAATTAATCAATACAATACAACTAAGTCTGAAAGTATGCTCCCCATGCAGAGTCTCACACCTCAGCAAAGGTTGGGAGGGTATCCCTTCTTTATTGTACTCTTTTCCAACTACAAATAAAGATAATTTTTAACATTCGTTTTCTTTTTTGCTTTTTGGAGGGGGGGAAAGTAGGGCAATTGGGGTTAAGTGACTTGCTCAAGGTCACATGGCTAGTATTAAGTATCTAAGGTCATATTTGAACTCAGGTCCTCCTGACTCCAGGGCCAGTGCTCTACTCACTGCATTCACTAGCTGCCCCTTTAACATTCATTTAAAATTTTTTTTGAGTTCCAAATTCCTTCCCTCTCTCCTCTCCCTGAGAGGGCAAGCAATTTGATAGAGGTTACACATGTGCAGTCATCCAAATCATATTTCCATATTAGTCATGCTGTGAAAGAAAACAGACCAAAAAAAAATCCACAATTTTTTTTTAAAGTATGCTTCTATCTGCATTCAGACTCCATCAGTTCTTTGTCTGGAGGTGGACGTTATTTTTCATCATAAGTCCTTTGGAATTGTCTCGGATCTTTGTATTGCTGAGAATAGCTAAATCTTCACAGTTGAGGGTAACCCATGTGGATCTCAAACATATTCATCAATAATTTTTCTCTTGGGAACTGTGTCCATATTCTTTGACCGATTATCTGGTTGTTACAATCTATATGCCCTTGCGCAAATCACGTAAATTCCTTGGGCCTCAGTTTCCTCATCTGTCAAATGAGGGCTTGGCCTAGATGTCCCTGATGTTCCCCCCCATTTCTGGATCTGTTGAAGGCTGGCTTTTATTCCTTCATATGTATTAGTTACATATGGATCTTGGATATCAGGTGCCTATTGAAGATATTTGGAGAAAAAAAATTTTTCCCCAACTTTCAGCTTCCTTTCTTATCCTAATTGAATTAATTTTGCTAGTGTGAAATCTTTTTAACTTCACATAATCACACTTTTTTATTTTATCTGTTGTGATTACCTCTGTTTCTCTTAGTCATAACTAAGAAAAGTAACTCATCTGGTTACCTCCTAATTTTCTTTTATGGTGTGACCTTTAATATTCAGGTCATGTGTCTGTTTTGAATTTATTATGGCATAGGATGTGAAATATTTGTCTAAACTTAATTTTTTCAAAACTGATTTTCAGTTTCCTAATAGTTTTGTCTAATAGGGAGTTATTCTCCAAGGAATTTTTATTTTATTTTATTTTGAGCTCCAAATTCTCTCCCTCCTTTCTCCTCCCCTTCCCATTGAGAAAACAAGATAAGCAAATCTATTACAAACATGTATGGTCAAACAACCTAAATTCTTGCACTGATCATGTCCTGTATATATCTAGATGTAGATATATATGTATACATAATATATATAAGTTTATATGTATATATATATACACACACACAATCTATACCTATACATACATACCTATATCTATACCTACATATATAAATATATGTGTATACATGCATATATACACACAAACACATATATACATACACGTGCACATACATAAACACATATATCAGTCTGCACTCTGACTCCATTACCTTTCTATCTGGAGATAGGTAGCATGTTTCATCATGAGTCCTCTGGAATTATGACTGGTTCTTGTTCCCAAGTCTTTCAGAATTTTTTTGTCTTTACAATATTATTGTTAATATATAAATTGTTCTTGTTTTTCACACTTAATTCTGCATCAGTTCATACAAATCTTCTCTGATTTCTCTGACACTGTCCCCTTTATCATTTCTTACAGCACGATAGTCATTTCATCACTTTCTTACACCATGACTTGCTTAGCCACTTCCCAATTGATGGATACACCTTTAGTTTTCGGTTCTTTGCCACCATGAAAAAAGCTGCCATAAATATTTTCTTCTATGTAGGTCCTTTTCCTCTTTCTTGGATCTCTTTGAGTATGAATCTGGTAGGGGCATCACTGGGTCAAAGGGTATGTAGAGTTTAATAGCTATTTAATCTTATTTCCACTAGAATGGCTGGACCGGCTCACAGCTTCACCAACAGAGCATTAATGTATTTGTTTTCCCACAGCATCTCCAGCATTTGTCATTTTCTATTTTTTCGGCCAACTTTGCCAGTCTAATGGATGGGAGGTGGCACCTCAGACTTGTATTAATTTTCTTACTCTGAGAATTGCCAATTCATATTTTGGTCAGTTATCAACTGGGGGAATGGCTCTTATTCTAATAAATTTGAATCAGTCCCCTATATATCTTAGAACTCAACTTTTATCAAGAAAAACTTACTGCAAAGATTTCCCCTCCTCCCAATTTCCTAGTCTTCTAATTTTAACTACATTTTTTTATTGTGCAAAACCTTTTAAATTTCATTTCATCAAAATTCTTCATTTTACTTCCTATAAACCTTTTTGTCTCTTGTCTGGCCATGAACTCATCCTTTGTCCATAAATCTGACATGATTTCTTCCTCCTCTAATTTTTTATACTACACCTCCATATTTATATCGTGTACTGTTCTCAGTCTAATTGAATATTGGGATATTAAGTCCAATTGTTTCTGATTCTTTCTTAGCTAGTTTGTTTCTCTAATTGTACTTTTCTATTTTTTAAACAGTTCTGCCTGATAGTATATTTAGGTCTGGATGTGCTGTTTCCTCTTAATTCCCACTTTTCCACCTTATTTTCTTTGAGATTCTAGACTTTTTCTTCATCTAAATGAATTTTGCTATTTTGTCTAGCTCTCTAAATTATGTCTTTGGTAGTCTGATTTGCATAACACTAACTCACTAATTTAATTTAAGGTATTATCATTGTTTTGTGGGTGTAGTTTAGCCATGATCAGTTCAATTATTTATTATTATTGATTTCTCTAAAGAGTGGTTCATAAATGTATCTATACAAGTCTTGAATGTGCCCTGGTAAATTGACTCACAGATAGATATTCTATGAATGTCGTAGTTATTTTGAATGGGAATTCTCTTTCTCTTATTTCTTCTTGGATATTGTTATTGCTACATAGAAATGCTATTCATTTTGTGGGTTTAGTCATTTATTTATTTATTTATTTTTTGGAGGGCTATTGGGGTTAAGTAACTTGCCCAAGGTCACACGGCTAGGTTTTTGTTTGTGTGTGTGTTAAGTGTCTGAGGCCGGATCCGAACTCAGGTCCTTCTGACTTCAGGGCCAGCACTCTACTCACTGCGCCACCTAGCCGCCCCTCATTTATTTATTTTTTACTGCTATAGGATTCAAAACAATTGTATCAGTGTGTTTCTTTGCTGATTCTCAGGAGTTTTCTATGTAAATCATCGTGTCAGCAGTGAATAGGAATAGTTTTGTCTTCTCTTTCCCTACCTTTATGCCTTTGCTTTCTTTCTCTTATCTTATTGCTGTCCCTAGAATTTCTAGAATTGTCAAATAATAGTAGTCAAAGGGGAGAAGTCATAGAGATTAAATTCACTCTTTGTTTTTTCCATGAATGATTTTTGAGAGAATATTGAAATTGTGTAGGATTCATATTTTTGGTCAAAGAAATGAGTTTCTTCTGAGGTGAGGTGAATCTATGGAAAGGTTATTTGAGTTCATCTTAAAGTATTTCCTTAAAAGATTTTTTTTCTGATGTTTTATGATTCAAGATTCCTCTCAAGCTCTTAATCATCTCATTCTAAAGATGAGGCAAATGAGGGCTCCTCAAGCGAGGAGGATCATGGATTAGTCTTGCACAATGCCTCATGGTGATTTAGTGGCAGCCAGGACAAGAATCTGTTTCTTGATTGTTTATAAAGAACAAAGAAGATTCATTCCTTACCACAATTCTGTAGAATAATTAGTGGAAACATCATCATCTTCATTTTATAGGTGAGGCAACTAAGTCTTAAGAAGATAAAGTCCCACAGCTAGCAAATTGCAAATCTAGAAGCATGTACCATCTTTTTTAATATGTGAAAAACTGCCAGCTCTTTAGCTGATGTTTTTCTTTTAATGTTATTAACAGTACCCTGGATCAAATAGAGTTCATGTTCTGTTTTGTAATCTATCAATGAGTTTATTCTGAAGCCAGCATAGTTATTGAGAGGTCAGTTAATTTACTGGTGGGTCATTTAAGGTCATATCCAAAGATTACATTCACTTTGAGAATTTTCCCTTCATATAGGTGATTTTTGTGAGCAGAGAGTTAATGCAAAGTTCACATTTGGGATCATGGATTAGTCATTGATCTTATTTCAAGGTTAACTGGTTCATGGAGAGGTCATTGGTGGTCCTTCAGAATCATTCCATTCTCTCTTTTCAGATTGCTGATTTCTGAGGGAAGTCATTGAGTTAATGGAAGGGTCAGTGACTTCACTGACAAGTCATTTAGGGTCAGGCATTTTATTCACTTTAAACAACATTTTATTGGCATTGGATATTTGAGAGGGCACTGGGGTCACCAAGCTTATATTTGGGGTCCTGGGGAAACCAGTGATTTATATTTAGTTTAATGGAGTTTCCAGGAGTTTACTGAGGTCAAACAGGAGGATTTTATTCTTTCTGAGATATCCTTCTTAAAGTGATGATTTATCAGAGTGAACTGAAAGTAATGTTGATTCATATTGGTCCTTAAAGAGATTAAGAGATGCTCAAAGAAATCATCATGGGTCATGGGGTCAAAAAGGAGAAAATTCTATTCTAAAGAGTCTTTCCCACATAAATTCCAGTCTGGCAAAACCATTCAGAACTTTAACTCTGCTGGCACACAGAGTTACCTTCACCTCCCCAGGGAAAGTTTTCCATTATAGTCATAGACATAGCTATGTCTGCTTTCTGAGGACCAGCCTAGCTAAGGAGGGAGAGGTTCAGGACCACTAGGATGGCCACTGGTGATGAATGTTTTGACCAAGGCAACTCATAAACAAAAAACTGAAAACAAAAAAATTCATGAAATGAAAAATTTATGAAAAAAACTGATCTCTGAGTGTGTGTGTGTGTGTGTGTGTGTGTGTGTGTGTGTGTGTGTGCTCCCTTTGCTTTTATCAAGGCAGAGTGATGGGAAAGGGGACAGAAGATGTCAGATTTTAAAAAGTAAATATGACCTTAACTATGGGTACCAATGCAATATCAAGAGAACTCAAGGAAAGTATTAGTATGCTCTGGGGTTGGATTTATGGGATAGTCAGAGATGGATGGATTGTAACCTACATTTTTGGAGGAAATATCCACATTGATGAGATTGGAAATGGTGTTGGAGAATATTTTGGTTTGATTTTGGTTTTTTGTTTTTGCTTTTTGGAGGGCAATTGGGGTTAAGTGACTTGCCCAAGGTCATAGGCTAGTTTTTGTGTTAAGTGTCTGAGGCTGGATTTGAACTCAGGTCCTCCTGACTCCAGGGCCAGTGCTCTATTCATTGTGCCACCTAGCTGCCCCTGGAGAATATTTTTAATATTAAGTTATTTTTGATGAATAAGGATTTATTTTATCTCCCTCCCATTGCCCATTAAAATGCTTGTAAAATATATATACATAGTCAAGCAAAACAAATTCCTGTATTGACCATGTTCAAAAATATGTTTCATTCAAATTCTGGATTTATGACCTCTCTATCTGGAGGTGGCTGCATCATTGGTCCTTGCCAATTTAAATATTTTCCTAACCCATCCCACTTGAGTTTCAACTGTGTCTCACTTCTTCTGTTCTGGGGTTTGGTAAGTAAGACTTTTTGTCCATCTCTCTTTACTTCCTACCTCCCACCTCCTTCCCTATCATAATCCATATTTATTTAGGGTGTGTGTGTGTGTGTGTGTGTGTGAGAGAGAGAGAGAGAGAGAGAGAGAGAGAGAGAGAGAGAGAGAAGAGAGAAGAGAAGAGAGAAAGAGAAAAGGAGAGAAAGAGAGGGGGGGAGGAGAAAGAAGAGAAAAGAGAGAGAGAATGGGAGGAAAGAGGGGAGAGGGGGAGAGAGAGAGGGGAAGGGGGGGGAGAGAGAGAGAGAGAGATGAGAGAGATTTTGGCAATTGCATTGATCAGCCTTCTGAGGTCTTTGAAGGTTTTTGGCTTTACAATGAATGCTGTTATTGTCTAAATTGCTCTCCTGCCTCTACCTCACTGCATAAGTTGACACAAGTCTTCCAGGTTTTTCTGAAACTGTCCCTTGGACTGTTCCTTACAGCACAATATCGCTCTGGTACATTCATATATCATAGTTTGTTCAGCCATTGGGCACCTCCTTATTTCCAGTTCTTTGCCACCACAAAGAGTTGCTATAAACGTGTTTATACATCCGGGTCCTCTCCCTTGGCATGTAGTTCAAGGGTATACTTTTTATATTGAACATGAGAATGTACATTGGAGTGAACTTGAATCTTTCATGAAAAGTCTCAGTAAGGCACTGTTCTCATGTCAAAGATCCAACATCAGGTGCCATGCACTTACTGAGTTCTCACACAATTTACTTCCCATTCCATGCCCCGTCATGGTTAAGTACATTCTTCCCATTCTCCAAATCATAACTCTTTAATGACATGCATGCATGGCTCAGCAGAGGGCCTGATTTCCCAGAGGCCCTGAACTGGTCATGAAACTGCTCTCACTCTCTTCTCCACTCAGAACCAGGACGAAGCTGCCCCTGGCAAGGTTTGAAACATAGGCTCCATCGTTACTGTCCGTTGGAGTTTTGGAGCATTTGTTGCACCCTAAGAAATTGACTTATCAGAAAATATATGCCTATGAGTCGAAGAGGTCAGGCTTTTCTGGCCTTCAAATGTGCATTTATAAAAAAAAGTTAGTGAAAATGCTGTTTGTGCCCTCTTGCATGCTCTGCCCTTGATGTCCAAGTCTGTCTGCATAGCAAGACTGAAATGGGGTTGATGAAGTCACCTGCCTACCCCAGGGTAGTGCGGAGGGGTGGATGTCAGAAAGGATAGAGGGAATCGGCAGTAGAGGAAAAACTGCTGCATGAGAACAGAGTTGAGGAAAAAAAGAGATGATGAGGCAGAGAAAACAAATTCTTTTGTTCGTTGAAAACAATAAAATTAAACTTTAAGAAGATGAAGATCCTTGAGGCTGGAGAGACAATAGCTGAGGCAGGATTACCAAAGCCCATGTAGTATATCAGATAAAGAACAGGCTTTTGATGTCAGAGAGCTGTGTGGGCATAGACAACTCATTCAGTTGATCAGTGCTCTGGGCATGTCACCGTGAATATAAATTACAGATAAATGCCAGTCTGCATGGGTGGAGGGAGTTTCCACACTGATGAAATCTCTCTTTCTTTCTCTTCTCCCTTTCTTTCTTTCTTTCCTCTCTCTCTCTCTCTCTCTCTCTCTCTCTCTCTCTCTCTCTCTCTCACACACACACACACACACACACACACACACACACACCCCTAAATAAATACGGATTATGATAGGGAAGGAGGTGGAAGGTGGGACGTAAAGAGAGATGGACAAAAAAAGCTTGTTTACCAAGCCCCAGAATAGCAGGGGTGGGGCACACTTGAAACTCAAGTGGGATGGGTTAGGAAAATATTAAAAGCAAATACCCACTACATACAGCAGGTGGGTAAAGGTGTAATGTGATGATGTAGAATGAGGAGAAATCTGGAATTGGATTCCACCTCCAAAACGTACTACTTGTATAAATGTGGATAAGCCTGTGAACCTCGGCTTCCCTCTCTATAAAGTGGGAGAATGATAACAACAGCAGTGAGATTGGAGAGGCAGCATTGTGTATAGCGTAGTCGCTCTCAAAATGTGGTCCAAGGATTCCTGGGGGTTCCCAAGACCCTTTCAGGGGTTCTGTGAGGTCAAAGCTATTTTCATATTATATTTTATATTATATATTATATTTCATATTATATACTATATTGTATATTAATATATTAAATCAATATATTGCTATATTAAATATATTCATATTTTCATTAACATCATATCAAGACGTTTTAATTTCTAATATGACAGTATAGATACAGCCCACATAAACAAAAGTTCCTTTTGGGAGGCTCCTTAGTAATTTTTAATTATGTGAAGGGGTCCTGATTCCAAAAAGTTTGAGATGCACTGGTGAAGAGCAGGGCTTCTTAAAGTTTTCCCACTAGTGACCCCTTTTCACTTTTACGACAGCGTTCGTTGGCTTTCGTGACCTGAGGGCATGCTCAGTGCAAAGTGCGCTTGCTTTGTGTTCAGAACCAAGGTTGCAGTGAAGTTACATGATGCAACATGGAGCTGCCAGAAACACCTGGAATTTGTTATGCATTAGATTTTTAACTAATTTTTGGTTGTTTTGTCTTCAAAAACTGTTGCCAAATTTTTTGTGACCCCATATGGGATTGTGACCCACAGCTTAAGAATCACTGGACCACACAGAGGACAGAGAACTGGAACTGGGTTTTGGAACCAAGAAAGCCTGAGTTTAAGTCCCACCTCTGATGCATACTGGCTATGTGACCTTGGGCAAGTGTCTTAAACACCAACTTAGTTTCCCCCATTATAAAATGGAAATAAATAAGATATTATTTATAAAACAGCACAGTGCCTGCCATGTAGTAGATCCTTACTAAAGGCATCTTCTTTTGTGCTTCCTTATGTGAATGTCAGCTATTACATCCCAAAAGTCTAAACAGGCTGAAAAAGTGCTTAGATAAATATGTGATGGCGGTGTCGTGTGTGCACAGACTTCATCAGTTTGCCCAGTGAACTGGAAGTTGATGAACTGGAGGATGCCAGGGAGCTTGCTTTTGGGAGAATTTTGAGAGTGCTGAAAGGCCAGTGTGCTGGGGAGACCCTGCAGTCTGTGTGGTCAATCCATACCTACTTCTGGCTGGCTAACCACGTGGCTGGGAGGAGCCTTTGGAGATTGGCTACATTGCCAGAACTGTTAACATCTTCACAAAGGTCTAAGTCAGACCTGCTTGATTCTAGGGAAGGGTAGTGACTCTTTTTCTCATAGGTTCTGATAAGCCACAGAGTTGACAAACTTTCTGCCCTTCACTTTAGCCAGATTAAAATGTAATTAGGAAATATTTAATAAAATAAATGAAAATGCCGCACAACATAGATAACATTCATTGGTGGTTTTCAATAGCAGGTACAATCAACTTTAAGAGAAACCTAAAAAAGGAAACTGAGGACTCCTTCCACAGCACAGAATCCTACTTGGTCTTCATGACTTGCTAAGCCCAGTTGGGTTTCACACCACAGCAGTGACCATGGGAGTCATGGAGTTTGGAACCAAAGTTCAAGTTTGTCCTCCTAAATTTGCCTTTTTGCAATGTTAGCCTCCTTCCCCTGAGTGCTGACAACCAGGCTTCCAGTGTTCCAACTATAATTCAAGCTTCTTAATGATACTGCTGATTTTGTGCTCCATTTTTAGCTTTCTGGTTGTTTTCAGCCTTGCTTCTACGAAAGAGCAAAACAGAGCTTTGCACTCAGCTGCCTTCTCTGAGAATTTCTTTCTATCATGTAACCTTACTATAAGAGATGTTAGAGAAGATGTTCCCTATTCAAATTCTGGTGCCTGCCCCAAGCCCTTAAAAACCGTCCAGCCTTCACTGAGGGGGTACTCTTAGTAAACCTGTAGGAGTCATCAATTAACAAACATTTATCAAGCACCTGGGGTGGCTAGGTGGTAAAGTGGAGAGAGTGCTGGGTTTGGAGTCAGGAAGAATCATTCCTGAGTTCACATCTGACTTCAGACAATAGATGTATGATCCTGGGCAAGTCACCTAACCCTGTTTGCCTCAGTTTCCTTATCTGAAAAATGAACTGGAGAAGAAAATGGCAAACTACTCCTGTATCTTTGCCAAGGAAATCCCAATTGGGGTCACAGAGAGTTGGAAACGACTGAAATGAGTCAAAAAGAGCAACATTAAACATCTACTAGGTGCCCTGAAAGGGGCACTGAGGATTTAAAAACAAAATAAAATAGTTATTGCCCTCATGTAGTGATGATATAGTTGTTAGGGCACTGGACTTGGAGTAAGGGAAACCTGAGTTCAAATCCTGCCTCAGAAACTTATGACATATTTAAACTCACTGTGCCTCAGTTTCCTCATCTGTAAAATAAAGAAGTTGGTCTCTATGGCCTCTAAAATTCCCTTCTAGCTGTAGAGCTATAGGCTATAAACAGGTACTTATAAAATTATATGCAAAACAAGTATTTACAAAATATCAGTGCTGGATACAAATGGGAGACCTCCCTTTGATTTGCTTGACTCTGGTGGTCACAGTGAATGAGAGACCAGATCACAGGTGGCCTCCTAGGACAGAACTACTTCAAAGCAATGTCAGAACCAGGAAGAACTGCCCACTTAGGAAATTTTAAAAGGAGTGGTGTTCTCTGGTGCTTTCTCTTCCTTCCTGTGTCTAGAACATGTGGCATGTGACGCTCCCTCTCTGGCATTTCCTCTCCCACCATTAGAAATCGCACCTGCTCATCTGTGGTCAATAAAGCAGGTGCTGCTCCAAGTGAGCCTGAGCCTGGGCCTTGGGCCCCTGACTGGTTCTGTGGCTTAGAGTCTCTTTGCCCAAATATAGGTGATTGAACATTGATCTGGAAATGGACATTTCTAGCCCTGAAGTTGGGAATTTGAGAGGTCAGGAGCTCCTGGGTCCCTCAGGTCATGCTGGTTGAACCAGAGGAGCTTCACTTTAAATTACTTTAGCATTTCTTAGAGGGGAAGTCCACACCTAGCTTTGTTCATCAGAAGACATGGACCTTGAGTGAACAAGTAAGGGACTGAAGCAAAAATAAAATTCTATTTCAGTAGCCCTTCAAAGGGCTTTGTCTTTTGATGTTTTAAATATCAACCTCCTGGGAGAGTATAATAATAGATATAGGTTACTGTTTTGTGTTCTTTGAGTCTTTGTTAATGTCGTGTGTGTGTGTGTGTGTGTGTGTGTGTGTGTGTGTGTGTGTGTGTGTAATAAATAGCTGTCCTATACCTGATCTATACAATATATTAAACACTTTTCTACTCCCTTTTTGGGAAAGACTTAGGCATAAGCCAAACCTAAACTTTAAGTGATTTTCCCTGGGGGATGTAAACAGCCAAAGAGTTCAAGAAAAAAGAGTTTGACTCTTCGTTATGAAGGCCAGGCACCCACAGGATTGAATCTGGTCCACAAATGTGAGCCCATAGCTGAGAAGGTCCCTTACTGAGAGAGGGAAAGTATCCTAGTCTCTTGAAGCCTAGCAGTACAATTATTATAACTTTGTATCTACCCAAGCCTGGAGTGCATTTCTCATTGTTGTTCATAAAGAAAGAAACATGACTCCTGATGGGTGTAGAGAATTCTGGGCATATAGACTTGCTAAATTGTTTCCAAAGTCTTTTGGGAGAGATGAGAACTGAGGATGCTCTAGGCAAGATGGAAAGTTTTTCTAACAGTTGACCTGTAGGGGAAGCTGGCTGCATCCTGTCTCATTTCTAGTGGCTGCCAGGTTGTCCCTTCTCTGGGGAGGATTGTTCCTCCTCTCTTGGTTTGAGTTGAGATTGCATCTCACTCCCAGCAGAAGAGCTCATTCATTCTTGTCTGTTCTTTGGCATATTCTATTCTGCTTGACTTCCATGATTTCTGCTTGCTTGGATGGATACATTTATTTGTTATTTGTGGTGGTCTTTTATGGAACCACCATTCAGAAGGAAAGCTGCTTCCCTGATCATACTTAGGGAGAAGGGTCGCCTTCACTTTACACTGCTCAGCTTAGTTCCTTCCCAGCACGTGTGATGCACTGACTAGGGAGATACTCACCAGCAGCTGTGGAGGGAGGTCAGGCCTCTTTCAGGATGTGATCTTGGAGCTGAACTTTTCATTAAGTCATGCAGTCCACCCTCCTGTTTCCTGGCTGGGTTGCACCTGTGCTATAAAGTGCATGGAGAATAAACATTAACCTCCCTTACTAATATCCCAGAGCAGCCTGGGATTAATTTTTATAGTCTACAAATTCCGAGGAGCGTGTAAACTGAAGCAGAGACAAGAGGGATAGCAGGGAGAGATGCTTGTATTTTCACCTTGTATTTCTGGGCTAGGGAAGACCCTGGTCTCTTCATATACTTTGTGCCCCTCTTGTCTCTGGCGCTCTTACAGTCTCCTGCTATAGATGGGGGTGGGAGGGTCCTTATCCCTTTGGTTCCTGCCCTAGGGGACTGACTTGTTTTACTATCATCTGGTTTCTGTTGTCTTCGATATGGATTTCCTCCATGGTCCATGAGGCCATGAGGGTCAACAGCTGTAAGTACAAAGATCCTCGTTCTTTTTGGCTGTGACTTTTTCTGTGGTGTCCCTATGAAAGTGAGCACCTGGTGGAGCTCCTGGGACTCAGGACCACACACTGTCTGTTGGTGTCTTTAGCCCATATGACTCTTCTTTAGTCGTCCATTTCCAACTTCTCATCCTGCAGCCATTTGAATCTCTAGCATCAGAGAATGATCAGAATATCAGAAGCATGACAAGTAGCCTTGCTTTGAGATTTCCAGAGCTAGCATCTTACAATGGGAAGAGGAGCTCTGGATTCAGAGGATATAATTTCAAACCCTGTCTCTGATGCTTACTTCCCATGTGGCCTTAAGAACATTTCTTAGCCTTTCTGGTCCTCAGTTTCCTCACCTGTATAATGGCATGGTTGGATTAGTTGGTCTTGGAGGCCCCTTCTAGCTATAGATTCATGATCCTATGATAAGAGCTTTCTGGGAGTAGCCCTCAGAGCTCAGAGGAGACCCTGACATGAAACAGGCAGATGAAGCCTTCATGTCACCTCTTCCTCTTTTCCAGCCCCAGCACTCCTGGCACTGGGATCCAGTACATGGGGATTTCTGTCACCTCATGCCCACCCACTTTGGGTCACTGATCTTGGGATGCTTAGCCCTTCCACGTGTTTTGTTGATGAGCATTGGTACTGAACTGGTCAGGAAGGGAAGGGCTTTTCAAGGTCATGGAGTCCATCTATGTTTAGACAGGACGATGTCCAATCCCGTTGGATAGAATATTGACTTTGGATGCCTGAGAACCACCTGGAAACTATCTCATAAGTCCAGAGCAGGAAGTCTGAGGTCAAGCTGTGGAGTCAAGTTCATGGTGCCTCTTTCGTTTACTTCTCATCTCCCCTAAGTATCTCCTGCTCTGGTTTCTGAGGAGCTGTCCTCCTCCACACTCTTTGTACCTAGTGCAACCCATCCAGGGTCAAGATACTCTACTTGGCATTGAGTCCTCTGCTCATTGCTTATCGAGGTGTAGAGCTTGGGATGGCTCCTCTTTCCTATCTCCAAACAGGATTGTTTCTAAATTCTGAGATGGAATGAGGGCTCATTGTGCCAGGCACTGTGCCAAGTGGTGGGAAAGCAATGAAGGGCAAAATCATGGTCCCTGCCCTCAAGGAGCTCATAGTTGAATGGGGTAGACAACAGTGACCTTTACACACCTACTGTCTGCTCTGTTCTTTAAGATGCTGGAAAGCAGGGACGCCCATGAGGTGGAAAAAGAAAAAGCCAGACTTCCTCCTTCATCCATGGAACCTTAACTATACAGACTAATAGTACGTTGCTCTTTCCACAGACCATACTCAATAGAATAAAGGTATGGAACCTTATAGGAAACAGTTTTTTAAAAAGAGAAAAGAATATTAAAATGTACATTAATGTTAATATATGAACATAATAAAAAATAAATATAATAACAAATATAAATACATACACAAGAATATATATATTCTTGACACTAATGTAACACAACCCCCCCCCCCCCGAAAACTCTGGCTCTGAAATCTCTTATTATTTTACCAGGGTCTGGATGGGGTGTTTTGGGCAATTAATTATGAAAAAAATCTCAGCTTGAGCCCCCATTCATGAGTTACAAATTAAATAGCAAAATTGGTAAGATGGAATAACCAGGTAAACCACTCTCTAATGATAATTCCGGCTTCTGGGGGTTGAAAACGTACTTCAGAAGGCTATTGTGAGGATAAAATGAAGGACTGTATGTACAGAGCTTTACAAACCTTAAAATGCTATATAGGGGTGGCTAGATAACACAGTGGATAAAACTCCAGAACTAGAGTAAGGAAGATCTGAGTTCAAATCTGACCTCAGACACTCACTAGCTGTGTGACCTTGGGCAAATCCCTTAGCCCCTCCCTTTTTGCCTCAGTTCCTCATCTGTAAAATAAGAGAAGGAAATGACAAACCACTCCAATATCTTTGCCAAGAAAACCCAATGGACAAAGTCTATAGAGTTATGTAGAGTCAGACACAAGTTAACAACAAAATGCTATATCAATGGTGATGGTAATGATGACTTTATTACTGTGGAGACTGCCCCAGTTCCATTTTCCTCCCATGGTAGTTCTGGACCTCTTCAGGACTCTGAATGCCATAACCAGGCAGATGTAACATCCTCTCCCTGCATCCTACTTTACAGGCAGGGAGAAGTCTAGGGAAAGGAAAGGGCTTGTGAACCAGGACCTGACATGGCAGGGGGAGGGGCAGGATTTGGAAGAGGACTGAAGGGGTCCCTTGCCTCTGACACACAAACATTTTCTTTCTTTCTCTGTGGCTGCTCACCATATTCTGCCAGTCTGTCCCCAACCATCATTATATTGTCTTTCCTTCTGAACCAGACCATACTCAGGGAGAACAGGGATGCTGTTCAAACCATAATTGGTGGTTTTGTCTCTCCCCCTCCCCCTCACACCAGTGCCCTGCATTTAATTTGTTGAAATCGATTGTAAATTGTAAATCCCTCTTCCCTCCTGCCCCTTTTCTTTTCTGTTCCTCTTCTTCTCATTGTGACCTGAACACATATGGCCAGCTTGCCCCACCCCTGGACTGATGAAGCTGCCAACCTGGGCAATGCAAGGCACTCCACAGCTGTACATCTGTCAGAAAATCACACCTGTGTGGGACTGAAATTCTCAGACCATCTTCTTTTTTCGAGTAAAAGTGGAAATAATTAGGAGAGTATTTTAAAAACTGGGCTGGATTCTTGCTCCAATAACAAAGTGGAGATAGGGCCAATAGAATGGATAGGACATTGGTTTTAGAGTCATGAAGCTCTGAATTGAAATCTCACCTCAGACATTTACTAGCTGTGGGATCCTGTGCAAGTCAGTTATCCATTCTGGGTCTCAGTTTCTTCATCTGTAAAATAAGGGGGGGTGATCTCTGAGTCCTCCCCCCCCCCCGCTTAAATCTACGAGCCTGTGGAATTCCCTTACTTTGAGTCTTGTTTTTACTTCTGGGATTTCTACTTAGATCCCAGAACTTCCATTGACCAAATATAGCCCCTAGCTCTGGCTGGGTCCCTAATAGACTTCAAATCTTTGGTTTTCAGGTTGGCAAAGGGAAAGAAGGCATTTGTAGGGTTTGCAGGGCTAACTAAGTGAGCATTGACGCTTGGGTCTATTGGAGAAGGGTGGACACTGAGAGCACAGGAGGTCCATGCCAGGCAAAAGAGCGGGAAGAACCCAAGCTCCAAACATACACATGACTCACTGGCCAGAGGGGTGAGGAAAAAGGGCTGGATAGACACCCCAAGATAAGGCGCAACATTTTTGCGGGATCCAGGGACTCAAGCTTGGTTCTGAGTGCCTGTCATACCAGCAGACCGCCACTGGAGGGCAGCACCAACACACTTTCCCTAGCATTGCTAGTTCATCAGCCTGAAATTGTGACAACCCAATTACAGGAGAGGTGGGCATGTGTTGGCCCTAAATGCTTGCTGACGTTGTATGCCCAGCTTGATTCTGAGATCCCTCACACTTGAAGGGATGGCAGACAGAAAGGCAATGATTTTGGAGGCAATAATTGTACAAAGGGTCAGCCAAGCCACAGCAGCTCCCCGGCTTCTCTGGATGCTAGATTTCTGAGGCAGCTGTAACTGCAAGGGGGCAGCATGGACCTCTGTGCCCACCTGGGGGTGTGAGGGCATATGAGGATGTAGTGGAGCTGATTGGAACACCAGTTCCTGGGGGAAGTCATGTCCAGCCCAGTTTGGGAGGTGGCAGAGATTGGAGCCCGACGCATCCGGCAGAGCAGCCTAAAGGGAAAGCAAAGTGACTCAGCCTGGGTATATGCTGCCTATTTTTAGGGGAGTGTCCAAGTCCAGGCCGCCATTGCATGTTGGGAGATTACCACTTATGGTTATATGAACAGCTGAATGAGAGTTAATGCTGACTCTCATTGATGCATCTGTCTTGACTACGTTTTTATTCCTTTGATTAAATATTTATTCCAACTATTAAAGCTGCTTGTTACTGCCTAGGTGGTGCAGGGGACAGTGTATGGGGTTTGCAGTCAGGAAGGTCTGAATTCAAATCCTGCCTCAGCTATTTGCTAGTTGTGTGATTCTGGTCAAGTCAGCTCAGCACTCAGCCTTAGTTTTCTCATCTGTAAAATGGGGACAATACCTCACAGGTTTGTTGGGAAAATAAAATAAGAAAACTTATGTGAAGTCCTTTGCAAACCTTAAAACACTATCAAAATACTGGCATGATAATGATAAATAAATCACTATTTAAGTGCTGTAGAATAACTAGGAGAAAGAGTCAACACGTTGGGACAGAAGATAAAGGGGAGGGCTAGGGTGGGATGCATAAGATCTGACTCAGAAATCTGCACAACCTTAGACCAGCAAGAAGAGCAGTATCACTAACAAAATGGCCAAACTAAGGAGGGAGAAAGAGAGACAGAAACAGAGAGACAGAGACACAGAGAGAGAGACAGAGACAGAGAGAGAGACAGGGAGAGAGACAGAGGAAAAGAGACAGAGACAGACAGAGACAGGGAGAGAGACAGAGAAAAAGAGACAGACACACAGAGAGACAGAGATAGAGACACACAGAGAGACAGAGATAGAGACACAGAGACACACAGAGAAAGAGACAGACACACAGAGACAGAGATAGAGACACCTACAGAGAGTCAAAGACAGACACAGAGAGACACAGAGAGAGAGAGACAAAGAGACACAGAGATAGACAGAGCCAGCCAGCCAGGCAGACAGCCGGACAGAGAAGAAGCTTTCTGCCAGTCAGAGTTTGGGTATTGCTCTGCTCTCTGTGCCCTCTGGTGGTGAGTGACGTGAATGGCAGGCAAGGAACAAACACTCACTGGCCAGTACCATTGAATAGGTCAGGTAGAGGGGTCAGCACCCCCTAATTCTTACACAGGTAGTTAAACCAAGAGGAAGAGCAAGGGATGCTTACTAAGTGTAAAAAAGTGGTCTGCTTCTCTCTCTCTGGAGAAAGCAGTTACTTGAAAGGCTTAAACAAATGTATTTCAAAACCTTTTTCTACTACCAGTGAAAATATCCATTTCCAGTATAGGGGCTCTAATTGGGGAATGAATTGTAAATAACATTTTAAAGAACCTTGGTAAACATTATGATCACATGCATAGAGAAGGGAGGTGTGCTGTTGTCTAAGAGGACACCCAATAACCTTGACCTATCTAGCCACTGAAAAATTTCCTAAGCATTAGATTGGAATTATTTTTTTGTTCCTCCTGAAATGAGGGCATCAGCCTTTGTCTGAAGTGGTCAGAGAGTCAGCCAAGCATTTATTAGATGCCTCCTATGAACCAGGCCCTATGGCAAGTCCATGTGATACAAAAAAAGGTAAATTTATGGAACCTTCCTTCAAGGAGAGTCCCTACAATGTCAGGCCCTGGGCTAAGCCTAGGGATACAAAGAATAGCAAAAAAATTTAGTGTCTACCCTCAAGTAGCTTACAGTCAAATGGGAGGCAAATATGCAAACAACTATGCTCATGCAAGATGTATGGAAGGTATATTGGAGCAAGAATTGGCATCGAGGAAGACTGGGGAAGGGTAGGATTTTACCTGAGGCTTGAAGGAAGCCAGGAAGGAGCGAGACAAGGTAGGAGAGCTTGGCAGGCCTGGGGGCAGCAGGTGAGATGAAGAGTGGGAAAAAGGAGCGTCATGTGTGAGGGGCAGCAAGAAAGCTTGTTTCATTGGATCTCTGGGTACATGGAGGGGAGTCAAGTATAAGAAGACTGGAAAGGTAGAGGAGGTCAGGTTATACCAGGTTTTAGGGGATAAAGGAGTTAATAGGGAGTCATGGAGTTGGGTGTGTGTGTGTGTCAGGGTGGGGGTGGTTGCCTGTCCAGATCTGAGCTTTTAGCAGATCACTTTGGCAGCTGAGAGGAGGATGGATTAGAATGAGCAGGGTTTTGTGACTGGTAGCCCAACCAGCAGCTATTACAGTGGGGATGGGGGTGTGGGTGGGCTGTGGACATAGATTTGAGAGACCTGAATTCTTGTCCTAGCTTAGCCATCAGATACCTGTGTGACCCAGGACAAGTCACTTCCCTTCTCTGGGAAATGAGGAGGGTGTTCCAGGTGACATTTTTGGCAGAGGTGGTGGTGGGTGGGGGGTAGTGTATGGATGCAGAATATTGCATACACTGCTAGACTCACCTGAGGTGTTGATTAGTTTTTCTTTTCTCTTTTTCTCCACTGGATAGTTTTTCTAACCTGCTTTCCCCTCCTGCACCCCTCTTTTTTCTTCTTTGTTATAAGGGATGGCTCTCTGAGTAGGGCAGAAGGGAAAGATACATTTGGATATAGAGGTGTTGCAAAAACAGAAGAGAGAAAGGATTTCTAAAATCTTTCCATTTTTAGCTCTTCTTCCTTTTTACGTGGTCCCAATAAAGCTGTAGCCCTGAGGTGGAAGGCTCCACCGGGGCAGGCATCTAGTCCTCACTGAATACAGCTTCTCCCTGAAGACCACCAAGGGACCTTCCTGAGGCCGAGTGTTGTTGCAGCTCTGAAGGACGAAGTTCTCTGTGGCCAGTCAGTCTCAGGGAGGCCAGTCTGCGCTGCTGGCTGGTGAACTCAGCTTACTCACCTGAACTTGACTAATGAATGCTCGAGGTCTTACCACTGGGCGGCAGCACATGACCATAGCTTATGCTAAGAAGGCGAGTTTTAGCTGCAAAGGGCATCTGTGTTTGCCTGGAGAAGTCACCGTCACTGATACTTTGTCTTCAGTGCCCCAGCAGGTCGGCAGAGGTGGGCAGATCTGAGCTAGGGAAAGATACCCTTCTGAGAAAATGAGGGTTTTGGAAGTCAGCTCTAACTATAATCCCATGGTGGCCACAGGCTTGTCAAATATTCTACAGTCAACAACATTCCCCAGTGCTGTGAGAAGCAGATTAAAATATAACTGGGAAATATTTAACAAAATAAATAAAAATACAATGTAACATAGATAATGTTAACTTGTGGCTTTCTGAGTCAATATGTGGCCTGCAAGGATAAGTTTCTTTTTGAGTTTGACACCACTGG
The DNA here is from genome assembly GCA_011680675.1 of Gymnobelideus leadbeateri. Taxonomy (NCBI): domain Eukaryota; kingdom Metazoa; phylum Chordata; class Mammalia; order Diprotodontia; family Petauridae; genus Gymnobelideus; species Gymnobelideus leadbeateri. The sequence continues at coordinate 247,406 of WOXC01008256.1, forward strand.
GCAAGACTTCTGAACCTTAGAGAAAAATGGTGAGGATTATTAGAAAGATTGTACCCATTTCACAACTCAGAAAAGTAGGGCCAAGGCACTAATGTCCATCTGTCCATCCCTTTCTTTCTTTCCTTCTTTCTTTCTTTCTATTCTCTCAGATAAGTAACTAGGACCCCTCAGACTCATCAGTCTTTTTTTGTTTTAATTAAATTTCCAAGGGTTTGGATCTGTTAGCCCTCACCCTTACTTGCATTGACGATTGCCTAAATCTCCTGATTTTAATTGCTTAAGTCTAGACCACCCCTATGCATTATCCATTTAAGGGCTATATGCCCAATAACTGTCCAATGATTTTGGGATTTGGTGTTGAGACAAAGCTCAGGAAGGGGGCAGGGTACAAGCCATTTTCTCCTCTACCTGCCCTGTCACATTTTTGTCATTTCATTAACAGATATGGCCAGCAAAGCCTGAAAAGACTTTGAGACCTCACCCTTAGATAAAAAACCCACCAGTCATTTTGATCAATTGTAGTGTGTAAGTAGTGTAACCTTGAGGTAAGGTTGCTGCTGGGTGCTGGTAAAAAGAATAGGGTCTGTTTACCCGGTTGTTCTAGGCAAGACAGTATCCTGATGGTGAACGTTAGTAGTCTTTGTTTTGGGCAGGTATACCCTTGTCATAGAGAAGGCAAAATGTTGACCTTCTCTAGGAAGCATGAAGATTCTATCTGTTAGGAAACTCTAAATCCTTTCATTTGGCTTTGAAGACATCAATCAACTAAACAGTCTTAATTTGGTTTTCTAAGTTGACTTTCCTACTGGCTGAGAAGATAAGCTGAACAGCCAAGAGGAATGACAAACAGTATGAAGGAGAGGAAAGGACATTTGATTTGGAGTTAGAAAGATGGAATGGGACATTCTACTCTGCTACTTAGTGGGGGCAGGCGATCTTATTTCTTCTGGTCTCACTTTTCCTATATATAAAATGGGAATAATAATACAGTCTCTATCTCACAAGTTTATGATCAGGAAAATTCTTTTTTTAAAAGCATAGCATATGTAGAAAGTATGCTGAGGAAGAACCTAGTCAAGGTGAAAATCTTGTTAATTAAGGTTCATGGAGGAGTCTCTCCCATTGGGGGTTGTATTCTGGAATGAATGATGTCTCCTTGCTAAAGGAAGGAGTTCCTTTGCCCTGGAGGCTAGTTGGCTCATTGTATTGGAGTATTCCTTTAAGGATGACGGGCTGAGTGATGGCTATAAACTGTGCCCTTGGATGTGATCTTTAAAAAGAAAGACAGACACAGGGCTAGGAGCAAGGGAGAGAGGACTCTATTTGAAAGGACCTGAAAGAAGCTTACAGGACACACACAGATGCCCCATCCCCTGAAAGGAAGTCTGCATGACCTTGCTTAGAACCCTGGGCTCCAGGAGAGGAAGGAACCATGTGCCACCAAAGATGGTAGCAGATGGAAGCATTAGAATTGTATGGAGTCTCTGAGTCATGTCGGGAGCTGCAGTCAGAGAAGACATAATGACAGTGTCACTGTGGAGATACTGGAAAAGCAGAAGAATTCAATTCAGTTCAATTCAATTTGAATCATAGATTTAGAGCTGGAAGAGCCAGGAAGAACTTCCTGAGGCTCGGAGGGTAGAATGAATGAAGAATGTTCATGAAATGCTTGCTATGTCCCAGGCACCTTGCTAAATGGCAGTTCCTATAGATAAAGGCACGATGCTAGGTTATTGGGATACAGAGATAAAAACATAACAATCCCATCTTCATTTTAGCAGGACCAAGACTATTAGGCAGAGAGGTCTAGGAACTCAAGTCAAGACTCACCCTCCCCGCCCCTTCCCTCACAGGAACCTATAGAGTTCACACTTAAGAGTTCTACCCTGGGTTGGAGATTCCATAGACCCCCAGAAGGGGGCAGCATTCAGCCATTAGAATAGACCCCTTTTCTCCGGACCTCTACAGCCCCCAGTACTAATGCAGATCAAGGTAGGGTTGGGCTCTACCACACCATGACTGTCCTTTGCTTTTCCTTGGTTCTGGGTCCTACTTGATTCAGAAACTTGGTGGTCTACAAAGTCCTAGCTCTGCCACGGCCACTCCCATACGTTGTGTTCCTGTAGCTCACAGCTCGGCTCATAAACTCCTCACTGCTTTGTTGCTCTCTTTGCTGATTTTTCTAGGGCCACATGGTTCCTTGGATGAGATGCAAGGTTTTGCAGGCTGCCCTCTAGGGAACAAGAAGTCTTTTTTTCTAACCAGCTTTTTTCTGGCCACCCCCTGCTTCGGTTCTTTGTATCTCTCACTGTGTTGTGTTTGCTTTTCCTTTTAAAGGAAAGGTGCTAGATTATATCTCAGGTGGATGACTAGCTCTGGTTCTAATTTTAGAAGCAGGAGATCTGGTTTCTGGTTCCAACTCTGTAATTTTGGGCAAGTGATTTCCCTTCTCAAGGCTTCACATTCCTTATCCATAAAATGAGGGAGTTAGACTCAATCCATCATCTCTTATGTGTTTCCAATGATTAACCAAGTTTCCAGAGCAAGGTTGGTTTGCACCCTATCAGGGAGATTTAGTGCCAGAACAAAGACTCCAGTGTGGTGTCATTGGGATGCTTACACTATATGTAATCATCATTAATGGGGGGGAGGGGGAGAGAGAGAGAGAGAGAGAGAGAGAGAGAGAGAGAGAGAGAGAGAGAGAGATGGATAGAGTGGAGGGGGGAGAGAGAGAGAGAGAGAGAGGACAAGAGAGAATGAGTTAGTGCTTATTCCCTAAACATGTTAACTTTGTTACCAAAAAATTTATCTTGACCAGGTTCAGTCAAGAAGCATTTATTTATGTCTATATGAAAGCACTGTGCTATACTGAGGACATAAAGAGTTGACATTCTAATGTGATTTCATGCAAATAGCTGTAACTGTAATTTTATGTGTATATATGGGCATATATAGTTTTATATGAATCTGCATGATGTATGCACAGTGACAGTATGAGGTAAGCTCAGAGGGAAGGCACAAGCTTCTTGGGTGGAGAGAGGGCAGCCTGGCAAGGCTGCCTGTAGAAGACGGGCATTGGATTGTGTTGACTTGAAGGAAGCCAGTAGGTCCCCTTGGCCACACCCATCACATGTTATATGAGTTTTGTAAATATTATTTTTGGTTGTTGTGTGACTCAGAGTTGGGTTCTCCATTGTCTCCTGTGAGGCTGCCTAATGAGAAGCAGTCCTCCACTGCTTGATCACTCTAATTAAAAACGAAGCAAATTGTTTCCAAACCTGAAAACTTGATGGCAGGGTCCTGGACGCAAGCTGACCCCACCACAGCATACGCTTGGGAGGCCAAGGTCAAGCAGCAGATCAGCTAGTGTCTATCTCTGTATCTCTCTCTGTCTCTCTGTGTGTGTCTCTCTCCCTAACACTCACCCCTCTCTCTGTCTCTGTGTCTGTCTCTATCTCTCTCTCCATCTCTCACCCCTCTCTGTCTTTCTGTCTCTCTATCTTTCTGTCTCTCTGTCTCTGTTTCTCTGTCTCTGTCTCTCTGTATGTCTCTCTGTCTCTGTTTCTCTGTCTCTCTCTTTGTCTCTCTGTCTTTGTCTCTCTCTCTCCCTACCTCTCACTCCTCTCTGTCTGTCTCTATGTCTCTTTATCTCTCTTTCTATCTCTCTCCCCACTTCTCATTCCTCTCCGTCTCTGTGTCTCTCTCTGTCTCTGTCTCTGTTTCTCTGTCTCTGTCTCTCTCCCTACCTCTCATTCCTCTCTCTGTCTCTCTGTCTCTTTGTCTCTCTCTCTCTCTGTCTCTCTGTCTCTGTCTCTCTCTCTCTCTGTCTCTCTCCCTACCTCTCACTCCTCTCTGTCTGTCTCTATGTCTCTCTCTATGTCTCTCTCTATGTCTCTCTCTCTCTCTCTCTCTCTCTCTCTCTCTCTCTCTCTGTCTCTCTCTGTTTCTCCCCACCTCTCATTCCTCTCTGTCTCTGTGTCTCTCTCTGTCTGTTTCTCTGTCTCTGTCTCTCTCTCTCCCTACCTCTCACTCCTCTCTCTGTCTCTTTGTCTCTCTCTCTCTGTCTCTCTCTGTCTCTCTGTCTGTCTGTCTCTCTCTCTGTCTGTCTCTCTCCCCACCTCTCATTCCTCTCTGTCTCTGTGTCTCTCTCTGTCTCTGTGTCTCTCTCTGTCTCTGTCTCTCTCTCTGTCTCTCTCTGTCTGTCTGTCTCTCTGTCTCTCTCCCCACCTCTCATTCCTCTCTGTCTCTGTGTCTCTCTTCTTTCCATCTGCAGTACCTCCTCTAAAACCCTACATGTCTCCCAATGATGCCTCAGTAACTGTCACTTCACCAAGTGAACATAAAACCCAGGAGGCTCTTGTTGGGTCCCCTCCAAGGCCCAGGGCAGGAGCTCAGCTGTCTAGAGGGTACATGGTGGTGACTGAGGTGTGGCTGGGGCTGGGGGCACAGTTTCCAAGGTCAGGCATCTGGAGGCAGGCCTGCTTTTCCATGTAGAGTCTTAACACCTAAAAGTGAAATTTCCTGCAGGAGGGCCCCGACAGAAGGCTGGCCCAAGAGCAGCTGTTTCCACTTTGGTTTCCTGGCTCCTCAGGCAGCTTCATTGCTGGGAGCTCCAGGAAAGGAGATATGCCACTCAATCTCCGAAGAGCCAGAGATAGTGCCATGAAAAGGCTCTGAACTGAGAACGTGCATGACGACTAACCCTCTTCCTCACAGCAAGTCTGGCAGGACGGTGGTATGAGTATTTTTTCCTTCATTTGACAGATGATGGGACTGGGGCTCAGAGACTCAAACCGAGGTACCAGGGCCAGTAAGTGTCAAAGCCAGGACTCCCAGGGCAGCATCAAAGGATTTTCAAACCTCGGAGAGAGCCTAGAGGACAAGCATCCTTAATCTTTGGTGTGTCATAGACCCCTTTGGTAGGCTGGCAAAACCCACCGACCTCTTCTTGGAATGATGTTTGGTTCTGGAAGGATATGCTAAATATCAGCTAGAAATTAGTGAAAATAAATAAGTAATTTTTTTCCATCCAAGCTCACAACCCCCTATTGAAATCCTTCCATGGACCACAGCTAAGAGTCCCTGATCTAGTTCAACCTTTCTTACTTTACAGATACAAAAACTGGGGTTTAGGGAAAGGGAGTGGCTTCTATGCAGTGGGTGCTAGAGCCTGGGTATGAACCCAGACCCTCTGACAACATACACAGGCAACTGTCTTCTAAACCTTATTTCAGTTCTCTTGATGCCAACTGAAACCAAAACGTGTTTCCACACTGTCTCTGCATCTGATTCTGGAGGTCAGGAGATCTGGTCTTCTAGTTCCAATTCTGTGACTTTGGGGAAGTAATTTCCCATCTTAGGGATTCAATTTCCTCACCTATAAAATGGTACTAGAAGTGGAGGTGTCTAGTCTAGGGATTAGGACTACAGCACCTAAGGAGGCACAGTGGCTAGAGTCTTGGGTCTGGAGTCAGAAAGACCAGAGTTCAAATCCTGCCTCAGATACTTAGTAGCTATGTGATCCTGAGAAAGTCACTTAACCTCTGCCTGCCTCAGTTTCCTCAACTGCAAAAGCGGGATAATAATAGCACACAAATCCCAGGGTTCTGTGGATCAAATGAGATAGTATTTGTAAAGTGGCTGACACACAGTAGGTGTTTATAGTATTTATAAAGTGCCTGACACATAGTAGGTGCTTAATGAATGATTGTTTCCTTTCCCTCTCCCACCACCCAGGTTGTGGAGATAAGAAGGAATGTCAGAGTGCTACACTGATATTGAAGTGCCTAATTTGGAGGGGGGCAGGGAATGAGTCCCATTGTCCCCTTGGCATCTGTTCCATTTTCATACTTGCCCCACTAATCTCTCACCTGCTGCAAGGGCTCCAATGCAGTTGCAGCTGGTAAAAATTCTTGGGTGTGAATGACATTCTTTGCTGCTTTTAAGGTCTGGAGGGAGCCTATGGCTGCCCATCGGCTAAATATCCTTTACTTTTGTCACATGACCTCCCCCCTTCTTTTCTGTCCATACATTTCTGATGACACCCTTGACCCTGTTTAATTCTTTGCTGGTGTGGTGGGTATCCTGCTCCCACCCACTGTGTCCCTCTCCATTGCCAGCTGGGTCTCTTTCCCCCACTCAGTGTGGTATTCCACTACTCATTACTTGTTACCTGCTAATAAGCCCTCTTTGTCCCCTGTTTCCATCCTCAGTGTCCAGACTGACCCTGGGGATCTAGCCTTTGGGGTAGGCCTGGAAGGGTCTCAACCTAGAGATTAAATATTCAGTCAGTGTGTCTGGAAAGTATGAATGGGTCTAGGATGTGCAGGTGATGGGTGAAAGGACCAGAGGATGTCTTGTCCTGACCTGTGGGAAGAAGACTGGACTTAGGTTGTGTTGTGTAAAGCTCACATGTAGGACTTAGAGTCAGGGAGACCTCAGTCTGAATCTGTTCTCAAATACTCACCAGCTGTAAGCCGTGTCACCCTGGAAAGCTCATTCTCTGAGCCTTCTCATTAGGCAGATGGATGGATTTGAGGGCTTCTAAGAGCCCTTCTAGCTCTAAATCTATGACAGTATGAATCCTAACTCTGCCACTTACTGTGTGTCCATGGACAGGTCCCTTAACCTCTCTGAGTCTCAGTTTTCTTATCTGTAAAAGGGGGATATGTGTACCACCTATTTCACTGGGTTGCTGTGAGGAAAGCTTTTTTTTTTTTCTAAAACAAAAATGGTTTGAGGAGCAGAAACACATTTCAGAGCTTAGAAAATGTGGGTGTGAGAGTCCAAGAAATCCAGGCAGTGGCTGTAGCCACCCCAACAATGAAGCCCCAGGTAGAAAGAGTCCTGGATGTTGGGCTGTAGTCTCTCAGATTTGAACTTGATGAATGCTATTAAGGAACTGAACAAAACTGTGAAACTGAGGAGTGCTCTTTGTAAACTCTATGTAAGTGTGATCTGTTATTGTGTGTGAGCGAGGTGGCACAGTGTATAGAATGCTGGTCTTGGAGTCCTATTTTAGATACTTACTGGATTCTTGATCCTGGGAAAGTCACTTAATCTCCCAGCCTCAGTTTCCTTATCTGTAAAATAAGGGTAATAATCATACCTACTTCCTTCCTTCCTCTTCCTTCCTTCCTTCCTCTCTTTCTTTCTTTTTTCCTTCCTTCCTCTCTTTCTCTTTCTTTCTCCCTCCCTCTCTTTCTCTTTCTTTCTTCCTTTCTCTTTTCCTTCCTTCTTTCCTTCCTTCCTTCCTTTCTCTCTCTCTCTCTCTTTCTTTCTTTCTTTCTTTCTTTCTTTTCTTTCTTTCTTTCTTTCTTTCTTTCTTTCTTTCTTTCTTTCTTTCTTTCTTTCTTTCTTTCTTTCTTTCTTTCTTTCTTTCCTCCCCCTCCCCTGCCTATGTCTGTCCATCTCTTAGTCTCTGTTTTCCTTATCTGTCACACTTGACAACCTCTAATGTTCCTTCCTGCTCTAAACTGGGATCCTACATTTTTCATTCTATCAAGGCACCTGCATCTACCTTTGCTCCCTTGGTCATGTTATTCCCTGTGCCTGAAAAGTCCTCTCTCTCTGCCTTGCCTGTGAATTTCTTTTCTTCTTGTCAAGCACAGCATAAGTGTCTTCCCCTCCAGGAAGCTTTCCCTGATCCTCTCCTGTCAGGAAATGACCCTTTCCTTCACACCTTACAACATGTTTTGTCTGCTCTCCCTTTGGACATTTGACATGTGATGCTATGCCTCACAATTATTTGTTTTGGTGTCTTATTTTCTCACTAACTTTTCTGGATAGCTTTTGTTTTAAATAGCACCTTTGTTCCCAAATAGATCCTTCCCTTTTACACTACCTACTGAGCTATCTCTTGTAACAAAAAAAAATCAAAAGGAATTCCCTAGACTTTCCATTTCTCCCCAGTGCCTTATATAGGTATACTCTGCACAAAGCAGACTAGATTTAATTGGATATCCCAGGGCCTGTGGGTCTCTTGGGAGAAGCCATAAAGTGTAGCTCAGATCTCTGTTGCTCAGGGATGGGAGGACAGACCATAGTCAATGATGTTGATGAGTTCAGTTTGTCTTCTCTACATCCTCCCAACTTACCAGAGAATTGACGAGGGCCAGACACCAAAAGGGCTGAGGTCCTTGTCCTTGAGGACTAAATGCACTTTGGGAGGGGGTAGGAATAGGGGTGTTTCACTGGGGAGACTGGGATATGATGAGATCTCTGTTCTCTAGCTTCCCAGCAACTGACCCCTCAGGGTTGGGGCTCTCTGGAACAGCTCAGGCCGTGTTATCACCATGTTACAGAGGATGAAGTTGGAAGCCAGAGTGGCAGAAGCTCAAGGTCACCCAGCAAATCAGTGACATGGTACATTTACAAATAGAGCCTAGAGTAGACCAGAACAGTTCTGGGTTTTTTTTGATGGACTGGGGAAAACTGTTTGGAAAGGGACTGACCATGGGGAGGTACTTCAGTCTTCCCCAGAGGCCTGAACAAGGATAACATTTTTAGATGGAGCCTTTAAAAATGGCAGAATTTTAAAATTTAATTAATCAAATTTTAAATTGAATTAACCAAGTTAAATTTTTATATTTAATTAATCAAATTAAAAATTTAAATTTAATTAAATTTCATTTTAAAATTTAATTAATTGAATCTCATTTTAAAATTTAATTAAATTTAAATTTAATGGTTGCATATGCTGGGCTCTATATCTATGATTCCTCCACCTAGCTGTGGATGTAACTCATGGTGCTGTCCCTCTCTATATCTTATCCTCTGTGATTTTGTTAGCTTCCTTGGGTTCAATTAGGTATCTATCCCTAAGCTATCTTCTCCCATATTACTGACTGCTTGTTGGACAGCTCCATGCAGATCCTCCATAGGCAGGGGTGTGCTGGAGCCAGCTCTAACTGGCTCCCTAGAGGAAATTGTGAACTTTTCATTATGAATATTATACCCTGAAAACTGGCAAATACACCAGTCAGAGTTCTACTTACTGTTTTGCTGATTGTCTAGAATCTAGACAGCGATTAAAGATGTCAGACTTGCTGGCAGCAAACAGATTAAAATGTAACTGGGAAATATCTAACAAAATAAATAAAGATACAATATAATATAGACAACATTAGTTTGTAGTTTTCTTTAACCCACAGGGATCCATTTCTGTTTTAGTTTGATATCATTGCTAGACTTAAAGGAAGAAATGGATAAACATGTGAAGAATGAAGATTAAACTTAGAAGTGTGTACAGTTAACATTTATCAGCCCATTTGGGGTGGCTAGGTGTTACCGTAAATAGAGCACCAGCCCTGGAGTCAGGAGGACCTGAGTTAAAATCTGGCCTCAGACACTTGACACACTTACTAGCTGTGTGACCTTGGGCAAGTCACTTAACCCCAATTGCCCTGTCCTCCAAAAAAAAAAAAAAGCAACAAAACAAAACAAAACATTTACCAGCTTGTAGGTATCTCAAACTCAGTATGTCCAAAACAGAGCTCATTACCTTTCTCCCTAAAGCTGACCTTCCCTTAAATATAGCTATTTCTTTCAGGGCACCATGGTTCATCCAGTAATCTAGGTCTGTAAGTTTAAGTATCATTCCACTAACTCATCCTCAGTGTTTCCTTCTCCCTCATTCTCTATCTCCAATTTGTAGCTTAGTCTGGATGACTGATTCTATCTCCATAGCACATCTTACACCTGTTCCTTTCTCTTGACTTGACTCACATAGCCACCATCTCAGTTACTTCTCTCTTGGACTTTTGTAATAGCCTCTTAATTGGACTTCTGGCTTCTAGCCTCTTCTCTCTTCAGTTCATCCTTCACTGAGCTGCCAGAATAATTTTCCTATAGCACAAGTCTAAGCAAGTGACTCCCTATTACTTTCAAGATCAAATAGAGTTTTCAACTTGGCATTTTAAAAAGTCCCTTCAATCTTTCTCCATTCTATCTTTCCAGAGGCAGCAAGGCATAGTGCAGAGAAAGCTGACCCAGCTAGGAAGATTGGTTGTGTGACCCTGGGCAAGTGTAAAGGGAATGGGAATTTGAAGATCTTCCCTGCCCCTTAATAAGCCTAATGGGATTTGAAGACCTTCCCTGCTTTGAAAATAAACTCTGCCCCTGAATAGGGTGAATGTAGTCATATGGAGCCTGTGGTGGGAGGTGTTTGGTGAAGGGTGAAGCAGAGCCATAGGAAGCTGGGAGTCAGAGTTAGAGAGATGGTGGGAGAGAGAGGATGCTCAGGCAAGGAATTATTCAGGTTTGTGAGTAAAACTTTGGTCTTGTGTTGATTTGTGGGAAGGCTAAAGGAGTTCGTGGCTCTCTGCTACATTGTGGTGCATTAACTTCTATGTTGCTATGATAGATTTGGTTTCCTGATGTTGGGATTTGGTTTTCTGGTATCTGAATAAATGTTTTGCTTCAGTCTTATATATGGAGAGTTTGTTATATTTTGTAATCAAGCACCATGCGAGAATATTTATAGTCATGGTCAGTTTATTTGTAATGACTATTGGCACTGTAAATATTGCACTGGCACTACATTTGTCACAACTCCTTACCATAGTAGGTAAGTCTCTAAGGCTATATATTACAGAGGAGGTGCTATCCTGCTTTGGTAGAGAGAATTCCCTCAACTGGAAGTTCTCTATACCTATGAAATCACAGGTCCTTTCTCTCAAATACTTTCATTATATTCCATTAAGTGCACCCTTTTGCTGTTCCTGAAATTTAGTAGTCTCTCTCATTTTTATTTGAGGCTGCCCCCATGCCTGGAGTATAATCCCTTCTCACTTCCACCACACAGATTCATTAGATTTATTTTATAAGAAAAGCCTTGGCTGATTTCCCAAGTGTTAATATTATCTCCCTCATCAAGAATGTACATACACATGCAGCATATACATATAAGTGCTTATCTGTTTATATGTCATTCCCTGCTTTAAAATGGGAAATAATTTCATTTTCTTTACAATTATCAATAAAATTTTATATGTAAAATCCTCAATCCAATTTCTCCTCCAGTAGAATGTAAGCCCCTTGAGGGCAGGGACTGTTTTTAATTTTGTCTTTTAGTTGTTAGTGCTTGGCACAGTGCCTTCCACTAGGTGCTTAATAAATGTAAGTGTTTAATAAATGTTTGTTGTATGGGAACTATAGGGATTGAGGGTCAGTACATACATACACAGCAAGGACTTCAACAAAATTTTGAAATATCTGTTACACGCACACACGCACACACACACACACACACACACACACACATTTTTAATATGTCAACTCTCCACCCCTTGGTAACTATCTATCCCTCTTCTCTAAGGAAATTATCGGGAATAAGTCACTTAACTGTCAATGTGAATGTAAATCATTGTAGAGTGTATCCATAGCCTAGGAGGCAGGGTGCTAGGTGGCATCATAGTGCACAGAGCACCAGACTTGGAATCAGGTAGATTGATCTTCATGAGTTCAAATCCAGCCTCAGATACTTAGTAGCTGTGTGATGCTGGGCAAGTCACTTAACCCGGATTCCCTCAGTTTCCATATCTATAATATGAGCTAACCACTCCAGTATTTTTGCCAAGAAAACCCTGAATGGGGTCACAAAGAGTCTGGCATGACTGAAATAACTGAGAAACAGCAATCCTAGGAGACTCTTTAAGCAGGCACCCTCTGAAAGGCAGTTTGATGTAGTAACGAGGACTGTATCTGGAGGCAGAAAACTGGCATTAGAGTGTAAGAGGACAACCCCCTTTAATCTTCCTGACTCTAAGTTTTCTGATTTATAAAATGGGGGTAATGGTATTCTCAGCACCTTCTTGATAAGGGAGATGTGGCCAGCCTAGCTCTGGGTCAGTGAGCTTACATTAGTTCCCCACTACAGGAGACAGTCTGTGCTTGGGGAACCCCAGAGGACAACAGTTTTGAGAACTTAACAGTGCTAATGCATATCAATTATTCATCATCATCATTAGAGAAGGACATCCCCCCCCACCAGACCTTAGGATCATAGGATAACAGATTGAGGGTTGGAGAGCACCTTAGCAGTCATCTAGTCCAATCTTCTAATTTTACAGATGGAGAAACTGAGGCCCAGGGAGGCTGTGACTTGCCTAAGGTCACACAGATAGTAAGTGACAGAGTCAGGATCTGAATCCTTGTCCTCTGGCTCCAAATTCAGGACCTTTCCAATCTTCCCCATATTCTTCCTCCTCCAGCTGGGGCTGTGGTGAGTGGGAGGAAAGCCCAGGAGAGGAGGGGAGTTGATATTCAATCCTAGCTGGAAAATTCACTCCAGTCCTCCATGTTCCCATCCAATTTCCTTTCTTTTCAAGAAGCTGTGAGTAAGAAAGGGAACGATCAGCTTCATGTTGGCTGCCTGACTTCTCCAGGTGTGTGACTTGACTGTCCACACTGGAGGGTGGGGATAGGGGGGACTGGGAAGAAAGGAACTCAGCTGAGTGAAATCATTCATTCATCTGCAGAGATAGGGAGGAAAAACCGGGGAGGGGGCAGGGTATAGAGGCCAAGGATTTGGCTTTGCCTAGCCCCAAGTACAGACTGTTCCCCATTCTGGCCAGAACACTTTAGTCAGAATAGTCAAGTTGGGTCTCAGGGCAACTTGAGGCTCGTCCAATGAATCCTTCCCTTCATCCCTCCCCCACTTCTCCCTACAGCTTATTCTGAGTAGTTATGGAGTGTGCTAAAAATGTATCCTGACCACCCTTTCTTCTCTCCCATCCCAACCCTCAGGCACTAAGCGTCCTCTGGATTTTTTCATCTACTGTAGTATAATGAGACGAATCCTGAACGGGGGATCAGGAGACCTGGGTCCTAGTCTCAGTTTTACCGTTAACTTTTATATGATTTTGGGAAAATCACTTGAACTCTCTGGAGCTCAGGAAGGAAGAGAGGAAGGAAGGAAGGAAGGAAGGAAGGAAGGAAGGAAGGAAGGAAGGAAGGAAGGAAAGAAAGAAAGAAAGGGGGAAGGAAGGAAAGAAGGAAGGGATGGAAGGAGGGAAGGAAGAAGGAAAGAAAGGAAGGAAAGGAAGAAGGAAAGAAGGAAGGAAGAAAAGAAGGAAGGAAGGAAGGAGGGAAGGAAACATCTGCTATCTACTATATACCACATATTCTGTCTAGTTCAAATAATTTTTTCATTTGATCCTCACAACAACCCTGGGAGGTAGGTGCTATTGTTATCACTATTTTACAGTTGAGAAAACTGAGGCAAACAGAAGTTAAGTGACTTGTCCAAGGTCACACAATTGTCATGTTTTTGAAAACAGATTTGAACTGGAATCTTCGTGACTCCAGGCCCAGGGCTATATACCCTACATGCCTCAGTGTCCTCATGTCAAATAACCGTCAGATCATATATCACATCAACCTTATTCAAACTAACACTTTCAGATTTGAATTTTACCAATAGAACTTATAAATGTTATTCTGAGAGAAATAAAGGAAGGACAGGCAAATATAGTGTAAAATTTGACATATTCTAAAAAAAATTTTATTTGTAATACCAGCTCTGAGCTACTTTCCAGCTTCCTGAATTCCACTCACATAAGTACCCAACATCTGCCAGGGTAGCCTAACTACTGTTCCCCTGAGGGCTTTAGGTATGACCCTGAGGATACAGGGGTATTTTTCTAGTGTTGTTGCTTACAGACCCCCATCTAGTACACTCCCCATCAATGATTAATCAGCCAGCTAAAGTTAGCTAGCCATATAAAGGGGTATTTACTAAATATAATAAGGATAGTCATTATAGAAATATTCCCCACCCCCAGCCCTACCCCAGACCAAGAGCATACTCTCCCCTTATACACACAAAGCTCCTGGGGGACAGTAGACTCAATCTTAGAGTTCGCATATGGTAGAGGGGCAATTCATAGCTCTTGGTTCCTAGAAATCTCTTTCTCCTTTCATATAGTCTTTATGCAGGTTTAAAATTTTTTTTAATTTTAATTTTTTTATGCAGAGTTTTAATGGAAAATTCCTCTGGGACACTAGGTCCCTGCATCCCTGGACAAAATTTAAGGAATAACTGACAGAATAAGAAATCCAACTGGAGCTTTGGACAAAATCTCCAAGTGTTCCTTCCTGCACAGGTCACACCAAAGCCTTCTAAGTCCACAAAACCACCTATGGAACCCCAAATTTTCCAGGTATCCCTGTTATACCTAGGGAATTCCAGGTATCTGAACGCATCTCTCCCTAGGACAACTAGACTAAATTAAGTAGGAAAAATACACTATAAAGCCCCAAAGAAGTGTGGAGCTCCCAAAAAGGGATTAAATATTTAGGGCTGATTGCTTAAGGTTTCTAGGCCAGCAGGCAAACCATATCCTATGAATCTGCAGTCAATAAGGATCTCAGAGATGATGTTTGTACTTATTTCACAAAATAAGAAGAGCAGTCTTAAGACAACTTGCAGTGGCCCAGCTCATATATCTAGCCTCCATACAAATACAAATACAGTAATGCCATAGATATTAATACTTAAAGGAAATTGTTCTGACTTGTACCAAAACCCACCAGCAAACAGACTGTTCAATTATAGTCCAGAACAAAAGAAAATATGCTAATTTTTCCTTTTATTGTATTATTGAAATGAGGGGATCAAATAAATGGAATGCTGGATGGAGAATCTTTCCAGTGGGTTTCCCAAAACGTTAAAGATCCAAATTTTATCCAAGATGAAGCCTTTCTATGTAACAACAATGACTGTGTGGGTGGGAGTGTGGGGAGTAGAGCTGACCAGTCAATACTGGTCAATCCCCTATCCTACCTATCCCTTTGTATCTAATATTTAACCAGCGCAATCTGATATAACAATTAGCTCACTTTTTTAGTCTAGACACAATACAATGCCCCCTTGGGTCCACTTCGTCTCTTGCTCTGTAACTTTTGGGAGTTTGTATCCTATGAAAAGTTGACAGTAAAATCAAAATTAGTTAAATATCCATTTCTAAAAGCTGAGTCTGGCCAACTAAATAATATCAATCAATAAAGATGACCAGAAACACATTTGTGGGGGCTCCTAAACCATAGAATTAGAAAAACAAGCCCCAGCCCCTCAAGGGTACCTCTAGAGTCCTGAGGGAGGTGTGCCTTGTTCCTGGGATGTGACTGAATCAGGGTGACTGGGAGTTGGTATAGTTAGTGCAAAGCACTACAAGAAGAGGGGGCTATGAGCATCCTTAATAACAGAAATGGCATGCAAATAAGATGCTAATAAGCAACATGGCCATTGTGATGGATAAAACATCCATGGATTGTTGCTGAACATAGACTGGACATAGGAGGAGAAGGGCTGGCATCAGTGGGGAGGGGCTCCCTATCCCTAGGCCTTGCCTGTGCTTCTGGGGTCTCTGGAGCCACTGTCTGCACATGAGTTTCCAATGTCAAAGATGGCCAAACTGTCTCAATCCAGGCCCATTTCATGTCTTTGGGGAAAGACCTAGAAAATCATAAGCTTTCATTGAATCTACAAATATGCTTACATATGATCTTCAATGCTCATTTTTATAGACTGTGTGTATTTTTTTCCCCCAAAGTCCTTAGGGACTTGTCCAGAGCTCTGTTTCACAACAGCAGGAGGAATCCAGGCCTATCCACAAAGTAGTGTGAGAGTAGGGGGGTGGCAGAGAGGCAGAGGAAGGACAAACATCCCAGTGTTCCTAGAACTTTGGAAAGCTCTTCTCCCTCAACCTCCTCCACCCTGCCTGGATGAGCTCCTCCCTCCCACTGCCTTATTAGGGTCTCTCTATCACCCCCCCTAGGGCTCTGGTTCTCATGGGGAGCCTTTTCTTCTCTGTTTCATTTTCTATCTCAGTCTCAGTTTCCAATGATCAGGGCCTGTCTTCTAGGTTTCTTCTGTCTCCTTTTTCCCAGTCGCAACCACTCCATCTGATCTGCTTACCTTGGGAACTAAAAAAGCTAGTCAGTCCAGAGAAAGGGGCACTGACCTTCAATCCAACCCAAGAGGGCAAGAAACTTTTTGTTCTTCTGTGGCAAGCCTCTGAGAGGGGCTCCTTTTCTGTCTTACTCCTTGGCTGTCCTCCCATCATGCAGAAGAGTTTCTAATCAGGATCTCTCCCCCCTTTCCGGGGAGGACAGTTATCTCCCCAAAGGGCTTCTCCCCAGACTGTTGTCTCCAAGTGTGGTTATTAAGTTCAACAGGAAATACAGCCTGCCCAGAGGAATTATTGGTTTCCATTGCTCCTGGAGATGTCAAAAGACATGAATTGTTTTGTTTTGCTTCCACTAGTAATACTAGTAGTGATAATAACACACACAGCCTTGGAAATAGGGAGCTCCAGGTCTGAAAAAAAGCAACATGGTGCAGGAGAAAATGCTCAGGGAGCCGGGTATCTGGGCTGTCTTTTTCACGCCCCTGCTGACCGCATTGTGTCACCTTCAGCATATTGGTTCCTTTATCTGAGCCCCAGTTTTTAGTTTTTTGGGTGTTTTTTTTTTTTTTGCTTTCGCTACTTTATTAACTTGGAAAACAAAATGTATTGCTGCTTTCTGATTTTATGTCACAGCCTTTTTCTAGAACTCTTTCTGCCTCTCCCTGAGCCTTATTTTTTTTTCTTCTGTAAGACAATCTACCAAGGATTCTACTATCTTATGGAAATGGAAAGGTGTCAATAAGGTGGCTATGGAGAGTGGAAAACCAGAGGAAACTGGAATCCTTGTTGGTTGCTCAGGATCAGCACACACTTCTGAAATTATCCTCCTGGGATAATTCAGATGAAATTATGTATTTCACTTGTGATTCCATGCCCATCCTCCCTCTGTGCTATCCCCTCCCCCCAGGTTTGAAGCATGTTGTGGTTGTGGGTCAACATGTACACAAAACCCCATAGCTGACGAGCCCCAACCAGTGTACTTCTTTTACCAGCCAACTGCAGACACATTGTTTCTTTTGGGGGCGAGGGGATTTTTATATTTTTTTCCAATTATAGGTAAAAATGATTCTTATCATTCATTTTTAAAAATTTTGAGTTCCAAATTCTCTTCCTCCCTTCTTTCCCTCCCTCATCCTTGAGAAGGCAGGCAATTTGATATAGATTACACATGTAGAGTCCTTCAAAACACATTTCCACATTAGTCATGTTGCAAAAGGGAAGACAGATAAAAAAAAGAAAAGAAAAATAAAGAAAAATTTAAAAAGTATGTTTTGAGTTGCACTCAGACTCCATTAATTTTTTCTCTGGAGTGGATAACATTTTTCATCATAAGTCCTTCAGAATTGTCTTGAATCATCATATTGCTGAGAATAACCAAGTCATTCACAGTTAATTGATCATTGTACATTATTGTTACTGTGTGCAATGTTCCCTTGGTTCTTCTTACTTCGGTTTGCATCAGTTCATGTAAGACTTTCCAGGCTTTTTAAAAAAAAAAATAGTATACTGCTTATCATTTCTTATAGCACAATAATATTCCATCACAATCATATACCACAACTTGTCCACTCATTCATAAATTGATGGACAACTCCTCAATTTCCACTTCTTTGCCACTACAAAAAGAACTGCTTTAATATTTTTGTACATATAGGTCCTTTTTAAAAACCTCTTTGGGGTATAGACCTAACAGTGGTATTGCTGGGTCAAAGATGTGCACAGTTTTATAGCCCTTAGGACATAGTTCCAAATTGCTTTTCAGAATGGTTAGATCAGTTTTCAACTCCACCAACAATGCATCAGTAAAGATACATTGTTTCAAAGCAAGAGACATTTAATTAAATTGTATATCAAGATAAGTGACAAGGAAGATTTTCTTCCTACACACAGAGGCAAGTTCATCCCACAAATTATTCTACCACAAGGTTATTCCAAACCCGAGGAATCACACATGGACAGGGGACTCAAATAGTGGGGCACATATGTAGGAGCATGTATGACCAGGATACATATGTATTTAAGGCAAACCCCACCTCTAATGTTTCAGAAATGTCAATGTTCTCTGGTGATTTCATAAACCATCATGTTTTCTATGCTGAACTGTAGTTCTCTGCTATAATGCTTTCTCTGCAATGCTAATGTCTTTGTGACTGGGTCAATCAATCAACAATCAATCAAATATTTATTAAGCACTTACTATAGCCCTGCTGTGCTTGGTGGTGGTGGAAATACAAATAAAAAGTAATCCCTGACTTTAAGGATGTCTTTACTGCTAGAAGCCTCCTCCACAGCTGCTCTCTGCTACCATCTGCTGGTTTTAGGTACCTATACGGCCTCAGGGAAAGTGAACTTCCATTTCTTTTGCTTAATAGCCCCCATGATCAGCTTCATCTCTTCTGTGATTCAAACACTTTAGTTAGCTACATCCATCCAGCTGGTTAAAGAATTTGGTGTCAAAGGCACTAAGTATTTCAAACCACTTTTCTTCTTACTCATCTCAGACTATCAATTATAATATCCTATATGACTTGGAGTTAGAATATTGAATTCAATATTTCTCATCATAGGAGTATAAATCTAATGATCTTAGAGGTCATCTGTTACTTGTTCCTCACTTTAGAGTTCACCAAACTGAGGCTCAGAGAGTGACTTCCCTAAGGTTACCAAGGTAGCAAGTCAGTCTGTGCCCTTTCAAAACATCCTAGGGACTCCACTTAGCAAAACTGAAAAGGAACTGCGTGGAGCTGGGATAATAAGATTTTTTTTCTTTTCAATTTTTTTAAATTAAAATTTTATTTCATCTTCAGCTCCAAATTCTCTCCTTCCCCCACCCACAGAGAAGGCAAGAAAAATAAAACTCATTACCTAAATATAGTTTTGCAAAGTAAATTCCCATATTAGCAATATTTTTGAAAAAAAAAAAGAAGAAAATAGGTTTCAATCTGCACTTTGAGTCTATCAGGTTTTTCTTTTTGGGGGGCGGGCTGGTGGATATCTTGTGAGAACTTTGGAATTCTGGTTGGTCACTTTTTGATCAGAGTTACTAAATCTTTCAACATTGATTATCTTTTTAAAAAAATTTTTTAGTCTTTGTTAATTTGTTTACTCTCAGTTTACAAGATTCAGTTCCACAATTCCTTGAGTTTCAAATTTTCTCTCCCCCCCTCAACATCAATTATCTTTACAACTTTGCCATCACCTACGTGAATTTTGCAATTAATTATATAAATTGTTCTCCTGGTTCTGCTCAATTCACTTTTTATCAGTTCATACAAGTCTTCCCTGGTTTTTCTGAAAGCACTCCCTTTATCATTTCTTACTATGTAATAATATTTCATATTATGCTTTTTTTTTTTTTTTTTGGAGGGCAATTGGGGTTAAGTAACTTGCCCAAGGTCACACGGCTAGGTTTTTGTTTGTGCGTGAGTTAAGTGTCTGAGGCCGGATCTGAACTCAGGTCCTTCTGACTCCAGGGCCAGCGCCCTACTCTCTGCTCCACCTAGCTGCCCCAATATTTCATATTATGATACATTCAACTATTCCCCTGATGAGTGGTCATCCCTGTACTTTCCAATTCTTTGCCACCACAAAAAGAGCTGCTATAAATACTTTTGTGTACGTGTGTCCTTTTCCTTTGGGGACTTGGTAGCGATAGTGCTGAGTCAAAGGGCATACACAGTTTAATAACTTTTTAGGCATAGTTCCAAATTTTTTTCTCCAGAATGGTTGAACTAGTTCACAGCTCTACCAACAATCCTTTAGTTCACCTCCCCCCTCCCTCTACCCTATCCTCTCCAACATTTGTCATTTTTCTTTTCTGTCATTTTAGCCAATCTAATGGGTGTGAGTTTGTACCTCAGAGTTCTTTTAATTTGCAGTTCTCTAATTATTATTAATTTAGAACTCACATACATATTGATAGCTTTATTTTCTTTCTCTGAAAACCGCCTATTCATATACATTGAACATTTGTCATTTAGGGAAGACGAGATGCTTTTCAAACGCCATTGCTGCTGGTGGTTGCCTTGCAAGTTTCCATGGAGTCTGACCAACAGGGCCAAGTGAAGCTGGTAATCTCCTCCTTGATTTTTTGGTTTGTACCCCTGCCAGGATCGTTATGACATCTCTTTACATAAGCCTGTGTTAAATGTTACACATTATATAAACAAAAGGAAAGTGATTTGTATACAACTTAAATACATATGTGTGATTAGAAACTTTCCTTCAAAATGCAAACATTCACATTGCTTCTCTGTGATTTAATTTCCTGTTAAACATAGGATCATATATTTAGAACAGAAGGAACCTCACGCACTCATCTAGGCCAGCTTTCCCACCCCCACCCCATCTCTCTTTCATTTCATTCCTTCCTTTCTCTTTTCTCTCTCCTTTCCTCCCTCCCTCCCTTCCTCTTTCTCTTCTCCCTTCCTCTATCTCTCTTTCCTTCCTTCTCTCCTTTTCTTCTCTTCTATGAACTTATTGCTTACTTGATTGTGAACTCTTCTATCTATTGATAATAAAGGTAATTTCTTCTTTGTTCCTCCAATTTGCTTATGATGTCACCTTTCATGTTTAATTCTATTGGAAGTTTGTCTTGGAATATGATATGAGATAGGCCTCTGCCTAATTTCTGCCATATTATTTTCCTAGCAGCTTTTGTTCAATAGTGAGTCCACCCCTAGTAACTGGGGCTCTTTTGGTTTATAGAAAATTGTTTCACTGTGTATGTTTGCTTCTGTGTGTTACATTTTCAGTCATGTCCAACTCCTTGTGGCCCCATTTGTGGTTTAAGATACAGGGGTGGTTTGGCATTTCCTTCCCCAGCCCATTTTACAGATGAGGAACTGAGGCAAACAGGGTTAAGTTACTTGCCCAGGGTTACACAGCTAGTGTCTGAGGCCAGATTTGAATTCATAAAGATGAGTCTTCCTGACTTCAGGACCCAAACTCTATCCACTGCACCCCCTAACGGCACATGTGTTATGTACTGAATCTATTATACTGACCAACTTCTATTTTGTAAGCAGCACCATATAATTTCTAATAATTACTGCTTTGCAGTATAGTTTGAGATCTAGTACTAATAGACCTCCTTCTTCCCACTTTTTCTGAACCCTTCCCATTTTACAGAAAGTGACTTGTCCAAAGTAACACAGGTAAAGAATGACACAGGTATTTTTTAATGCTATACTATGCTGTTCCCACACATATGAGGAACAACTACATGTGTATATGGTTCGGTGAGGTAGGCATTCTTATATGATGGACTGAAAAGCAGGTCTTAGTTCTAATCCCATCTTGGCAATTCCCCTGTTGTGGGCCTCTGGGCCAGTCATTGTATGTTTCAGAGCCTCTGTTTCCTCATCTGTAAAATGAGGAGGTTGGATTACATTTTTGCCCCCAGAACTCGGTGTTCATCTCTTGTGTTAAGATCATGGCTTTATTTATAGCCATCATCACCCACGCCATCTGTACCTGGACACTTACGATGAATAATCCGCATGACAACATGATGTGCTTGTAAGTGGTATGTGTGCATTTTGGTGTGATCAATCTAGATGTTTCTACACCTGGTGACCAATTCTTTCCATCTTTTGTGGGCTGTGTCTATTTTTATCATATGAGGAGGCAGGGTATGATTGGGAGAGTGATGAGCCCCCATTCACCTTGATGAGGTCAGGGTATAGCTATTTGTTGGAAATTACCTCCCATGTAGGTGAACATCTTTCCCAGCTCCTTGCTGAAAGGACTCGAAGAACCCCTCTGACTGATCCTCAGTGGCTAGGGCTGAATCCAAGATGATTGATTAGCAACCAAGAGTCAGCGAGGGGTGGGGCAGCTAGGTGGTGTAGTCAGTAGAGCTTTGGCCCTGGAGTCAGAAGGACCTGAGTTTGGATCCGACCTCAGACACTTAACGCACACAAACAAAAAAACCTAGCTGTGTGACCTTGGGCATGTTACTTAACCCCAATTGCCCTCCAAAAAAAAAAAAAAGTCAGTGGTATTTCTATTGAAAGAACCACTTTCCCTCTGTGGTCTATAAAAGGGATCTATGAAACGGCCCCTGCCATTTTTCTTTTCCTGTAACTTCTTACCCTTGGGTTTCTAGACCAGAGTATAGTGGGAGTGGGCTCAGGTTAGGTGGGGGGTGGGCTATCAGAGAGGAAATTTCTCCTTCCCCAACTCTACCAGGAGCAGAAAATGATGATTTGTAAGAGAAGCCCGTGGAGAGTTGAGAGGGAAGCCCTTGGATCTCTAGCTCTAGACTGGGTGATTTTGTCCTTCTTTTTTATTTTCAGAGTCTAGAAAATGAACTTTCAATGCCTATTTATGAGTCCTCAACAGACTGAGAGGTAGGGCACAAAGCCCCTGGAGGGAGAAGAGGACAATAGAAGGAACACCGAACTTGGCCAACTCTGCTGTTCACATGGGCTATTCACATCGTCTCAATCTGATAGGAATAATAATGATATTTACTTGCATTTGCAAAGCCCTTTATATGTTATTTCTGATTCATACAACAACTCTGAGAGGGAGATTTTATCATTATTCTCACTTTACAGATGAGGAAACTGAAGCTGGGCAAGGTTAAGTGAAGTGCCCAAGGTGACAGAGATAGCAAGTGACTGAAGCTAGAACCAAAGCCAGTCTTCATAAGTCCAATACTCTAGCCATTGTGCCACCTAGTCTTCTCTATGCAGGGAATTGTTTCTTAGCAATCTTTCCACGGTACACTCACCTTTCTGGGAGGGTCTGATAAGTCTAATGAGCTGTATAAATATTTTATGTTTTTGTATTTGTTCACGGAGGTCTCTTGGTCTTTGCTCTTAGGCATTTTATATTGTGGGTGAAATAAAGGTGGGGCCATACCCAATACCATTATGGTACATTGAGAACCTCTGAGGGGGCCTTGTTCCCTTTTGGGGGATGTTGAAACATGAGCTATATCTAAGCTTTATTCAGGAGATTTCTCTAGGGTAGAATTTTCAGAATGGGAGAAAGAGTCAGAGAAACTGACTTCATTGGGGATCTGAGCTCCCAGGATTGAACCAAGGTTAGTGGGAATGCAGAGTCCTTGGTGGAAGGGGAATGCTGGACCACAGAGAAAAAATTATAATACTCACCAATGAGTCCTAGATATTAGAATATCTAGGACCTGTCCCCTTAAAACTGAAAAGGAGCTGTATGAACCTAGAATGATAAAAATTTCTCTTCAAACCCCATAATACTCTTATTTCCATTGTCTACAGGGGACAACAGGACAGAAAGTTTGAAATAGATACTCTTGGTGGGTTTCTGGCTTAGGGGAAAGTGTGGTGGAACAGAGCAGCTGGCTCAGAGTTTATTTCCCCCTCCTGACTAGCAGAGTAGCAGGCTCTGGACATGAAAATTATGTGTGTCACTCGGGGCAGCTGAGGATTAAGGAGCTGGTTGGGGAAGGGGGGGACAGCTGTAGGATAAGGCACAGGTGGGGGCCAAATCAGGAGACTGAGACAGGCATTAAGGGGACACTCTAAGACAAGCTACTTAGGATCTGGACTGGGCCCTGAGTGTCACCAGCCCAGAATGGCTACAGCTGGGCCTAAGCTTTGGAGTGTAGATAAAATTATAATGAGAACTTCCCACCCTTATACCTTTTAATATTCATCAAAGGGACCCTGGAGAATCCTTTGTCTAGTGGAATTGTGTTGGATTCTTAGCTCTGCTAGTTACTATTCTTGTGACCTCGAACAAATCCACTCTGTGGGCCTCAGTGTCCTTATCTGTAAAGTGGACACTGGAATCACATGACCTCTCAATCCACCTTTGTCACTCTGGAATTCTATAGTCCCTAGGGCCTCACCTCAAAAGCTCAGTGTAGCCAAAGAGTGGATCCCTAGGCTGCTACCTGGGGATTCTGGAGGCCCAAACTGTCTCCTTGTTTGATTCCCCCCCACACTTTTTTTTTCCTCCCAGGTTCCAGTACTTTGGCCCACCTACTCTGAGCTGTGTGGATCCCTTCCTGCCAGGAGGCTTCACGCTGCCAACTACTCCTCCACCTCAAATAAACTCTTTATGTTTTTCTGGTCTTTTTTTTTTTAAATGTTAGAAGCTACTGGGGAAAAGATGTGTTTAAAAGAAAGGGAGGTTTTATGAAAGATAAAGTCTTAAAATCTATGGTCTTCCTTGCAATGCCCATGGAATTTGTGCAGTTAACTAGTAGTCTTTTTTCATTGACCCTTCTCTATTGTTATTTTTTGAGTGAGCTCGACCTTTCTCTGTTATTTTTTGGGAAGGTGTTCATCAGTTCATTCTCCTCCTCCTTGGGCAGGGGCAGAGGCAGGGTTATAACCTCCTTCCTCCCTCTCCTTAGGAGAAGAATAATAGGTAATAAAGAGCATTGAAGCACGATTCATTTTGTTCCTTTCTGAGTAGACATGGAAAAAAATCGACAAACTGATCATTACTAAAATACAGTTTCCATTTCCCCTCTCCCCCTCCTCTTCCCATTCCAGTTTAGGGATCCTTAATGGTTCCCTCTTGCCTCTATGGTTCATTGTTATATGTTAATTATTTCCTATTCATTCTGTATATAGATTGCTTTGTATATATTTGTTTACATGTTGTCTCCTCTGTTAGACTGTAAGCTCCTTGAGGAAAGGGACTGCCTTTGCCTCTTTCTATTCCTAGCATTAGCACAGTGCCTGGCACATAATAGGCATTTAATAAATGCTTATTGAATTGAATTGAATTGAAAAGTACACCACTTTTAGCTAGCATTTGAAACCCTCTGCAGTCTGGTTCTTCTCAACTTTTCTCATCTTATTTCAGGGCAGTTTGCTGTAACGTATAGAAAGCCAACCTCAGGGTTGGTCAGAAAGACCTGGGTTCAGACTTTACCTTGGACACATGATGGCTGTATGACCCCGGGAAGGTGACTTACCTCCTCAGTTTCCCCACGTAGTGTTCATCATAATGAGGGAGTTCCTTCATTATGATGTTCCTACTACAATGAAATCAGAGATCCGAGCCAAACACACACACACACACACACACACACACACACACACACACACACACACACACCCCTCTACTACTACTATTAGACTATAATTGAAAATTGATTCACTGCTCTATTGCAATCAGTGTTAATGAAATTAATATGATTGTATAGGGGTAGTGATTGTAAGTATTGTACATTAGGATTCAGAGCTGTGAGTTACATATTTTAAGTTCACTCATTTAATCATAGGAAGTTAACTGAAGACATCCTTGTCTTTCCTTGTCATGGTGACCAAGCCCAGTGTGAAGAAGGTGACTCAACTACATGGAAAGGCCCCCAATTTATTTTTGTATCTCTGGACCATTTTCTTCTCTTTTGTCCAACAGGGAACCATCGGTGGATATATTCTTTGTTTCACCCAACTCATGACCCTGCTGACAGATCATTTTGGCTTATCTTAGCCTATGTATCATATGTCAATTAATGGAATTATTCTATATTTGATTTAGCCATTCTTTTTTTTTCTTTTTGAAGGGGGGAAGGTAGGGCAATTGAGGATAAATGACTTGCCCAAAGTTACACAGCTAGTTTTGTATTAAGAGTCTGAGGCTGGATTTGAACTCAGGTCCTCCTGACTCCAGGGCCAGTGCTCTATTCACTTTGCCACCTAGCCGCCCCTGATTTAACCATTCTTGATGGCTAAATAGATATCTAACTCTATAAAAATAGAGCCCTGGAAGGAGGGGGCATCTCGATCATGAGGAAGATCTGATGTCTATTTCATTACAGGGGACCATGGACCCTTTAATAAAGTGCCATTGGCTCAGAACGTTGCCTCAGTCTCTTTTATTGTAGGTTGCATAATTTTATTCCCACAACTATTAGTGCTAATACTACTACAATTAGAACTACTACTACTATTAGTACTACTACTTCTTCCCTTCATGCACTTATCATTTCAGTAAACTCCAGTAGTAATATTACTACTACTATTAGTATTACTACTATTACTACTACTTTATACACTTACCATTCCATTAAATTTCAGTAGTATTATCACTATTACACTATTACTACTATTATACTATTACTATAATATTATTATACTACCACACTAATTATACTATTACTACTACTACTGCTACTACTGCTGCTGCTGCTACTACTACTACTACTACTACTCCTACTCCTCATGCATTTAAACTAATCAAACTATTCCCCATACTTTGAATTCAAAAGTCTATTTATGTACCTTTTCCCAGGTGACTCTCCATGTCTAGAATGCTTTTTTCCCCTTTCTTCCACTGTTTACAATCCCTAGCATTCTCCAAAGCATAATGGTTGCCATGTTCTGTTTGAGGTTTTTCCTGACCTTTCCCCCACCTCTTGAAATTACTTCATATTATTTTGCATATGCTGTTTTTACTTACATGTATACTTGTTGTATCTCTCCAATAGAATGTAAATCCCTTGAAGGCAGGGACTGTTGGGTTTTTGCCTTTGCCTTTGTATCCCCAGTGCTTAGTAGTGCCTTAAATATAGTAGGTACTCAAAAATGTTTGTTTAATTAAACAATGGGATTTTGAGCTGGAAGTGACCTTAGAAATCATCTTAGTCCAATGCCTTCATTCTATAGAAGGAAGTAAATACATGTTGTTGAGGGCACATAAATAATAATTTTCATGGATTGGAGATGAACCTAAATCATATGATTCCAAGTCTTTCCAGTATATTGTCTTCCTATCATTTTTGTTTTATTGTTTGGGGGGGGGGTGTTGTACTGTAAGATGAGTGTGTTGATTATAGTAGTTACTATGAAACACCCACATCAAGGAGAGGACTAAACAGCCCGTAAGTGCGATTTCCTCAAACTTAAGTGATGATATCCTTATTTATGCCTATAGTCGCAGAAATGCAACATGGCTTCAAGTCTATAGTCGTAATATGTACAGGGTCACAAAGATGTGGAAATAACTTCATGACAGTATCTTTGTCTTTTGTTGATATTTTCCCCTTATTTCTTTGATATTTTTTTTCTTTCATACACGTCTCTCTTACATCTTTATTTGCCCATCTCCCTTTCCTAACTTTCTCTTTCTTCTATTAGTGGATAGTTTTGTGCTCCTACTTCTTACTTTACGAAAACAATGATAAGTTGTGTTTATATGGTGCTTTTGAATTAACAAAGCAGTTGGTTGGCATATTTTGTTTCTCTTAAAAAGTTCACTGTTGGGGCGGCTAGGTGGCGCAGTGAGTAAGAGCGCCGGCCTCGGAGTTGGGATGACCCAAGATCGAATCCAGCCTCAGAAAATGAGCACCCACACATAAATAATGACTAGCCGTGTAACCTTGAGCAAGTTACTTAACCCCAATTGCTCTAAAAATAAAAAATTCACTGTTAATTAAGTTAATTTTCATGTAGGTGACCCTTGATTGATTTCTTTTTCCCTTCTGATCAGTATGTCTTTCTCTGCCTTTGGTCTATAATAAGAAACTTTTAAGGGAAAAATATGGACTTTCCCCAAATCTTGCCTTACTCACTAACAAACTCCACCTTCTTCCACCAGTCTCTCTTGATTCTTCACATCTCCAAACTTTACTCCATGCTGCCCAATCATTTGCCGTTGCCTTGGAGATTCATGATGCACCTGGGATGAAAAGACTCGGCCTTGTTCACAGGTCCAAGCTATTCAGCAAGTAAAGAACTTCCAGAATCCCTTTGTGAGGAATTACTTCTATATAAGGTGATAGAAGAGTCCTAATGGCTGAACTCATTTGTGACCTAATGAGCCAACAATCCCTATCAGTCTTGGGTATTGACTCAGGATGGAAAGATGGTTTGAAGGCAGTTCCAATGGGGCCAGGGTAGATGGCAGAGGGGTTGTGTAGGAATGGCATTGAGGCACGGGCAGAGGTTGACATCCTATTCATTCCCAGGATTCTTGGAACCCTTTTTGATTTCTGGTGGTATTGTCCCCCACCTCACTCACCACCTCCCCAATGCCCCCAGTGAACACTCATTACCAACAATGACATTCAAGACAAGACTCTCTCTGGTTTTTAAAAATATATTTTTTTAATACAGCATGAAAAGGCTATGATTCTATAAGGAAGCTGT
This sequence comes from Gymnobelideus leadbeateri, assembly GCA_011680675.1. Classification (NCBI taxonomy): domain Eukaryota; kingdom Metazoa; phylum Chordata; class Mammalia; order Diprotodontia; family Petauridae; genus Gymnobelideus; species Gymnobelideus leadbeateri. The sequence goes on from WOXC01008256.1 coordinate 275,418, forward strand.
AACGCGTAGTATCCAGGAGATAAGGCACACGCTGGAATGCCAACCTATGGACACTTTGGCTGAGAGGTCAGGGCAGCCCGGGCTGCCTCCTCTGGGCACCCTCTAAGCCTTTGTCCTTAGGCCTTGTTTGTCTTTTAGCTGTATACACACATATTAATAGATACAGACATGGGGCAGGGACTCAATACATGAAGGCAACTGAGGCTGACAAGAATCAGTGGGTAACAGATGACAAGAGAGACAGAAAGCCCCTTCCCCACCTCAATAACCCCAAGACTAATCATTTAACTTTCTTAAAGCTCTAAGAACTCATAAACTACTGTGTTAGTTGTCTTTCTAGTATAAAATGTAGTGATTGTTGGATTACATATTCATTTAGTGTAAAACTGGAGTCTAGCAGAGGGTTGGGGTGAGGGTTTCCATTCAGAAGGACAATCCTGATGAAATCTATTGCAGAATTAGGCCCTGTGCAAGGTACCAAGGCAGGATCATGGAAGCTACAATACGAGGCACCCAGGATCTGGAAATTCTCTTTATTCATTCCCCTCCCTTGGCTGACCTCATCCTGGAGGTCATCTCATGGATTGTCCTGTTCCCATTAGGGGAACAGTTAGGACCATGGTTTGTCTTCAGGGCTGGCAAACGGTCATGTGAGACAAGTTTGTCAAACAGAGGCTTTCACCAGATGCTCCCTCCTTCCCCAACCCCCTATCAAAATTAAAAATAAAAAGTTTAAGAAAATGAGACAGAGAGAGAGAGAGAGAGAGAGAGAGAGAGAGAGAGAGAGAGAGAAAGAGAGAGAGAGAGAGAGAATAGATCATAATTATATTACAGGACAGGGTATAGGTAATCCCAAATGTCGAGGAGCTGGGCTTCCCTCCAGGAACTGGGATCTTGAGTCTGGTCATAAAGTAAAGAAGAATAAAATATTCTCGGTTTCCTTCCTCGCTAGCAAATCTAATTATAGCTTTCCTTAAAAGGTAATACTTCCCAAAATACACATATAAATAAACTGCATAAGCATATTAATAGGTCTAAACACTTGAATAATATATTGGTTACTTAATACTGATATTTTCATCCAAGGAAAACACAAAACAACAATATGGCTTAAAGAATTGCAAGGTTTCTTCTCATCAGAATTATGTACCAACTTTCATATAATATTCTATGTAGACAATATTTCCTTCTCAATGTAGTTCGGTTGCATACTTTATACAGACAAAAAGCATTGTAAAAAAATTGAAAAAAAAAAAGAGACAATTTTCCATCATAAATATTTTCTTGAGGATACACTCTGAGTTTGCAGAATATTTTAGGAAACTCTCAGCTTGGTTGTGTTAAATTGGAGAACCAGGCCCTTCTGAACAGTTTAAAATTGTGAAGATGCCTCTTTTAAAAAACTCAACAACAATAAAAAGCAAGCCATTCCTTTTTTTTTCTTTTCTTCTTCCTTTTTCCCTTTTTTTTAAAGGCCCTCAAATATATACAGATAAAAATTGCAAAGAGTTTCTGGAGAATAAGATAACAAGTTCAGTATTACGAGAAATATTTGTAACCCTTCAGAAAATTTAACATCTACAAAATTTTCCAAAATACACACATAGTATTAAAAAAAAAACCCAAAGGATTTCTATGTCAAGTATAACTCAAGATAAATACAGATCTGCCAAGAGAACTGTAGAATACTTCATACAGGGGTAAACATTAATGATCACTCAATAGTGTCTATGAACTGCATACGATTGTCCCTTTTCAATATCTTCCTAAAACCACAATCCTTCCTCAAATCACCCAGGACCCTTGGGGCCCCTTGAGCACTCAAACTGTGTAGCACCAGCCCTTGGATAGCAGTGGTATAATAAAGCTGAGAGCAAACAAATACATCCCGATGTTTCATACAGGCCAAGGGCAAAGTGGGGTAGGGGAAAGGGCATAAGAAGATGTTTTGGCCAACCCAAACAATCACAGATTATTGGCTTGATGGTTAACTGTGGTCACCAACTGGGTATTTGCAAGTCTTCCAGCTGGGAGAGCAGGTAGACCACTTGACCCTGGCTGCCACTATGTATTGTCCTCTCTTCTCACCATCTCGGCAATTTCAGGCTTCCCAGTAACTAGGCTGGTGATGGAGACCAGGAAAATTAGCTTTGGAGAGGGAATTCTATCTCTCTTCTGCCTTACTTATACTATAGCTTATAGACTCTATCCTACAGGGTGAGCAGATAGCAAGAAAAGTTTTATGCATGTATCTTCTTTGCATTTAAGTGAAATTGAGAGGATCTGAAAGACTTGAATTTTTTAAGGAGCCATCCTATGGAGACAGGTCCTTGTGAACCCTTGGGCTGAGAACACAGAGTTGGGTTCTAATGGTCCAGAAGGGTCACACTGCCCTCCACCATTATTATGATTATTAATATTATTCTTATGGTTAATGATGGACAGTAATATCTTCCCTTTCTTAGTTAGAAAATAGCAAAGGACAAAGGCCGTGATCAGCACCATAGCAGGGCCTTCTGGAATGGTATAGAGAATTGTTTGTAGAAATTCTCTAGGTGGTTGTCTCCACCTGGGAAGGAGGGGAGGTGAGGTGCCCTTTCTTTCTACCCTACTGAAGAGGGGTGGGGACAAGGGAAGGAGAAGTTGTTGTGATGATGGCTGGCTTTTATGCAGCCCTTCAAAGTCTGCAAAGCACCTCCCACACATTATCTAATTTGATCCTCACACTAATCCTGTGAGGTAGATACTAATATTATCCCTATTTTACAGATGAGGAAACTGAGGCAAACAGAGGTTAAGTGACTTGCCCAGGGTTGCTCAGCTAGTAAGTGTCTGAGGTGAGATCTGAACTTAAGTCTAACTCCAGCTCAGTCACTCCTACCACCAGGCTGTTGCTAATATCTCATTAAGTGCTCAAGGGACATTGGCTACCTTCAGTCTAACCTGCTCCTCCTTGCTGCATCCTTACACACACCCTCTCTCATGACCTGGATCCCCAGTTAAACACTTTAACTGTAAGTTGTCAGCTGCTAGCTACAAATGCATTGCTACTTGAAAACAGATTCTTTTCCGGACTAATTTGGGTGAGCCACAGCCCATGGTAAACACAGAGTTTCAGTCTCATTCCTTGGTCTGATTGGTTTTCTTCAGTGCCCGGGGCAGACTGAATGAGCTAATTCTGAATATATGGCTATCGCCAAGAAAGAAAATTATATAACATAAATAAAATTTCACTGCCCCCAGGGGAAAGCATCTACCTGCTGTCTCCAAGACAGCTGGACGCCTGACTAGTGTTCCGTTGCAAGGCTTCCCTGCTCTCCTGGGAAGTAGGAAAGCCATCATTCCCATTTATAGAGAGGGAAGCCTATGGCCCAGAGAGAGGCACAGTGGTATGTCAGGGTTACCAGACAACACTGTTAGAGTCAGGAGAAGGGGAGGGATGGAGAGAAAGGAACATGGCAGTGATGAAGGACTAGAGGACCTCATCCCAATCCCTTTGTCATGGGCTCTACAATGGCCACAGATGAGGGGAAGAAATCACAGCCTCTAAAAGCCTGGCTTTTTTCTTAGGAAGGACCCCTGGGAGTGGGAGGGGAGCAGGTATGGGCAGTGTAAGCTCTTTGAAGTTTCATATTGTTCCTTTCACTGCCGTGCTTTCATTTCCAAGGTAGGACAGAGCTCCAGGCTGATTGGGCTGGGAAGCAATTCCTACAGAGGCTGTTTGAATGATCAGCTGTGATTTGAATGATCAGCTGTGATTTAGGGCCACGAACCCTCCCTCCCCTAGGGGATTCCACAGAGGGAAGTGATGAGGAGAGAGGACTGAAGAGGAGCAGAGATTTTTTTTTTTAAGTCCACAGAAAGATTAATGATGGCTGGACAAGGCCGCCCACCCGATCACCAATCAAAGCCTGGCTACCAAGAGCTCACCTGATACTTCAAGGTACTTGGCTGGTGTTTTCTTTAGTGTCCAACTGTCTCTTCCTCTGCTTCTCCCAATGGACAGAGAGCTGCCCCCTTCTCAAATGCTGGAAATCTAGTAGGGAGTTTCAGGGTTGGAGGCAGGAAGGAAAGGAGTATTTGGGGAGCAGGTGTGGACTCCACCTGTCAGGGCTTTCTCCTACTTCCCTCATTCCCTTCTGCTACATGTGGGTAAATATCTTCTTGTATTAATCGCTCATTTATTGAAGAGAAGATATACAAATTTTTTTCCATAAAAGTGGCTTTTCACATGATTATAAAGTCAGGGTGTCTGTCCAGCCTTGGGGAGAAAAGGGGTGCCTTCAGTTTCCCTGTTATTCACAGTAAATTTAGTGCACTTGTGGCCTAATGCTGAACTGGACACCCCAAGGGAGCCAGTGGACAGGGAGAGACCTGAGAAAAGAACCACGTATAAGTAGAAGGTGGTGGCATCAGAGGCCAAGGAGAAGAGACAAAAATACCTTGTCCCACCATCCCCCCCACCATAACTGGCAGAAGTCAAGCCTTCAGTTCATCTCAATTGACCCCAGAAAGTTGGATGGGTCTGGAGGTCCGGCCACACTCACTGGCCCCCCAGTGCCCCTGAGCTCTGCTCAGCTCTTCCTCATATCCAAAGGACCAAGGGTCCAATCCTTTGCCTCTCTTGGCCAGGACATTGGAAAAAACTGTGTAAACAATCAATAGGATAGCCCCCACCCTTTCTCTCCCTCACCTGGCCTGGTGGCGGTCCCATCAGGAACACTTTCCGTAACACTGTGTGTTCTAAAACACTAGACAAAAACCCAGATTCCTATAAATATATCTTGCATGTGTACAGGCACACACAGACACAAGAGGAGGGAAAAACACAGACACACGCACGCACGCACACACACACGTGTTACATTCTGTTAACTGTAAGGCATGTTATTCTTCTATAGATTGGTGATAACTGGTGATATCTTTTCTTCGCAGAGGTTGAATTTGTGTCAGGACTCTTGCAAATTGGGTGGGGGACAGAGGGCCCCCCGGTGCTTTGCTGCCGGAAGCTTTTGGGGTGGGGGGGTTGGGAAGGCCCACCGTCCTAGGGGGGTTTTATTGCACTCGCCGGCAGTAGTAGCCCAAGACTTTGCATTTCTCGCACAGGTGCTGGGGATGCTCTTTGCTTTGATCGGAGACATCCAGACCATCTGGCTTTTCCAAAGGTCTCTGCAGGGAGGAAAAACAGAATAAGAAAAAAGAAAGAGAGGAGAGAATGGGAGAAGAGGGAGGAAGGGAAGGAGACAGAGACAGAGAGACAGATCAGTTCTGTTTCACTCAGGCAAATCTAGACCTAGCTTTTTGCCATAGTTCACTGATGACTCCTTAACAAACCCCCCTCCCCTCACCACCCAACACACTCTAATTCTTTTGTTCCTTCTACAAAAAGAAAACACTTCATTTTCAATTCCACCTTGAGCAGGGGAAGAATGTGCCTTGTTATGATATTAAGTGAGTTCGAGGCAGGATCACCTGCTTTGGGGGTATAGGGATAGAGTGCTAGGCCTGATACCTAAGTTCAAATCCATTTTCAGAAATTAGTAGCCTCCTGACCCTGGATAAGTAACTTGACCTCAGTCTCCTCACATATAAAATGGGGGTAATAATAGTGCCTACCGTCCAGGGTTGTCATGGTGAAGATCCAATGACTCACAAAATTTGTGCAGTGCTAGGCACAGTGTTGGCCATATTTTAGGCACTTAATAAATGCTCTTTTCCTTACTTTGACCAGCATTCCCTAGATCTAGAAAGTGACCAGGAGTGGAGGGACATTGTTCTAGGAACATTAATAATCAGAGGCAAAAATGGAGGGGGGGTGGTCTAAGTAGAAGGGTTAACTCCACATAGATTCATAAGAGAGAGTACACCATTCCCCAAGTTAATAATATTGATGACAATTCTGTATTGGTCCAAATATAAACTGTTTAAAGAGATTGGAAGCAGAGCCATCAGTTAGAAAGTTAGGTAATAAATAGTCCAGGCAATGAGGTCCCATACTGGGGTGGTAGCTGAGCTTCTCCTAAAGGGAGGAGAGAGACAGAGGTCGGACATGTTCAGGACTTGACTACTGTGGTCAGTGCCCTCCTTCCCCAAAAGTCAGTGTCTTTATTTAATATACATTCAGAATGCATGTTCCTTGAGGTCAGGAGTGATTTCTTTATCTCCAGAACCTGGAACTGCATCTGGAAGAGAGAAGGAACTTAATAATTGTTTGTTGATTAAAAACTAATTGGATCCAGAGGTTGAGTGAGTTTAGGACCCGTGGCTGGGGCCTCAGGGTGACGGTGTCACTGACCCGGAGACGAAATTTGGCAGGATTAGCAGGTACAGGAGGAAAGAGGAAATCACAGAATCACAGATTTAAAGTTGGATGGGATATTAGAGAGTATCTAGTCCAATTCCTTTATTTTACAGATGAGGAAACTGAGGTCCAGAGGGCCTCTGTGTTGCCTAGGTAGTGACAGGTAGTGACAAAGGCAGGATCTGAACCCAGATCAGGGGGGTACTTGCTCAACATATTCAGTCAGTGGAAATAAGACTGGGTAGGAGGTGAGGATCAAGGTGCTGGAGGGGATGAGGCATCTAGAGGGCACAGACAGCCAGAGTACTGGGACTTGAATTCAAGAAGACAAGTTCAAATCCTATCTTAGATACTTACTGTGTGACCCTGGATGAGTCACTTAATCTCTGTTTGCCTCAATTTCCTCCTCTGTAAAATAGGGACAGTAAAAGCACCTGCTTTACAGGTTGTTGTGTGAGTCAAACAGGACAATATATGAAAAGTGCTATTACAAATGATAGCTATTATTATTATTTATTGGGGGGAGGCAATCAGGGTTAAGTGACTTAGCTATTATTATTATTATTACAATGAGAAGAGACTTAGCTCACCAACCACAAAGACAGAGACTACAATTATCCCTTCCACATCACAGGGGTTAGGAGTGTGGTGCCCCCACGAAATGGAAAATCCACATAAAATATTTTGGCCCTTCCTTTGTACCAGAGAAATTTGTATTATGGTATTAAAAGGTAAAATATGTTGATATTATACAACACCATACACATATTTTATGCATTTCCAAGTTTCTAAACCTTTTTGTGTGTCAGCTGTGGCTTCTGCAAAACTCCCCCCATTTAATTTCTTATGCCAACCCATGACATATTGAAACTGTGATAGGGAAAGTTGTGATCCTGGAAGAGATAACTGTAGTGTCCTTCCTTTTAGTCCCCTACAGTGTCTGGTAGGAGTTCCCAGAAGCCCTCATTGATCTTGCTAAAAAGAAGACCACAGTTTTAGAAAGCTGGATACTCATTGTTTAATAACAACAGACATTTCTAGGGTGACAAACTTGACAAAATACGTAGCACTTTCCTCACCACTCTCCATCTTACTAAAGAAGAAATGAAGACATGTAGAACTCAGGTCCTCAGGCTTCTGATCTACCAAACTCTCTGCCTCCCTTTTCCTCTCTCGGATCCCTAGATTATATCTCCCCAGGGCCTCAAATTGTCCTTCCCTTTGCCCCTCTGTATTCTCTATCTGCCTTCCCTGCCCTCTGAGCTCCAGGAAGATTATGACAGAATCATTCTCTGCACAGAACAATTTGGGGGGAGGCAATCAGGTTTAAGTGACTTAGTTAATATTATTATTATTATTATTAATCCTACAACTGAAATTGTAGGTAGGACGTTGGGTCTGGGTCTTGCTTCTGTGACTACTTTATCATGTGACCTGGGATATATCTATTTCACTTTTTAGACCTAGTTTCCTTCTGTGTAAAATGAAGGATTTGGAGCAGAAAGTTCTTCCCAAGAGCCTATAATTTACTCTTTTTTTTCTCCTTCAGGAGACATTGCAAAGGATTCTTCTGAAGAACATTCCCTTGGGCTTCTCAATGTGAGATCTTGTGATGCTGATCTCACATAATTTGCAAAAAATATCTCTAACTCAGAGAAAACACTCCTGGTCCCAGAGACAGTAATGGGGGTCAGATAACTGGTCAGAAAGAGATAATGAGGAACCCTTTGCTGGCACTGGGTGCAGCTGACATTGATTGGCAACTCTATGGCCCATAAGCAGTTCTGGGTCACAGTTCCAGGGAGGAGAGGAGGGATTGTAATCGGTCCCAAGGGAGTAGGGTCACAGATCCAGAGTCAAGAGGAGACCTAAGGCTCACAGCAGCAAGGAAATAGCAAGGGACCTGATTATTGTTCTAGGGCCAAAAGGACAGATAGTTGCAGAGGAGCAGGGGCCTTCCTGGGTAAATGCCAGAATGAAGACCAGGAGAGCAGTGATTATACCTCTCCCTATCTCATACCATCTTGGAAGCACTGAAAACTCACACCCAAAATAACCTACCCAGCAAAACTGAGTATAAATCTCCAGGGGGGAAAAATGCCTATTTAGTGAAATAGAGTACTTCAAAGCATTCTAGATGAAGAGGCCAGAACTGAATAGAAAATCTGACATTCAAACAGAAGACTCAAAAGAAGCATAAAAAAGTAAACATGAAAGAGTAATCATAAAGGACTCAGTGGAGTTAAATTGTTTACATTCCTATGTGGGGAGATGATAATTGTAATTCCTAAGAACTTTATCATTCTTAGAGCAGTAGGAAGGGGAGTCTACATAGACACGGGACATGGGTGTGAGTCAATTATATTGGGATGATCTCCAAAGCAAAGAATGTAGGGCAGAGAAAGAGGGATGCACTGGGGAGCAAGGGGAAGGGAGAGGTAGAATGGGGCAAATTTTCTCACTTAAAGGAGGCATAAAGAGAAGAGCTTTTATAGTGAAAGGGGAAAATCGGGGTGGTGGCAGACAATGCTTGAACCTCATTCTCATCAGAACTGGTACAGAGAGAAAAGATACACATTCACTTGGGTGTAGAAATCTATCTTAGGTAATAGAGAGATAAGAGCTAATGGGGATAAGATCTGTGGTGAGGGGAGGAGACAATAAGGGGGAGGGTGGATTAGTTGGAAGCAAGACTGAGTTTTGAGGAGGGATGGGATAAAGAGATTGAGAGAAGGATAAACAAAGGAAAAAGGGATGGAGGGAAATGCACAGTTAGTGATCATAACTGTGAGTGTAAATGGGATGAGCTAAGCCATAGAATGGAAGTGGATAGCAGAATGGATCGGAAAGTAGAGTTCAACAGTATGTTGTATGCAAGAGACACACTTGGGACAGAAAGACACAGTTGAAATGAAGTTGAAACTGGAGCAGAGTTTATTATGCACCAACTGAGTGAAGAGGGTAGGGGTGGCAATCATGATCTCAGACAAAGCAAAAGAAAAATAGACCTAATCATAAGAGATGATAAGGGAAACTACATTTTACTAGAAAGTACCATAGTCAACAAAATAATATCAAAAAAACTTATAGCAAGTTTCTCTGATAAAGGCCCCATTTCTAAATATATAGGGAACTATGTCAAATTTGATAAAATATGAGCCATTCCCCAATTGATAAATGGTCAAAGGATATAAACAAGCAGCTTTCAGAAGAAGAAATCAAAGCTATGTATAATCACATGAGAAAATGCTTTAAGTCACTATTGATTAAAGAAAGGTAAATTAAAACAACTCTGAAGTACCAAATGCTACAACTGGTGACAAATAAGTACATTAATGATTTGGCTCCTCTGATTAATACAGTGACCCAAGACAATTCCAGAGGAGTCATGATAAAAAATTTTCTACCCATGTCCAACGAGAACTGATGAACTCTGAGTGCAAACTGAAATATAATTCTATTACTTTCTTCATTTTTTGGTAATATGACTAATATGGAAATATATTTTATATGATTTCCCACATATACTTGATATCACATCATTTACCTTCCCAGTAGCTGTGGGAGAGGTGTGAGGCAGAAAGAGAATCTGGAACTCAAAATTTAAAAGGAAAAGAATGTGAAAAAGAAAACTTTTAAAAAGAGAGGGGGAAAAGAAGTTGTAGCTAAATGGATGGAAGACTCAAAGGTTCTCCCCCAAGAACGAAATAAAGGAGTTGAGTTGACTTTAGTTTACTCCTGAAGGCAACAAGAAATAATTTTGATGGTACTTGGTCAATTTTGGCTTGTGGTGCCCATGATGATTGTAAGGAAACAGGTCACTATGAAGATAGTTGCAGCTTATATCTATGGTGACAATGCGAAAGTATAGAAATTCTATGAAGAACTTAACATAGTCTTCCAAATTAAGTCAACTTATGCCTTGATCTTCATTGATTTCAACTTGAAGATGAGCACAGGGGAAGATAATATATTTAAACATTTTGCTGCCTCTGAAAAAGGGGAAATTTATCAGACTGATGATCACCATAACTCAGTGAATTTTAACTTGTATAAAATATCTACCGCAATGAAAAGGCCAAGAGAATCCAGAAACCACCTCTGTCAGAAAATACTTGGCCTCTTCTCCAAGAGGAAACACAGAAAACAAGGCAATAGAGGTTTCTAGTACAAATTCATCTGCAAACTGTTACATAGGAGAATGGCAGAAGATTACAAGCATCATTGTCTCAACAAGAAGTGAAAAGCAGTGGGAGAATTTACAATACTCCACCTTAGCAAAAGACCTAGCTAAAGTCATGTCCTTATAGAGAAAACTAGAACAAAGTCAACAAATAGATGGGAAATGAAAGAAACTTGCTGAGAGTTTCTATGATGACTAATTCTAATAATTCATGATACAGGAACAGGATTTTATTTCTTCAGTACCTGAGGGTGAAAAAGTGAAAATGGTACTTAAGATGGAGAAGCCAGGAAAAACAATTAACCTTGACCGAAATACATATAGAAAAAAATCCATGCTGAGTGTGACACAATTTTAAAGGAACTCAGGGACCAATTTCTAAGATTTATCAATGAGAAACTTTTCAAAACCAACATTAAGGGAAATGTCCTGAGTAAAATCCAGAGAGAACAAGAATTCTCTACAGATGAAGAATTTCTCCAGATGATCATATTTGGAAATTACATTGTGCTAATTACTCCAAGCACCAAAATATTACATGGCCCCCTCAAAGACATCTACTAATACTGTTAACAATCCACATGGAAAAAATCAAATGAACATAGAATGCATACTTCCTAGATTATGACTTGTAGCTGGATGAGCAACTTCTGAATTAGTCCATTAGTAAGTATATCTTGGACAGATATTCTTGAGAGTTAATGACTAGTCCTCTAATGGAATAGAAGCAATCCTTGTCTTCATTGGACTACATTCATATCTGAAAAATAACATCCTGTTTTCAGTGATCCCAAGGTTTCCCCTACCACAAAATTAAATATTTTTAGCACCAATATTCTCCTAGTAATGTGATAGGGCTAAAAATTATGGAATGTCATGATCTCAGAGAAATCCAAAATTTCAGGAGACCTACAGGACAATGGAAAGATGTATGGTGGGCATGAATGAGGTGCAGCATATAGATGAATGCAAGGATAGTAATGGAACATCCCAAGAGTAGCTCTGTTCTCGTGGATGGATGTACTAGGTCAAAGCTGACCAGGTTAGGGTGGTCCCTCACGTTTGAGACTGAACAATTCAAGACATTCAGTAGTACACATAACAGTTATTAAGTGGAGGTTTCCTTAGCCATAGCAGAGGAAGGACATTCAGAGCAGAGAAAGGATATTCATAGAGGAGAGAGCAACACACATTCCCAATGGTGGTAATCCCTTATCAGTTATACTACTTGTGACTTTTTTTGTATTCGAGTGACCAGAAAGCTGTTAACCTTAGTTCCCTTGAAGACATTGAAGTCATTTAAGAAAAAAGACCTTACTAAAATCACATGGTATAGGATCCTGGCTGCTCTGCCAGTAGCTAAGGCTAAATAATTGTAATGAGCCACTCCATCCATACTTAGCTAGACTGAGATAAGTTTGAAACTGAGAGTGTAGATATGATCTGCTTCAAGGACTGTACCAGATCCCTTTCCAGCATGGTGGAACCTGTCAGAGCTTCAGAATTCAGGGTCACCTCTGTTCCATGATGTGTAGCAATGAAGTAGGGCTTTAAAGAGAGATTACCAGCTGCTAACAAAGATTAAAAGGAGAAAAAAAGAGGTGGGTAAATAGGTGATTTTGAGAGAAACATGGACAAGAATCTCAGGGTAAAAAGACATGGTTGGATTTTGATCTGTACTTGTGGAGAGACCATTGGCAACAGAATATTGAACTATCAAAGGATAACTTGTTCTCAATTTTCAGGAAGACTGTCGTAAGAAGAGAAACAGACAGAAATGTTCTCCTGAAGTAATCTTGTTCATGGCCCACCTCCAGGGAAGATGGATAGTCTGCCAGGGCTGTCCTTATATCTATCCTCTTTCACCACCTGGTGCAAAAATGCCATGGTTGGAGTCAGCTCAGACAGCCTGAGTTGAAATATTGGTTCTGCCATTTCACTTCCTGTGGGATTCTGGGAAAAGTCACTTGACCCCTTTAGTCTTTTTATGTCTTCATTTGCAAAATGGGGATGTTGGACTAGATGACCTCTGAGGTCTACTTGAGCTTGAAATCATATATCCTCTGACCCTATAAGGCACCATGGCCTGCCTTCCAATTCCATGGCTTGGTAGATGGGCTAGGATCAATGGGAGTTTAGGAAGTAAGTATCACAAAGCTTAACCTTAAGGATTCTCATAAACCCTGCCTTGAAAAATGTGCTGTAGAACTTTGCTTCAGAAATCAGAGAAGAATTCATCAGTTATCCAGTTTGTTGATAGAAGCAGCTCTCCTGCTCAGTCCTCAGCTTCCCTCCTTCCTTCCCTTCTTCTCTGGGGCCCTGGGAATCATTTTTCCTGGAAAACTTGCAGAGGATGCTGGGAGGACTCCTGGTGAGGACAGCTTCTTGGCCAGCTGACAAAGACACTACCTTCTCCACAGCCTTGGCCTGCCCCAGTTATACTGACTTCAGAAATAATCCTCCTGCAGGGAAGGAAGGGGGTGGGGAAGAACTGCAGAAGGCAGAGACCTGAACAAGATTAGTAAGGGCCATCTGGAAGGCACATGTCATGGGGAGTCTGGAGACTTGGGATCTAGTACAGCTCTGTCAGCAATTTCTCTGGGTCCCATTTTCTTCATCTGTTAAATAAGGATAATCATTTCTACCCAAAAAAGGCCTAGAGGAAGTATGCCTTTGGCATGTTGGGTACACTGGATCATTTTAAAGGATTTATTGGAGGACACAAATAAGAATCATGCAGGACAACAATGTGCGAGTGGATGAGTCACAGGCTGCATCTTTGAAGGGTGGACCCCTAATTTGAAAAATCACTAATCTAATGACTTATTGATGCATATACTTGCCATGTCTTCTTCACCAGGAGTATTGTAAGGATCAAATGAGATGATCGATGGGAAACTATTTTGAAATATGTAAGGCATTGTCATTATTATTCTAAGTGTCATCAAGACAAAGATATTAAGATATTCAGGGGGTGGCTAGGTGGCGCAGTGAGTAGAGCATTGGCCCTGGAGTCAGAAGGACCTGAGTTCGAATCTGGCCTCAGACACTTAATGCACACACAAATGAAAACCTAGCCGTGTGACCTTGGGCAAGTTACTTAACCCCAATTGCCCTCCCAAAAGGCAAAAAAAAAAGAAAAAGATATTCAGTCCACTCTTCTATTAGAATCCTCCCAATGCTGGGTTGCAAGCACATCATGGTAAAGCTACATCATTTAAAGAAAACATATTTCAAAGAATTACAGAATGGTAGAATTGAAAATACTCTAGGGCACATCCCTCATTTCACAAGTAGGGAAACTGAGGATGCGTAGTCAGTATGACCTGCTAATACATGGAAGATCCAGGAAAAGAACAGAGGTCTTATGACTTCAACTTTTCTACTACACATGCTTTCTCATTGTTTTCTCCCTTAACAAAGGCTCTTGTGGCCATAGACTGGGCTGGATTGCCACCCCCAATGCTTTAGAATAGATTAAGGAGCATCTTTAACCTTTTCTAAACATTTCACTTTGGTGAAACAGAGGCAAGGAAGATGGAGACAGGGAGCAACAATCTAATTTCATGCCTTCCTCTTCGGACCTTTAATGGACCTAGACTCACTCCTCAATGGTTAGCCGACTTCAATTCCCTAATACTAATCTCCTTACAATGGTTCTGCCAATGTACAAACCTCATTCTTTTTCCTCAACTCACCACTCTTGGGACTCTCTACCATAACCCTGTACTCCAAATGTCCCAACCTAGACTTGCCCACTTCTTCCACTGAGTCCTCTGAGAATGCCTACTCCATAACTAACACACTTGCTTTCATCTTAAACCTCTTTTTTTCTTAACTCCTTCTGCCTTCTGGCCCTTACTGAAACATACCTCTCACTTCCTTTTCTAGTATTGGTTATACTTTCTTTCAAACACCATAACTCTCTGATCAAGGTGGAGAAGTCAGAATACTCCTTACCCCACAGTTATTTCTAGATGTTCACCATGGAATCTTTCCTTCCCAACATTCATATTTATTGCTCAACTCAAATCTTTATAGCTATTATCTGTTGATCTGCAGGGCATTCTCCTTCCATGCACAATGAATTCAGTGCCTTCCTCACAGTCTTTCTCTCCTTTCTGTCTTCTGCCTTTATGCTATTGAATATTCACACATATTTGATACCCCCTCAAACGCCTCAACTTTTCAGTTCCTCAATCTGCTAATTTCCTATGACCTACTGTTTTACTCTACCATGGGTGTACACACAGAGCTGGCCATGCTCTTTTTTTTTTTTAACAATTTTAATATTCATCTTTTTTTTTTTGGAGGGGCAATCGGGGTTAAGTGACTTGCCCAAGGTCACACGGCGCACGCGCGTGTTTGTGTGTGTTAACTGTCTGAGGCTGGATTTGAACTCAGGTTCTCCTGAGACCAGGGCTGGTACTCTATTTACTGCACCACCTAGATGTCCCTGTTGGTCATACTCTGGCCCTTGCCCACAAATATTCCACTTCTATGCTCATCAACTCTGAAATCCATCTATCTTTTATCACTCTATCTTTCCCCGTGCTTTTACCATTTCCTCTCGTTGTACTTCATCCTCATCATGAGCTTCATTCCCTCCACCCCTCAGTTCTTTCCCAGTCATTACTCTTGCCATTCTCCATTTTGACCCTCAATGAACCAACTCTGGGCAGCTAAGTGGAACAGTGGATAGAGCACTGGGTTTGGAATCAGGAAGGCTTATCTATCTAGCTTCAGACATTTATTAGCTGTGTGACCCTGGGCAAGTCACTTAATGCTGTTTGCCTCAGTTTCCTCATCTGTATAATGAGCCGGAGAAGGAACGGCAAACCACTCCAGTATCTTTGCCAAGAAAACACCTGATGGGGTAACAAAGAGCTGGATACAACTGAAGGGACTGAAAAAGAACCAGCTCAATTCTATTTTTCCCCTTTGTTTCCCTTACCCCTTGACTCATTGCACCTTGCCAGACCCCAATCTTGAATCACTCTCACCATCCATTTCTTTTCCCCTATTTATATGTTACTGAACAGAGTTGGAGGAAATTACAAAACTGCTGAATGGAGCCATTGCATATCATCTAATCTCCATTGGGTGCAAACTGCTGCAAGGCAAACATGCGATTGTTCCCTAATTGATACACTCTCCCATTCTGCCCAGCCTCTGTCTCAAGCTTCTCTCCTCAAGCTTCCCAAGGAGTCTATGCTCCCTAGCCCTGTCAACAGAGAACTTTGCTTCATACTTTACAGAAAACTTGGTATTATTGGCTAGGAGGTCTTCCTTCTACCCCCCCCCCCCCCTCCAGCTCAAATCATTCAGACATCTTTCATTATCTTTTCCTTCACTCTGGTCTTGGATAAAAACGTTGCCTTTCTCCTTGACCAACAAACCTCTGAATGATCAGCACATGGACCCTTGATCCATCCCTTCCTAACCTTTCCATCAAATTGCCCTCATTATCCTTCCTACTTTCTTTAATCTTCATTCTCTCCCTAAGTATTGGCTAGGTGGCTCAGTGGATAGAGCACTGGGCCTGAAGTCAGGAAGATCTGAGTTCAAATTTGGCCTCAGACACTCACTGGCTGTGTGACCCTGGGCAAGCCACAACTCTGTTTGCCTCAGTTTCCTCATCTGGAGAAAGAAATGGCAAGTCACTCCCCATCTTTTCCAAGAAAACCCCAAATGAGGCCACGGAGAGTGGGACATTATTGAACAGCAACAAATGTATTGACTCCTTCCCTGTAGCCTTACAAACATGCCTGTGTTTCCCACATCCTTAAAAACCCTCACTTGATCCCTTTATTCTTACAAGCTATCATCCTCTATCTCCCCTCCCCTTCATGTTTAAACCTCTTGAGAAAAATCTTGTACATTCAGTACATTTCCCTTTCCTCTCACTCATGTCTAAGCCCTCTACAATCTGACCTTTGACCTCACGATTGAACTGAAAGTGCCCTCTTCAAATTTACCAGTAATCTCTCAATGGCCAAATCTAACATCTTTTCTTAATCCTCATAGTTCTTGACCTTTCTGTGGCATTCGATGCCATGGATCTTCTCTTGTTCCTAGGTTTTCTCCTCATTGCCTTCTTCTGGTTCTCCTCCTGTCTGTCCAAACACTCCTCTCTGTCTCCTTTGCTGGTTCTTCATCTATGTTCAGTGTGTCTCCAAAGCTCTGGGCTCTGCCTTCTTCTCTTTGTATTCTTTATCATCTCACTAGTGGTCTCATCAGCTCCCATGGGTTCAATGATCAAATCTCTCTATGCAGATGATTTCCAGATTTGTGTATCTACCCCAGGATCTCTTCTGAGCTGCAATCTTGTCTCCACCTACTTCTAGGATATCTCAGACTGAACATTTCAGAAGAAATTTCAAACTCCACATGTCCTGACCAAGACCCATCATCTTTTCCCCCAAACCCTCTCCTCTGTCCTATTACTCCTAAAGGCACCAGCATCCTTGTGGTCAGCCAAGCCCACAATCTGATTCCCTGCTCTCATGTTTTATAGTCTACTGCCAAATCTTGTCATTTCTACTTTCCCAACATCTGCCCTGTATGTCTTCTTTTCTCTACTCAAAAAACCACAACCTAGTCTAGGCCCTTATCACCTCTCCTTCTAATTGGCTTCCTTGCCTCCAGTCTTCCTACTCCAATCCATCCTCCACTCAGCTGCTAAGGTGATTTTTCCAAAGCACAAGTCTTGATGTCAGCTGTACACCATGCCCCCTACCTTATCACCTCTGCCTTCTGACTTCCCTAGCTTCTTTCTTTCTTTTTTTTTTTAGAGGGCAACTGGGGTTAAGTAACTTGCCCAAAGTCACACAGCTAGGTTTTTGTTTGTGTGTGCGTTAAGTGTCTGAGGCCGGATCTGAACTCAGTCCTTCTGACTCCAGGGCTGACGCTCTACTCACTGCGCCACCTAGCTGCCCCTTTCTTTTTTCTTTTGTAAGACAATTGGGGCTAAGTGACTTGCCCAGGGTCACAGGACTAATAAGTGTCAAGCCTCTGAGGCTGAATTTGAACTCAGGTCCTCCTGACTCCAGGGCCAGCACTCAATCTGCTGAGCCACCTAGCTGCCCCTCACCCTTACCCCCAGCTTCTTCCAAGATTCAGCCCAAGCCTCACCTTCTTCAGGAGGCTTTTCCCAGTCCCTCTGGCTATGAATGCCTTTCCTTCTCAGATTACATTCCATCAAAGCTGTCTCTCTTCTAGGAACTAAGCTTTTTGTATTATGTCTCCCCCATAGGGAGCTCCTTGAGGGCAGGGACTGTTTTTGTCTCTCTTTGTACATCTTCAGTTTTGCACAGTGTCTAACACATAGTAGGTGCTTAAATGCTCCTCTTCAGTCTTATCAGAGGCTGGGGTGTTTCTGACTAGATTAAATAAGGGACCTAAGAAGGAAACAACACAGGAAACAATGAAGTAGCAGTTGATAGGGCTGGACTAGGAATCATGAAATCCTTAGTTTAAATACAATTTCAGGTACTTACCAGCTTTGTGACCCTGGGCAAGTCACTTGATCTTTCCCAGCCTTAGTTTCCTCCTCTGTAAAGGGGAGGTAATGATAGCACCTACCTCCCAAGGTTGTTGTGAAGATAAAATGATATTTGTACAGTGCCTTTTCAGGCTTAAAAGTGTTATACAAATGCTAGCTATCAAGCCCTTGTCAGGGGGTTGGAAGGTGGAGGGATGCGACAGAGAAACAGAAAGGAAATGTCTTTGGAATTCTTGACTAATAGCCTTCCTCCATCATCCATCTGGTCCCTAGAAGTAATGGGTATAGTGTAAGGAATACTGGCCTGGTGATAATGAGGCCTGAGGCCTTGTCCCCATTCTGTAGCTATCTGTGATATCAGTGCCCCTCTCTGGCCTTCACTTTCCTTCATTATATGAGAGGACTAGGTGTTCTCTCTTCTATATATTTTGCATATAGAAAGTTCTTAATAAATAAGTGCTTTACCATTCATATCATCAGGAAATTAATTTGTATTAAAAACAGAACTTTAGCACCGCAAGGCCTGGGAGCCACATGGCTCATCAAGTCAATGTTCCCGTCCTTGACTACAACAGAGATCTTTCTGTAAGATGCCCAGTCTTTCATTCTGTGCAGGTTAAAGGGCTGAAGATGACTGTAATAGTTATAAAAATGAACTATCTGTTGATGCTACTAGGAGCTGTTTCAGATGTTGTACTCCCTGGCTCTAAGGGAATCTGGGAGGGCAGAGACATCCTGGAGGGTGCTAGGAATGACCACTTAGGTTTGGTCAATGCACTGGGGTTTTCTTTCTCTAGGGATTGACTTTGATCTTGAGAAATATCTATGAGTTGGAAGAATTGGTGACCAAGGCCATTGTTGCCACACATGAGAACCTCACTTTCTTTGGCTGTTAGGAGATTGGACTAGATTTTACATATAAGGCCCAGTCCAGGTTTTTCTTTGAGTTTCTATGAGTCTAGGGGAAGGCTCTGATAGCAGCCTGCTGAGTACTGGCTGGGGTATCTGGTGGAGGTCAGTGCAAATGCTGGGATTGTATATATGTATACATTTACATACTGAGTACTTGCTTCTTCTAATCCTTCTTGTTCTTCCTGGGCATCAATGGCCCAACAGATACCTTAGAACCCAGCTTGAAGTCATGGAGTGAGAAGGAGTGAAAGGAGGATTCCAAATCTGGAGCCCCACCTCAGGGTCATTCTGACCATTCCCTGTACACCTGCATTTAACTCATTCCAAAGAGGTATTTAATAAAGAACTGAAAGGAATGAAAGTCACTAAACTGTGCATACTTTTGGACCCAGGGATACCTCTACTAGGCCCATACTGTAAAGAGATCAAACAATGAGGAAAAGGTGCCCTAAGTACAAAAATATTTATAGATGCTTTTTTTGTAGTTGTAAAAAAAAACTCTGCAAATCAAAGGGATGGCCACTCTAGAGGAATGGCTGAACAAATGATGGCATATGAATGCAATTGTACCATATTGGACTGTTAAGAGTCAACAGGAGGAACAGTTTCAGGGAAATCTGGGAAGACTTATATGACAATGCAGAGTAAGCTGAGCAGAACTAGAATAATTATATAATAACAACAACATTGCAAAAGCAAACAATTTTGAAAGACCTAACATCTCCAATCAGTGCAATGAAAAACCATGATTTCAGAGGATTACTGATGGCCTGTGCGACCCACTTCCTTAAAGACAGGGGATGGACTAAAAATGTAGAATGAGGCATATGTTTCTGGACATAGAAAATGTGGAAATTTGCTTTTCTTCACCATGCTTATTTGTTATGAGGATTTTTTTTGGGGTGGGGGGAGGGAGAAGGCAAGGTAATTGGGGGTTGACTTGCCCAAGGTCACATGGCTAGTTAAGTGTCAAGTGTCTGAGGCCAGATTTGAACCCAGGTCCTCCTGACTTTGGGGCCAATGCTCTATTCACTTTGCCACCCAACTGTCCCTTGTTATGAGGATTTTAAACTGGAAGGTTGGGAGAGAGAGAAAATAAAGAACTTTAATTACAAAAAGAAGTAGAAAGGAAAGGAGAAGCTTTGGTTTTTAATTAGGGAAACTTTCAGATGATGATGGTTTTTTTCAAGCCATGAAGGAACAGGTTCCCTAGGACTTGATCTTAAGAGTGGATCTCACTTAGCTGGTGAGTCATTCCTGGCATGGTATGCTGTTTCTCGGGTCCTTAAGGCTTGCTGGTTCATGGATGTCCCTAGGAGCCAGCTCCATGAAAGGCAGTGCTCCTTTGGCATAGGGGCAGGAGCCAAATTTGGACATCTGTAGACTTTGCCTACTAGGCAGACTCCTGGCAGAACAGAGTGTTGCTTGTGTTGGGCAAGTCTAGGGGCATAAAGAAGCAGTCTTTTGAAGACTGGGAGAAAGTGGCTTTTAGAGATTCATTAATATATCATTCATATAATGGGTTTCCCTAGTCAAAGAATTCATCAAATGGTCAACCTGCTGGAGATAGGACTTTTTGTATTTTTCTAGCATTGTCTTCTGAAAGAAAAACCAGAATGGAGGAAGGTTGCTTACTATCATGCAATTAAACCTGTTCCTTTTTGGACAGCTCATTATTAAAAAAACTTTTTATATTGACCCAAATTCTCCTTTGCTGTAACTCCCACACCCTTAGTCCTAGCTCTGTTCTCTGGGGCCACATGGATAATTTAATCTCTCTGACACATGAGAGCCATTCATATATTTGACAACTTCTAGCCCCACTTTCTTTAGTCATTCCTATGTGTTGGACCAGGCGGAGGTTCTTTCAGCTTTCAGATTCTGGAATCCTCATATGAGATGATTCCCAGTCTCTTCAACATCCTGTTTTTCATCCTCTGAATAAGTTCCAGTTTGTTAATAATGCTCTTACAGAATTGGGTACCATACTTGAGATGTGATCTTGATAGCTCGGAGTAAAATGGGATTCTCTGAGATAGAGTGCATTTTTTAATTACTCTAACCTCACATTATTGTTGTAAGGAAAGCACTTAGTAGACTGTAAAACTTGTAGAAATAGAAACTATTGTTGTTACTACTACCACCCCCACTACTCCTATTACCAATAATATAAAACTAGATTTTTTGATTATCATATTGACTCCTATTAAGTTTATCATCAACATTCTCCCCCTGTGCCTTGGATCCTTTTCATATTATCTCTATCCTGCATCTGTGAATTTGTATTTGCCATTTTTAATAATAGATTTATTTCTATTCAATTTCATTTTGTTAATACAGGTCTGTTGGGGCGGCTAGGTGGAGCAGTGAGTAAAGCGTCGGCCCTGGAGTCAGAAGGACCTGAGTTCGGATCAGGCCTCAGACACTTAAAGCACACACAAACAAAAATCTAGCTGTGTGACCTCGGGCAAGTTACTTAACCCCAATTGCCCTCCAAATAGGCAAAAAAAAAATACAGGTCTGTTATTCCAAACTTCTGAGAATTTTCTTAATCCTAATTCTGCCAAACAATGTGTTAACTATCCTCCTTGTAAGTCTGATAAACATTCCATCTGGCTTATTGATAAAAGTATTGCAAAGCGGAGAACCCTGACATACCCCACTGTGAATAAACAGTCAAATCAATGACCATTTATTAAGTGTCTACTATGTGCCGGGCACAGTGTTAAGCAATGAAGGCATATCTCCCGGGTATATAAATTGATACTCTTAGAATATGGTTCCTGACCCAAAGCCACATCAGTCGAACCAGGATGTTCTTTAGCCATCTTGTCTACATGAATATCATCTGAGACATTTCCCCCCAAAGCCTTCACTGCCATGCTGCTCTTCCTCCTTTTGTCATATAGTTCAGGAGTAGTCCAACACACTAGAGTGGGAAGGGTCCTAGATTTAGAAGCATAAGACCTGGGTTCGAGTTTTGGCTCTGTCACTTACTACCTGTCTGACATTTAGCAAGTCTATACCTCAGAACCGAGTGTGTGCCTTTGCCTTAGCTTGTGCTTCTGTAAAATCAGAAGGTTGGATTCAGTGCCCTTCTGCTCCCTTCCAGCTCTGTTCTCCATACATAGCAGATGTATGTGGGGTGCCGGGTGGTTCTGGGTGCTAGTCAAATGTGGCATTAAGAAGAAATTCTACCACATTGATCCATAACATATTTATTTACATTGTGTTTTAAGGTTTTGCAAAGTGCTTTCTTTACAGCAACTCCATGAGGTGAGTAGTACTAGCATAAAGTTTTTCTCATCAAAAAATGAAGTTCCTGAGGTTTAGGGAGCTTGCAATAATAGAACTTGCCTCTGACCATACAGTCAGTTAAGTGTCTGAGGTAGGATTAGAATTCAGCCTTCATTCATTTATTTGTTATTGGTCTGCTGAAATCTGGGGGTGTGGGAGGGAGCCTTTTCCTCTGAACTTGTTCTCTTTCTGTCCTGAAAGGTTCCTCTATACGTGGGCAACTCCATCCTCCCTGCTTTTGTGAAGCTGAGGAGGAGGCCAGAGAAAAGACAGTCTCTACTCTGCATCAGGGAAACATTAAGCAGCTGGGATTGATTGACCCAGGAGAGAAACTGGGAGGTGAAACTGAGGTTAGTGTTTTCTTCCGGGAGGGGGAAAGGGGGAAAGGGGAACTGTGCAGCTGGAGGCTAACAGGAAACACATGTGGAAGGGGGAGGCTTCTGAGGTAGGGGTGGGAGGTGGGAGGCAGGGGGTGGAAGGAGGCACCACTTTCCCAGAAGAAGGATTCACAGCCAGGGCAGGACCTAGAGATCCCCGTGGAGAGAAGCCCTTATGACTCTGCCCTTTCTGGGAAGATCTTGGGCTCTGATGGGAGAAAACAAACCATCTGTCAATCACACCTAAGGGCCCTTGGCCTCTCTGCTGACTATGACAGGGGGCAGTGATAGAAAGCAGCCAAGCACAATGGAATGAGGAGGGGATTTGGAATCAGAAGACCTGGCAGGGTCTGAGGGCTGGCTCTTCCACTTACAGCATGACCTTGGAGAGGAATCTGAGCCTCAGTTTCCTCATCTGTAAGATGGACACAGTGAAGCTTGTACCATCTTCCTCAAGGGGTTTCTGTAAGAAAAGTGCTTTGTAACCCTCAAAATTACCCTTATCATCTGCATTTATTATGCAGCCACAGTATGCCCACCCCGGTGCTAAGGACTGTAGGAAGATAAACAGAGGAAATAGGACTTTTGAAAAGCATCCAGTCTAGATGGGAAGAAGGAGGAACCAATCAGAGAATACAGGAAGATGAGAATGGGGTAAGAGGGGGTGAGGCCTGTCCAAAGGTGGCCTGAAGCATGAGCCCTGGGTTCTCATCCTGACTGTGGCACTTGGAGCATGTTCTCCCTTGCTAACCTCTCTGGGTCTAAGCTTCCTCATCTGTAAAATGAAGGGGCTGGCCTGAATAGTTCCCTCCAGCTCCCATGGTCTGCCTACAGCAAATACATTGTCAGCTGCTCAATGATGTGGTGCATATGGATTTTAAGATTAAAGGAGAGAGATTAGCATTGAATGACAGGGTCAGAGAAGACTTCCTATAGATGGGGAATTCAGCCTTGTCCTGAAGTTGGCATCTGTGAACTCGGCCTTTAAATGTTTTGACAACTATATTCCAACATAGGGCAGCGAGGTGGCCCAGTGGGTAGGGTGCTAGACCTAGAGTCAGGAAGACTTGAATTCAAATCTAGCCTCAGAGACTTACTAGTTGTTTGACCCTGGGCAAGTCACTTCACCCTGTTTGCCTCAGTTTCCTCATCTATAAAATGAACCGGAGAAGGAAATGGCAAACCACTTCAGTATTTTTGCCAAGAAAACTCCTCATGGGGTCATGAAGAGTTGGGCATGACTGAAATGACTGAATAACAAATTCCAGTATAATTGGTTTCCATTGTAATCCTAACATGATTCTGAGAAAGGGTCCATGGACTTCACCAAATGTTGAAGGGGTCCATTTAACACAAAGAAGATTAAAAACGTTTGCCTTAAAGGGTTAGTAGAATTCACAGAGGGGGGGAGGAGGACAGAGTGCGGTATGTGAATACAGGATACCAAAGGGACCCTATTGGCTAACATGTTCTAGAGAAGGTCACAAGATTGTAGGAAGCAGAGGATCTGAGAGGTCACCTAACCCAACACCCTCCTTGTACAGCTGAGTAAAGTGAGAATCAGAGGTGGGAATGACTTGCCCATGGTAGTAAGTAGCAGAACTGTTATTTAAACCCAGGTCTCCTGACTGCCAAACCATCCCTCCTTACCCATATGCCACCCTGCATCTCTCTCCCTGAGACACAGTTTATCTGTATTTTGTTTCTTCATTGTATCTGTCTCCTGATGGTTAACTGCAAAAAACTGTCTCTGGCTTCTACATAACCCAGAGCTGTGTTGGCAAAAGAAACTCTACTGGGCTCTTATGAAACTCCTGTCTGTGGGTCTGGTATCGAGAGGAAGTCAGGCATACTTTGTGGTACCTGAAACTTCCCCAACCCACTTCACCCATCTAGATAGAACAGGTGTCATGTGTCAGGCCCACCTCTTGAAAGTGCTGCAGTCAGCAGCAGCCAGAGACAGGTGCATTCATACCCCTCCATCGCCTAGGAGAGAGCAAGATTTCAGCCCTGGCTCCAGGAATCAACATTTTGAAATTCCATTTCACTGGGGAGAAAAATTACAAAACAAGCCAGAGAAACGTGGCAGGGGGATATTGTAACATGTCTCACATACCGGGCAGAACAATTCATGTTGGCTGCTGTAGAAAGTGAGTTCTTTGAGGGCAGACGCTGTTGTACTTTGTCTTTATATGATTAGTGCCCAGCCCTGTGCTAGGAACACTTAATAAATATTTGCTGAATTGAATGGAAGGATGTAGGCAATAGAGAATTATTGTATATTTGAGGAGAGTCTTGGAGAGGAAGAGGAATGAGTATTTATGCCTACTATGTGCCAGGCACTGTGTTTTTACAAATGTTACCTCATTTGATTCTCATAGCAACCCTGGGAGGTAGGTGCTATCACTATTCCCATTTTACAGATGAGGAAACTGAGGCAAGCAGAGATTAAGTGCCCAGGGTCACCCAGCTAGTGTCTGAGGCAGATTTGAATTCTGGTCTTCCTGACTCCAAGCCCAACGCTATGCTATCAGCTACCCCCTTTAACCTCTCAAGGAATACAGTGGTAGTGCTGTCTAAGGGGCTCTAGACAGCACCAAGGATGCCAGAGGAGAGTGGCCCTAGAATCAATGTACATGCAGAATCATTCATTCAGTAAGAATTTATTGAGCACTATCATTATGTAAGCTGTAATAAACAATGAATGTAAAACTTTTGGAGAATCATAGGAAAACTTATATGAACTGATGCAGAATGAAGTGATCAGAATTTGAAAAACAATATTCAAAATGGCTGTTACAATGAAAACAGAGGGAATAAAAAAATGGAAGTGGAAACTGTGATTATAAGGACTAGGAAGCTTGACCCTGGAGAATTATAATTTATTATATACCTACTATGCGGCAGACACTGTTCCAGGCTCTGGAAATTCATAGACAAAAACAAAATGGTCCTTGCCTTCCATAAACTCTCATTACAATTCTCCCCAGTAACCTCACCAGTGAGGAGAAAATGAAGTGAAAAGTCCCCTTCTACTCCCCTGAAGTCATTTAGTTTGACCTCATAGCCCATGGAGGGATCTCTTCTATACCATGCCTGACAGGTGGTCATTCAGCATCTCCTTGAATACCACCAGTAGCAGGGAACTCACTACTTTGCAAGTTAATACATTTGGATGTTGGGAAGCTCTCCCCTTTACAATTCTTGTCCATGTTTTTCCATAAATACTCCACAGAGGTTCCACCTCTTATATTGGAGGCTTTCTAGTGGTCATTTTAATATTTCAAGAACATCTCAGTTGAACATTGAGTTGGACAAGATGGTGGGATAACTCCTTCTACCTTCGCTGTCTATTTCTTTTTTTCCAGGGACAGGGCCCTGCATTTATGTCTTTTAGGTCCCTTATTGTGGGTAATCTACTTAAATGCACTAACCTTTCCATTGCCCTACAGTTCGTGTGCAGTTTTTATTCTTTTGAGATCATTATGTTCCGTGACTTTCATTCACAAAGCATCACCAGGAGAATTTTGGTCTTAAGAAGATGTTTTTGCGGCAGGGAACAGCTTGCTAAGCTGCAGTTGTCTTCCTGGTGGTCTGTCTGTCTATTCTGGTCTGAGCACTGCAAGCCAGGATGGTCAAGTGTTCTAGGAAATGATATTTCTTGTTGCCCTTGGGTTCACAATCAAACCAAATCCAAAATGCAGTCACCCAATTCCTTCCATCATTTTTGTAAGGAGAACCTGTGAGCTGCCTCCCTTTTAACTGTAACTTATGGGTGTCTCCTGATTTCATTTATAATGAGAATGTCAATTTGGACAATAATGCGCTAATCAATAATACTCTCACTTTGCATGGAAATGGGCTCCACGTTGCCTGGGAAAGGAGGGGAACTGTGTGGTGTGGTAGAAAGAACACTGGATTTAGAACCAGGAGATCTGGGTTCAGATTCCACCTTTGTCATTTATTTGTTGTACTACTTTGGGTAAATCTAGAGGACAGATTCAGACGTAGACAGCTTTAAATCTTGTTTCCACCATTTGCTGTTTGTGTGATCCTGGGCAAGTCACTTCACATGATGGGCCTCAGGGAGGGAATTGGACTAGATGACCTTAGAGGTCCTTTCTGTCTTTAAATCTGTGGTCTCTCTGAACTTCAATTCCTTAATCAGTAAAATGGTTGGTCAAAATGGTGATCCTTTACTGTTTAAGATTTTATATCTCAATAAATACCAAAGTGCCTTCTGTCCCCACCACTCAACTAAAATTGAGTCTTACCTTGTAATATCTTTATCTAAGTCTTCTTTCTCACTGCCAAGTCCACCACCTAATTTAGGGCCTAATCATCTTTCTTGGATTATTACAAATACATTTTATTGATATCTTTTGCTTTCCTATTGTCTAGATTTGCTCCCGAACCCCTCTTTTCCTCTCCACCAGAGAGCCATCCCTTATGACAAAGCATTTTTATAAGAGAAAACAAAGAAAAAAGAAAGAAAAGAGAAAAAAATCAGCAAAACTGATTATTGAAAAAAATCATATACATTATATATAGTGTTCCTCATCCATGAATTGCGCCCCACCCCAATTTGTGTATAGGAATGTGTGTGTGTGTGTGTGTGTGTGTGTGTGTGTGTGTGTGTGTGTGTGTAGGGGGGATATCTTCTCAGAGTTCTTCTTTGGGGCCAATTTTTTTTATAATTTCGCAGTACATACTTTTGATAATTTGTTGAATGTTCTTTCCACAGATGTTGTAGAAGTTTTGTATATATTTTTTGTTTCTGCTTACTTGTACCCTTTGCATCAATTCATGTTAAGTCTCTCCATGTTCCTCGGTATGTTTGCTGATTCTTATAACATAAGAATTATGTTGCAATTACAGTATGATATTCCATTGCATTCATGTACCATAATTTGTTTAGCCATTTCCCAATCATGGGGAATCTACTTCATTTCCAGTTCTTTGAGACCATAAAATGTAGCGCTACAAATCTTTTCGTGTGTATAGAGCTTTTCTTTCTGGCAATGATCTCTTTGGGGAATCTCTGGGTCAAAAAGCATAGAAATTTTAGCCACTTTATTTGAATAATTTAATTCACTTTCCAGAATGGTTGTAGTAATTCAGGGCTCCACCCAAAATGCACACATGTGCTTCTCTCTCCATAATGCTTCCCAACATTGACCAATCTCATCTTTGTCATTTTGACAGGTGTAAGGTAAAACCCTGGGGTTTCTTTGATTTTCATTTTTCCTATTATTAGTGATTTGGAGTATTCTTTTCTGTGGTCATTAGTAGCTTTCACTTTTTTTATTGGGGAAGGCAAGGTAATTGGGGTTGTGACTTGCCCAAGATAGTAAGCCACAGCTAGTAAGTGTGTTAAGTGTCTGAGGTCGAATTTGAACTCAGGTCCTCCTGACTCCAGGACTGGTGCTCTATTCCCTAAGCCACTTAGCCAACCCATTTTTACTTCTTCTTTAGAAAACTTTTCATATCTTTTAACCACCTGTCTCTTGAGAAATTTGTCTAGATTAATTCAAAAAGTTCAGCCTCTCTATCTCCAGTCTTTTCCTCCACTTCAATCAAACTATCCTTCCCACTCCTGACAAGTAATATGCCTTAATTACCTTTGATTTGAACGTAAGATCACAAATTTATAGCTGGAAAGAATTTCAGAGGCTATCTAGTCCAACAACTCCATTTGACAGATGAGGCGATTGAGACTTGTCTATGGTCACCCAGTTTATACCAGAGGCAGGATTTGAATTCACGTCTTTTCTGTCTCCAAGTCTAGCACTTTAGCTACTATACTACGTAGCCTCTCGGCAGTATGGATAATTCTTCTGATGTGACCCCTCTACACCATAGCAAATTATCTTCATGAATTGCTATGTATGAAAAATTCATCAAGTGGCATCCAACTCTCTAATGAGGAGATGCTCAACACTTAGCTAGATTGGTCTACATGAGACACAGAGTGTAGAGTGATATACGTTGCCCTTCTAATCTGTCTAAAGCACCAATGTTTATCATGTCATCTCTGCTCAAGAACTGCTGCAGATTATGAGCTTTTAGAACCCTGTATTCATGGAGGACACACGAGGAAGTGGGTCACCAATGAAGGCCTACCCAAGATTTTCCTGGCAGTTTCGGAACCTCAGTGCCTCAAGCTGGGATAAGCTTTCCAGTTAGCACAAGTTTTGTTTGCTCCTCTATGAGCATGTGTGTGTGAGTGTGTGTGTGTGTGTGTGTGTGTGTATGTGTGTGTGTGTGTATATGTGTGAATGGAAAGGGAAGGATGATAAACCATGTGAACAATGCCCAAGAGCAGTTTGGGACTTCAGCAAGAGGTGCCTGAAACCAGATGGGGATGATAGGATATCATAAATGGAGTGGGACTCTAGTCCAATCACTTCGTTTAACAGATGAGAAGACTAGGTCCATTTAGGCAAAAATGCCTTGCAGAATGTCATACAGTGAGTAGAAGGGCTTTTCCTAAGAGGAGAGGGACTGTATAGATTTTAGAAGCCATGGTCTCATCATTGATTCCTTCTTCCTCTTCTTCCCAATCCATTAAAGAATAGGGAATGGGGTAGACTGGATTGTGGATGGACTTGAGGATAAGGAAGGAAGGATATTGAGAGGGATGATTATTTCTCCTTCATATTAATAATCAATTATTGAATTAGGACAAGGATTTTTTTCAGAAGCCTGGAGGTTGTTCAATCTCTGAAGGACATTTCTGCTAATGAGATTAAATTAACTTTTTCTTCAATCTTAGTCAGACCCAATCTTACAAGGAATTTCATCTAAGGTGGGGAAGCTCATTGTGCTTTATACGGGGATGGGTGGGGATTGCCCAAGGCTGGACAATTTAGAAGTATATGATATTATCAAAATGATATCCCCCAGTCCCTCATTAGAATAGGGCCACCTTTCATCGTAATATCCATTCTCTCATTAATTGTTAACCGGTTGGAGTTGGGGCAGGAACACCCACTCTTCTTCCTTTTTTTTTTTTGGAGGGCAATTGGGGTTAAGTAACTTGCCCAAGGTCACACAGCTAGGTTTTTATTTGTGTGTGCGTTAAGTGTCTGAGGCCGGATCCGAACTCAGGTCCTTCTGACTCCAGGGCCGATGCTCTACTCACTGCGCCACCTAGC
Source organism: Gymnobelideus leadbeateri (assembly GCA_011680675.1). NCBI lineage: Eukaryota > Metazoa > Chordata > Mammalia > Diprotodontia > Petauridae > Gymnobelideus > Gymnobelideus leadbeateri. The sequence continues at coordinate 305,149 of WOXC01008256.1, forward strand.
CGCCCCTAACACCCACTCTTCTAAAGGCATATAAACTATGAGCCCACCACCAATGATGAGTCTTTAGCATTTGAGAATGTCACCAACCCTTTTATTAATGATGCTAGCATTATTAATAAATGACTAATTACTCAGAAATTATGTCTCAAACTTTTTCAGTGTCATAAAGTCCCAATCATTAGCAACTTAAAGAAAAAAACAGGTGTCTGAATCTCCTGTGGAATGGGCTTAGATCACCGATTCTACTAAACTATTCAAATTCTACACTATTTTTGGTTCCCAGTTTCAGCAAGTATCTAACCTCCTTCCTGGACTGGGGGTGTAACAATCTACCTTTACCTTAAACCTTCCTTACACACACACACACACACACACACACCCTCTCACAGGAGATAACCTAGGGTCAGATGGCAGGAGGAGACAAGGTTCGAACTCAAGTCCCTCTTATCTCCTATCATCTTTTTTTTTTTTTCCAGAGCACCTCATCCTCTTGCCCAGCCTGTCCAAGCTCAGTCATTAGTGGGACTTACACCTAAAACAGTCTATGTGATCTATATCTGACGCTGTCATATTCTACTCCAAGAGGAATTGGGGACACAATGTGGTCTGGTGGGTCAAAGTGTTGGCTTAGGTTTTAGAAAGATGTGAGTTAAGGCCTTGCTTTGGTTACATCCTGCTTGAGTAAGACTGGGCAAATCATACGACCTCTCAGTGCCCCACAAGATGCAGAGTAAGTGCCAATCTACACTGGAGGAAGACAGTCCCCCAACGAGACTTCTGTGCATCAATAAAATCATCAGTCCAATATAAAAAGGTAGCCGCCTGGACGCTTGAATGCACACCGTAACTCAATAGCTCACATTTCGAGGCTCATATTTAGAGTTCACAGTTATGCATGGAGCCCCTAGTCCTGTATTTAGAGTTTATAAAGAATATTCCTTGTGAGAGACTTAGTATAAGTATTGTCTTCATTTTATACATGAGCAACCAGAATTTCAAAACCATTAAATAAAATGCTTGTGACTGTAGGACTGCTGATTTAACCAGATGCTCTTGACTCTGTCTAGTGTTCTTCCCATAGTGCCTTGCCACATTCACACGGGATGCCCCTTATATTCATGCAGCATCTTAAATTCCAGTCCCCAGATTCATATCATATCATTATTTTGAATGCACAAAGCTTCCTTTTTTTTTTTTTGTCTTTTTGGAGGGGGGGAAGCAAGGCAATTGGAGTTAAGTGACTTGCCCAAGGTCACACAGCTAGTAAGTGTTATGTGTCTGAGGTCAGATTTGAACTCAGGTCCTCCTGACTCCAGGGCCAGTGCTCTATTCACTGTGCCACCTAGCTGCCAGAATATAGCTTCTTTATATGGCACCCTTCTACTCCAATTCATGCAAAAGCTTAAACAGCATCTCTTGGGATTGTGTAGGAGTTTGACTTTTGTTATCTACTTCCATGTTCATTGTGCCCTGACAGGTCAGTAGCATAGGTAATCTCTGGGAAATCACTGATCACCAGGGAAAGCAAAGAGGTTGCCCCGGGTTCCCCAATAAATCAAGAAGCTAGCCCTTACTCTTTTCCTCATTCTGTCTTCTCTTACCTGCTTGTGAGGATACACATTGATGTGGCACTTGATACATTCTTGTCCCATGTTCGCCCAAGAGTTCCCACTCATCCATTTTCTCTTGCACTTGGGGCACTTGTATTCTCCAAAGCAACGCTTCTTGCCCTGGTACGGGGTCAGACCCTCACCTTTGGGGCGAGCCTAGAAGAATATGAAAGAAACAAGAGAAAGAATGGAATCCATCTGGCCGTGTTGACATTATTGTTTCCACCATCGTCACTAGTATCTCCCCTTCCAGTTATCAGCTCCCCTTTCTCCTTCTTTCCCCCAGTATTCCTGAAAAAGAGGATTAGATTTTCCTCTCACTGGAGCTCTTCAAACAAGGGCCAAAGACCAGCTGTTGGGGAACTGTAGAAGGAATTCAGGTTCAAGTCCAAATTCAACTAATAGACTTCCTAAATCCCCATCTTTCAGATTTGATGTTTTTGTGATCTCTGCACTCATTTCTGATTGTAATTGTGATCAGGGGCTTTCTGGGGACAGTAACTGGCCACATATTGGGCCTTTGGGAAGATTAAGAGACAGTGGAGTACAAAGTGTAATCTGGACCCATACACACAGTGATTTCTGACATGTGTTCTGTCATGCTACTCACATTGTTGGTCAGTCAATGAGCCAGACAATCATGCTAAGGTAACTGAGGTTAAAAAAACAACAACAACAAATGAATTGCATAATTATAGGACAGTGAGGCCTCACTTAAATCCACGTGCAAAGGGCCAGAGGGCTTTGATTGACCTCAAGCTCCTCAGTGTGATGTGGCAGCCCCAAAAGATAATTTTATCTTATGCCAAAGTAACAGAAGTATAGTGAATGGGCAATGATGTGGAAACCATGCCAGGCGCTCAGTCCTGTTAGATCACATCTGGGGGCTAGTTCGGGGAACCACCATATTTTAACTGGACACTGACTAGCTGGAAAGTATCCAGGATGGTGGAGCAACATGGAAAGTATATCACAGGGAATAACTGAATGAAGAGAGATACTTAGCCTAGACAAAACTTAGGGGGAGAAAATAGATGTCTTCAAAAATCTGAAAGGTTGCTGAATCGAGGAGGTCTTATAATTCTGGGAGGAATCACTAGACTGACTAATGAGTGGGTAGAAGGTAAAGAGAAGAAGGCTTCAAATAAGGAGAAACTTTGAGCTACCCAAGAAAAGAATGGGTTACCTCATAAAGTAATGAGTTCCCCACCACTGTGGGTGCTCACACAAAGAATGGATGGCCATCAGTTAAGGACATTGTAGAGGGATTACTACATTAGGGGGGAAGATGGACTAGACTTCTGAGATCTTGCAGTTTGGAGGGTCTGTGGCAGTGTTGTTCAGTGGGGGAAAACCAAACAACAAAATGCTGAAAATGCAATCACAGCATCTCAGCTATGCCCCTTCCTGCAGGTATGACTTTAGGCAAGTCACTAAACTCCTCTGGAATGGGAACCGATGCTTCTGAGGCTAAAGATTCAAAGGCTCTGAAGAAGCATTCGGATGACAAAGGTCTCACTGTTTTCATTATTACCTACACAGTTTAGTTTTGGGTAGAACTACCTAACTGAGACTTTGATCTAACAGCAGGAATACCAAAAACAGTTTTACTGTTTGTTTTTCTGATTTTTCATCCTCCAGTAGCACATAAGACTCCATATTACATGTAAAGCTACCACACATGTGTGTACACTAAATATATAATATATTTATATACATATACATATACACACATATATTTACATAATGCATACATTACAGATTTAAACACATTGCAATATACATACATATATACATTTGTATAACACAATATACATACACATACACACATATACAAATATACTACACATATAACATATACATATATGCACTTATATATTGCATACGCTACATATTTAAACATATATCACAATATACATACATATACACATTTGTATAATGCAATGTACATACACATATGCACATTTAAACACACATATATACACATACACATATATACACACATGTATACAACACATATATACATATATTCACATTCACACACACTACACAAGTTTTTCAGGTTTATCCTGGTAATATTCTTTCCTTCTGTCTCCACATGCAATAGATGGTCCCTCTCCGCCCCTCACCCTGGTGTACTGGGAAATATTACTCATGTCAGATCTCTGACAAGGCTCCCCCTTCACAAAGTTGTGAAATAAACCATGTTTCCCAGAGGTAGCTTGACAATGATGTTGTGAAAGGACTGGAGCCTGGAAGTCAGGAAATCCTGGTCTCAGCCCTGACTCTTCCAGTAACTGACCCATGCAATACTAGGCAATTCCTTTCATCTCTCCAGGCCTGAATATCCTCATCTACAAACTAAGGGAGCCTCTGGACCCTCCCTGTTGAGCTCCAGCCAGGTGGGTATCTTCACTGTCCCAACCACGCACACCAGGGTCACTCCTGCTTTGTTCACACTCTTCCCCCACCAAATGAAAGGGTGAGACTAGATGATCTCCACGGTCCCCCAGCTCCAACATTGTTTTCAACATTCTTCTACCTCCCCTTCCCAGAAGTTTCCTTTTAGGAGCTCTTTTCACAGCACAGCACCATCTCTCTTCCAACCCTCCCTCCTCCTCCACATTTGCAGGATTTCAGAAAGGCCATGGCTATCCAAAAAGGAAAAATCATGAACAACGAATTCATACCAAGACCAGGATGGTGGAAAGGCCTTAATAAAGGATCATCTGGAGGAAGGGGTGATGTTTGCCTTGGAGAAGAGAAGGCTTGAAGGAGACATGATAGCTGTATCTAAGTCTTTGAAAGGTTGCCATATGAAAGAGGGGTTAGGTTTATTCTGCTTGGCCCCAGAGAAAAGAACTTGGAACACTGGGCTGAAGTTTCAGAGACACAGATTTAGGCTCGCTGAAGGAAAAACTTCCTGTTCAGAAGTGAAATGGGCTCCTGGGGAGGTAAAAGGTTTAAAGTCATTGGGTGATAGGTTGGATGGCCACTGGTAGAGAGGATTCTTATCCCAGTGTAAGACCAGGAACTTCCCAGGGACTTCTCCCTCTGAAAATCTGTGATTTTAATTCATTCTTTGTCTTGGGTATCATCTATGGCTTTAAAGAAGAGTTTGGAGAAAGCAATGATTGACCCAAACAAATCACTCTCTAGTGTTGGTATTTCAGGCAGTGCATGATATTCATACAGGAGTGAGATTATAAGACAGAAAGGCCTTTGCCAGAGTTCTTCACAAACATCACATGAGCTGCTGCCCCCTCACTGACCATGCAAGGTCAGCTGCATCCCCGTTCACTGTTTGGGCTAAGAGAGTCTGCAGAAAAGGCTGAAAGGCTTAGTAAGGGCCAAGGAGCAGGCATCTGCTTCTGACCTCCATCAACTGCACCAAATGGCAAAGGTCCTCTCCTTCTAGGACTTAGCAAAGTTTGAGAGTTTGGAGTGTAGAGGAAGGGTGGATATGAACTCTGGGTACTTACTTATCAATCATTCTACTGTCTGGAGAAAGGAAAGAAAGGAGAAAGAGGGGAAACTGAGAAGAGAGAAAAGAGGGGAGGAGACAGAGACAGAGAACAGACATAAAGGAGGAGAGAAAGAGCCAAAGAAAAGAAACATATACAGCAGGAGAAAGAAAACAAAAAGGAGACAGATAAAGGAGAGGTTAAGGAGAGACAGACATAGAGTGTTTTTAAAGATTAGAGTGTTAGATATTTAAAAACCACCCTTTTCCTGAGTTGATTCATTAAGAAAACCTTGAGCTGGGCAACCTGAGGACACCTGGTTCCTCCCAGGAGAAGTGTCTGCCATCAGAAGCCAGTCACCTGGCCAGCTGTGGAGTCCAGTGAGGAAGGCCAGAAATTACTATTATCTAGCATGATTTTCTAGGACACAGCCTGAATGGGGAGATCCCTGAAAAGGAACGGAGTGTCCCTGTAAAATCTTCTAGATCTGACTATAAAGGACATGCCAACTTAGGTGGACCCCAGCGGTTTAAGATTAAGTCCAGGCACTATGAGATCTCAGGCCAGGAGGGAGCCCCATGAAATTAGCTAGATGAGGTTATATTTATGAAGCTTGGGAGCTGTCTCATTATGCATACACCATGAGAACAGCTGGCCACTAAGCCTCTAAGTAAAGCCAGCCCTATCCCCACACAGTGTGTACTGAGAGGAAAAGGCTGCTAGGCCAAAGTCAAGTGTAGTAGGGCAGAAGGCAAGTCTCTGCTTTGGCTTCTCCCATCTGTAGCAAATGGCAAGGGTCCTGTCCTCCCAGAGGCTACTGCTGCAAAATTAAGTTTCAGGACTTGGGGGATAGAGAAGGGGAATGTGAACATGAACACTGAGCATTTAATTCTCATGGACTAAATACTCAGGAGAACAGAGAAAAAGAAATCTGCATTGAACAATTTTGCTAGCAGTCACCCTATCTGAATAAATTGGTTGTTACCCTTTTCCTGTATAAGTCAACCTTTCCAGGAGTGGGAGAAAAGAGAATAGGTGTGGTAAAAGGGGCGAGGGAGCTGGAAAGAGAAAGTAGATGCTGGATTGTGAAGTATCAGAAAGTAGAAGAAAGTTTGGGGGCACAGGACCAGGAACCTAGGTATGGCAGGGTGTTGGGTTTGAGACGGATGAATGGGAGACATTCAGGACAGATCCAGCTCTTGAGATGAATCAAGTCAATATCTGTGTCTCCTATAAAAATGAGTAGTCCCAAGGAATGCTGAAGTTTTCAGTTGGGCTGAGATCCAGAGACCTGTCTCCTCTACTAACTTGCTTTGTGACTTTGACAAGTCATCGCCACACTCTGGGACTTTGTTTCCTTTCCTACAATATTTGAAGGTCCTATTTAATTCTAAGAATTGTTAGCTCTCCAGGCAAGGGGAAGGTTCCTTGGCACAGGCTTCATAGCCCCATGCTGACTTCAAAGAAGAGCCATACTATATATTTCCTTTTTTACTGGCTTCAGCTTTCATTGCCCTCTTTTGGCAACATCAGCCTTGGCATCCCTCCCTTGTTCAAGTACCATTAATGGCTCCCCATTTCCTAGAGGTTCAAATCACAGATGCCTCAGCTGGGTGTTCAGGCCTTTGCCCCAACACACATTTATGGCCTCATTTCCCACTAGCCCCATACATGAACTCCTTGCTTCTCATTGCATTTCTTGTTCATTCCTCCACCTGGAAGGACATTTCTCCTCCTCTCTGTGTATCCCAAACCTACTTAACTTTCAAGGCTGTATTTCAGTTCCACTTTCTCCATTGTATTCCCTGACCAACCCAGCCCATGATTTCTCAAAGCACTCATTGTCTATAACTACCCTCAAGTTCGGGCAGCTGACACAGTGGATAGAGTGCAGAACCTGGAGTCAGAAAGATCTGAGTTCTAATCTGACCTCAGATCCTTATTAGCTTTGTGACCCTGGGTAAGTCACTTAACCCTGTTTGCCTTAGTTTCCTCATCTGTAAAATGAATTGGAGGGGAAAATGGCAAACTACTCCAGTATCTTTGCCAAGAAAACCCCAAATAGGGTCATGAAGAGCTGGACATGATTGAAATGAATGAAAAACAACAATGCTCCCAAGTTAAATATTTAAATTGTATTCTGCCTTGTCCTGTTTTGAAATTCTTTCATGAGTGCATCACCTAGACTCTAAGGGATCATGTATTTTATTTCTTTTGTCTCATAGGTCAAAGGAAAGACATAAGACTTGAAGATTAGTAGGGATTTCAGGGATCTTCTGGTTTAACTTCCCTACATTTCAGAGAAGTTAAGTGATTTGCCCAACATCACAGTTACAAAAGAGCAGAAGTGGGGCTTGAATCCAGGGATTTTGACTTCAAATTCAGTGCTATTTCTACTATACCAGGCAGTTCCAAACATACAGTATGTGTCAATATCTATTGACTGATGACTATTGACTTGACAACAAATAACTGATTATAGACATATATCACTGCAAAATCAGTTTTTGGTGTACAGACATATAATTTAGAAGGAAAAGCAAAAACTAATGAGAAAAAAAGTAAAAATAAGAAAACAATGTATGTGGTCACTTTTGTCCTTTACTCATTCTCAGGTGCAAGAATATAGCTGTTATAAAGACATTGACTATCATTATTACTTAGAAAAGTTCAACCAATGCAAAGCAGTCCCCATAACAAGGTAGACAAAAGAACCCAGAAATTGCTTTGGCTGATAAATACTTAATATCCTTGACATTGGTGAGTTACGACAGTCTTAAGTATAAGCTCACTCAAGAAATATAAAGAGGGAGAATGGAAAACTATGAGAAGCATTGTCCTCCCAAACAAGGAGAAGCAATGGATGAGGCAAAGAGTGAGCAGAGGCACATGGTATGAAATTCAGCACAGCTTGATCATTCCAAAAGCATTTGTAGATGAGTTAGGAAGAGAACAATGAATAAATACAAAATGGAAGAGATTCGTTGACGTTTTCAAAGTGATCTATTCTAATTTGCCATGTCAGTAAAGGATGTACTACTTGAGGAAGTGGTAATGGTGATTAAGAAGATGAAGTCAGGAAAACTGGCTGAACCTGACCAAATATGTATGTAAGAAATCCCTGCCAGAGATGATACAATTTTAAAGACTCGGAGATCATTTTTTAATATATCTTAAGCAGAGAAGAGTTCAGGAGAATGGAAAAGATCATGGATGTATTATTAACCCCTCTCAAAAAAATATTAAGAAGATGTAGGTAACTACCAATCTGCATATCTAATTTATTATCACTATAATAAATTAAGGAACACATTGAAGGAATCTTCAGTGAAAACATGGGAATGAAACAAGCAGGCTTTTGAGGCTGATACTGTCAAAGAGATAATATCTCTACAGTTACCCAAGTGATGGAGAAGCCTAGGGAATAGAAAAGTCTACTGAGTTTATTGTTCATTGATTCTTTTTTTAAAGCATTTGACCCTGTGGGTCAATACAGCCTCTTTTCTTCAAAGTGTCTCCTGTGTATACATTAATATTAGGAGAAACTCTATATGACAGATGTGATTACAGAGATAGCTTTTTTCCAGCAATGTGCTATGTAATGACATCAATCAATCAACCAAACATTTATCAAGTCCCTACTATGCGTCAGGCACTGTGCTAGAATTACAAAGATAAAAATGAAACAGTCCTTTGTTCTCAAGGACGTTACATTATATCACAGGAAACTAAGTATGTGGAAAATAAATAAAAAGTAAATGATCATTAGAGTGCCCTCCCCCAAGTAGAATGAGCTGCCTTAGCAGGTAGTGAGTTCTCTCTCACTGGAGGATTGGAGGTCTCCAAGCAGCAGCTGGTGGACAGCTTGATGGATATATTATGGTAGAGATTCTTTTTAAGTATTGTTTTGGGGTCCTTACAACTCTTAATTCTGATATGTGGTGATTTTGAGGTGGGGTGAAGGAATAGGGAGGGAGGTACCAACAGCAGCTGCAGGGATCAAGAAAGGTTTATATAGGAATTTGTGCTTGAGCTGAGCTTTGAAGGAGGGTAGGAATTCAAGGAAGAGGTGCACATTCCAGATATGAAGGACAGTTTGTGCAAAGGTAGAGTGATAAGAAAAAGAATAAAAATAAATAAATTAATAATTGAAAAGTTTTGTTTTTTTTTAAAGAATATCACATGTGGAGGGTGGTTAGCAAATAAACTTGAAAAAAAAGGAAGATGGGAGCCAGATTGTGAAGGGCTTTAAATGACCAACAGAGGAGGTTTGTATTTGATCTTATAGGCAATAGATATTCACATTAGATGAAATATAAAATAGCTTGAATTAAGAAAGTATATTTACGTACAAAACAGGTGGATTTAAAGTACTCACTGATGTCATGGTGGATATTTTTCACATCTAACAAAGGAAGGATTCCCTATCAGTGATGGGGTTCTTCAAAAACAATTCGCAGATGGCAACGTACTTGTATCTCATTTGGAAAGACCATAAAATCTCACCAGTGAAATTCACCCACAGGAACACAGAAAGATGGCTCTCAAGAGCCATAGTGTGGAAAGAAAGAAAAAAGTGGATGAAAAATTTATGCTGCCCAGAAAATGGACAGAAACTGAACAGCCCACTGAATTAGTCCATCAATATTGCTATCTTGGTTAGGTGCTGTACATGGACAATGAACTGCTTCCAGAATTGAGTAATGGGAAGATGAGTTCTAGATGGGTCAAAAATGGAAAACTACACTGTTGTTGTCATCGTCATTTAAATGATGCCAGACCATCAACGCCCATATTGCTATTACCAATATTTTCCAAGTGGCGCTGACTAGCTGCAAATCTGGAATTAAGATCAATGAAAAAATTGCAATTATAAGTAATTCAGTTCTGTTGATTATCTCCAGTTTACTCTATCTTTATTTTGTTTGTGCAGTTGTTTTCATGTTGCTATTCCCATTAACCTGTGAACTCTTTGAGAGCAGGGACTGTCTTTCACCTTTCTTTGTAGTGCTCAGAACAGTGCCTGGTACATAAGGGGAATTTAATAAATACATACTGGCTGACTCAAAGAACAACAGAAAGATGCAGGGGGTAATGCAAGTGGTCTGAAGAATATTATAAAAAGTTAATTGTGTGCACAAGTTATATGTAAGTCATTGTCAGAGATATTCATAACTGGCAAATGAAATGGGTTGGTCATGCAGAGAGAATGGCAGACAATGAATGGACAGACTGAGTGGTACCCTGGTACCCAGAGATATCAAAAGAACAAGAAGAGGGCTAATAGCTGGTTGGGTAGAACCCATATGGAAGGGCTTTCGAAAGGCATGGAGAAGATGAAAATGTTACAGGTGGAATTCCTTTCATGCATGGGTTGGACCAGATGGCAGGTGAGGTCTCTTTTAAATTACAAATTGAATGATTCTGTTCAGGGGGATTATAATTGGTAGGATTAGCTGTATTGATCAGTAATTTATATGTCATTGTATCAAAGTAAGATCACTAGGAGTTCTCTGCATGATCTCAGGCCAGTCACTTAGGTTCTATGAATGTGTTTCTCTATCTGTAAAGTAAGTGAGGAGGCTGCAGGAAATAATCTCTAGATCTGATTCTGGTTCTAAGATTCTAAGATTTAATTATATACATAGGGCCTGGAGTTCTAGGGGTACTATTTTCATCCCCTACTGAATCCTAGCATGGCCAAAGGCAATGTTGCATGGCAGAAGGAGCACAAGGTTGGAGTCTAAGTATCTGGGTTTGATTCCTAGCTCTGCTATTGATTACATGTGTCTTGGTTACAGGCAGCTAGGTGGTACAGAGAATGGAGTGCCAGGTCTGAAGTCAGGAAGACGCATCGTCCTGAGTTCAAATCCAGCCTTAGACACTTACTAGCTGTGTGACCCTAGGCAAATCTTAGCCTTGTTTGCCTCAGTTCCATATCTATAAAATGAAGTGGAGAAAGAAATGGCAAATCACTCCAGTACTTTCCAGGAAAAGCCCAAAAGAGGTCATGTAGAGTCAGACATGATTGAACAACAAAAAAATCTGGGTTAAGTCTCAACCTCTTTGGTCCTCTGCCTTTTCATCTATAAAATGACGAGTTTGAATTAGGTGACTTCTAAATTCTTTCCCATCTCTAAATCCTGTAAACCCGAAGGCAGATGATGGGTTTTCTTTTGCTTTTTTGGGGGGAAGGGCAATTGGGGTTAAGTGACTTGCCCTAGGTCACATGGCTAGTAAGTATTAAGTGTCTGAGGATGGATTTGAACTTAGGTCCTCCTGACTCCAGGGCCAGTGCTCTATTCACTGTGCCACCTAGCCACCCCTGGGAGATGATGTTGCTTTTAACAAGTTAAATTAGCTGAAGTGATGGAATGATAGCCATCCAGCTAGGGTGTGGGCGTAGGATGGAGCACTGGGCCTGGAGTCAGGGAGACTTGGGCTCAAATCTAGCATCAGACACTTGTGAGACCTTGGACAAGTCATTCACTTCCTGTCTGCCTTGATTTCCTTATCTGTAAAATGGGGACAATAATTCCTTCAAGGATTGTCGTGAGGATAAAATGACATAATATTTGTATGTGTCCAAAGGCAGAATTTGAATTCTAGTCTTCCTGGCTCCAAGGCCAGTAGCTCTAATCTATATACCATTGCTGTCCAGCTCAAATAGAAATGGGGTCACTAAGCCATATGTAAAGGTCCCTGCAGGCCACCTATTGACCTAGAAAACTACACATATTCTTTTAATGGATACATCAACATATTAAAATCAGATAAGAACGAACCACATTTTAATCTGCTTTGGGCCACATTTGGGAATGTTGAGGGCCATGTTTGACAACTCTATACTATACTACATTTGACTCTAAGCCCTGGGGATAAAATAGGAGCTCAAAATGACAGAGTGAATAAAATAGAAGCAAAAGAACAATGGATACAAACTACGATAATGATAATTGGAACAAAATTCAGAAAACACAGAAAACGAGGAGGAAAGGAAATAGAAGAAGGTTAACTGTGCTGGTTAACATATTCTTGTTAAACCTTCAAAAGAAATTTAAAATTTTATATATAATCTTTATTTTTATTTGTGTTTATATGTTTCAATGTTTGTTTTTGCTGGAGTTAAGTTTATAAAAAAGTGAGTTTTTTTTAATTTAAAAATGTAAAGAATAAGAATCGAATAATATGAAATTATATTGACTAAGGCTGGCCCTTTAAGAAGGGATATGAAAATGGGCCTCTCTCCCTTTGCAGGGTGGGGGACTATGGGTGCGGAGTGCTATATATAACACTGGAATTGGTAGATAGGTTGGTTAGATTTTGCTAAACTATTTTTTTCTCCTCTGTTATAAAGGGATGACTCTCTGGGAAGGGAAATATGAGGGATAGATGTATTGGGAAATGTAGGTGATATAACAAGATAGTGAGGCACTTGGGGTTGTGATTTGCCCAGGGTCACACAGCTAGTAAGTGTCTGAGCCTGAGGGCTGGTGCTCTATCCTCGGCCCCACCTAGCTGCCCCATGACTTTTTTTCCTAAAAGTAAAGGACAACGGAGAAGAATCTGCAGAGAGACAGGAAAGAGTAAGCGAGAATATGCTTGTTCCCTGGAAAGCATTCATCTCAAGAGAATAGAAATGATCGTGAGAGTTTTCCCATTTAATTCAATTCAATAGACATTTATTAGACACCTACTGTGTGCAAAGCATTATGCTAGGCAAGAGGGATACACAGATTTTTTTTTTTTATGACATGGTCCCTTCCCTCAAGAAGCTTACATTTTGTTTTCCTCAGTAATAGCTCACATTTCTATTGTAAACTTCTATTGCAAATGCTTCTCTGGCAAAGTTCTTTGTGAGCTCAAAGGTCTCCAGAATGCTTTCTCTCAATACCACTGCAAAACAGGTGGTATAAATATTATCATCGGAGTTTTATAAATGAGAAAATGAAGCTTAGCACAGTGAAAGGCCCCCCAGGGTCCTAAGAATCAGGACCAGGATTCAAACTGATCTCCTGACAGTGCAGGGTTGTGGTCTTTCCACTTTTGAGGGCTCAGAAGACCCAGTTACAAAGCAGCAAAGGAGGCTGTGAGTGATACCAGCAGCGCTCGAGTTCTAGCTGAGCAGAGGTTATCCAGCTGTTCTTCTTCAGTAGGAGACGTTTAGAAGTCTTAGGGAGAGAGAAGAATTTTGTGCTGAGGTGGAAGTGTTTTGCAAATGTCCTGAGACTGCTCTTTCCTTTCCTTCCTTCCACTAAGGACTTTTCTATGGCCTTCTGTCCACTCCTGTCAGCCCTGAGTTCCAGAAGGTTAGGGAGAAAGCAGAAAGAAGGGGCGAAGTGGAGAAGAGGGCAGCAGAGCCCAGGAACTGGGACAGAGACTAATTGCAGGCCACAGAGATCTGGGAGCAGTTCTGGGAGATTTGGGCGAGGTGGTGGGTTGGTGAGGGATGTTGTCAGGCAGACTCATGGATGAGAAACAGATGGAATATTTGGGAAGGCTTCAGAGTCTTAGGGTATGGGGTGGAACAACAACAACAAAAAAATATGACTCTGAGGAGTTCAGAGGGAGTAGGCAAGGAAGCAGGGCCAGGGAGAATGTTGGAGGAGAGAGGAAGTCGGGAAGGTGGAAAAAACCTAGAAGGAGAAGAAGCAGGCTTTGGAGAAGCTGGTGGGTTCTGGCAAAAGCAATAGGAGAATAAAAGAAAGGGCAAGAAGAGAGGAGAAAGGAAGGAAGGATGAAAAAACATGGGGTTGTGGAAAGAAAAACTACCTCAACTTCTGAGCTGAATTGGCCAAGATCTCTCTTCTTAGAGGAGTTGGCCAAACTGAAGGATGTGTTGGTTGGGTTTCTGCCCTTCAGCAAGGACCTGCTGGGCTCTCTGCTCCTTCCCAGTCAAATTCCAAGCCAAACCAAGTCACTCGATATGATTTAAAAATTCTGTCTTTTGCCTAATCTATCTGTCTCCTTGGGATCCATCGGGGAAGAGGACCATTCTGGAAAGTGATTTAGAATTATTGAGGAAAGCGATTAAAATGGCCAGAGCCCTTAACCCATTGATGCCACTGTTAAACATATATCCTAAGGAGAGTAATAACAGAAAGGAAGAAGGGACATACACCTGGATGAGAAACAGATGGACTCTTTGGAAAGGGTTCAGAGTCTCAGGATATGGGGCAGAACAATTACTCTGGGGCAGATAATATTTATGGCAGCACTTTTTGAAGAAACAAAGGCCTGCAGACAGAGGCTAAATGAGTTATGGTACATGACTACAATGAAATAAAATGAATGTGATAAATATAGAGAAGCCTAGAAAACTTTACGTTGAGTGATGTACAGTGAAATAAGCATAACCAGGAAAACAATATATGCATGACTAATAACTATGCAAGTAGAAAGAATAAAAAAGCAACAGGACAAATTATATTAAATGCTTCAAAACCATAACAACCAAGCTTGGTCTCAAGTAAGAGCTGTGAGAAGGCAACTGTCCTTTGTTTTTTTGTTTTCAGAGGTGGGAGACTATGAGTGTGGAAAACTTCATATACTTATACTACTTTTTCCACGTGTTGATTAGTTTTGTTCAATTGGTTTTTTCTCTTCTTTTTTATTCCTTGTTATAAGGAAGTGCTATCTCTGGGAAGGGGAGGGGAAATCAATTGGGGTATACAGGTTTGGGGAAAACATTATTGATAAAAGTGTTTTTTGGAAAAAGTGAGGACCTTCCTGTCTTTGAAGAAATGAGGTCAATTCCAAAGAGAGGTGCAAATGAATTACTCTGATTTCTGAGGAGGAGAAACTCATTGCTGATTGGGGCATCAAGGAGAGACTTCTTGGAAGAGGCCATATCTGGTCTGGTCTTTAAAGAATGGGTGGGAGAGGGGGGCAGGAAAGCCTCCATTTCACCTCTCTGGTCCTTGATTTCTTCATCCATAAAGTGATGAGGTTGAACTACATGGTTTCTCAGGTCACTTTAAACTCCATGATACTTTGAAGAAGGGAAGAGGTAGAGACAGAACTTTGGGGCATGTACAGAGAATAGTGAGAAGTCCAGTTTGGTTGGAGCATGGGGTCAATGGTGGAACGTAGTATGAGGTAAAAGTGTAAAGTTGGGTGGAGGCACCTGGTGGAGTTCCTTGAATGCCAGAGAAAAGGAACTGGAACTTGACTAGGGAGGCAACAGAGAACTCTGGAGGATTTTAAGCAGAGAAAAAGCCAAGATACCAGTGAGGAGAAATGCTTTCAAATCTACTATCTCATTAGAATCTAAGGGTAGGGACCTGCAGGTCAGGAAGGGCAGGAACTATTAGACCCATTTTATAGATGAGGAAACTGAGGCCCAAGATGTAAAGTGACTTGCTTATTGCTCAAGACGAATATTAATTGCAAAGCCAGTAAAACACGTGTCTCCTGATCTCTAGTGCCCACTATTATACCCTTTTCCAAGCCTGACCCCTCCCCTCCATTCCCTATAATTGAGAAGGAAGAGCATCCAATACCTTTTCCTTCATACCTATATGTCTTCTCCCTTTTAAGACCCTGTCTCCTGGACCAGACTGAGCATAGTGGCCTCACACATATGGAGAGTGAGAGAAGAAAGGAGGGGCAGAGAAAAGGAAAGGGGCGGGGTGCAGCTAGCTCACATCGTGCGGAACTTGTCTTCCCCCAAGTGACATTGTGTGGCTGCTTCTGACCCTCTCAGAGGAGGGATGACATGGAGGTGGCGGGGGGAGAAGGAAGGGGGCCTGTGTTTGTTTGGTCTCTAGAGCTAGTTCCTGGAATAGCCCAGTATGCATAGTTTATGCCTGTAAATGACGACAGTGGAGAAAGGAGAAGGAATTTTTGTCTCCAACAAAGGGTTCTTTCCCCCCACAAACCCTCCTACTTGCTGCCTCCCAGAAACACATGGACTTTTCTTGCAAGATTTGAACATGAAAGGGTGGTGGCAGGAGAGGCCTCCATGGGTGACTCAGGCTCCTGACTGAGTGACTGGCCCAAGGCCACACAACATGTCAGTGGTAGAGCTGAAATAAGAGCCCAGCCTCTTTCCACTGGGCCACGTCATGGGAGTTGGGTCTCCTAAGGCTCAGCTGGGAGACCTCGAGGAAGTCCCTGCTCTCACCAGAGGCTCCATTTCCTCATCTATAAAATAGGGATAATAAAACCTGCTGGACCTACCTTGTGGGGTTATTATGAGACCCAGCAGTAACAACAATCCATGCTTATACAGTGCTGCAGAGCTTACAATGGCCTTTCCCCACACGGAAGAACTAGACTCAGGGACGGCTTGCCAAGGACTCTTTCTACTACACTGAGAAAGGATTTTGTTTTTTGTTTTTTAATAGCAAAGCAAATGAAAGGGGTGATTATTATGATCTCTGGGCAGAAGCACAGCTCCAGCATGTGCGTGATAAGTTCCCAGAGTAGCTCCTTCATCTAGGCTTCCCGTCAGCAAAGGTTAAAAGGAGGATATACAGCCAAGAGATTTCTCTCTCTCTTTTCTCAAAGTTCTCTCCCTTCCTGCTCCCTCTCTCCCTTCTTCTATTTACATGATAGATTTCTGGTATATTAATAGCTATTTTTAGCTTGGCCTGCCAGTAGAACGTGTGCTCCTTGAGGGCAAAGACCCGGTCTTTGCCTTTGTTTGTACTTCCAGCACTCAGCACAGCACCTGGTATGTGGAGAGTGCTCAGTAAATGTTTGATGGCTGACTGCCTGACTCCTGCCTGGGAGAGAAGCAGCAGAGGGAGCAGGGTAATTAATACCTTTTTCCTAGATGAGGAAAGATTCAACTCTAGGCCTGCATCATTTTTGTTATAATTTTCATGATATGAAATACTTTTTCAGTCAATTAACAAATATAGTTCAAATGGGAAGTTTGTTTTGTAACCCCTCTAGTACATTTAATAATAATCATGACAGCTGAATTGATCAATAAATTAAAAAAACAAAACAAAACAGGGGTGGCTGGGTGGTGCAGTGAATAGAGCACCTAGAACACTGGCCCTGGAGTCAGGAGGACCTGAGTTCAAATCCGGCCTCACACACTTAATGCTCACTAGCTGTGTGACCTTGGGCAAGTCACTTAACCCCAAGTGCCCTGCCTTTCCCCCTTAAAAAAAAAAAAAGAATAAAGGAGGGATGGCTAGGTAACTCAGTGAGTAAGAGTGACAACCCAGGATTTGGGAAGACCCTGGATCGGTTCTGGCCTCAGAAAATTAGCACCCACACATAAAAATAACCCCAATTGCTTAAAAAAAAATAAAGGAAAGGAAAGCATGGGAGCAGGGTGTGCTAGGGCCAACATACGTGGCTTCCGAGCTGATTGTTAAATTTTCAGTATGACTTCTTACATGTTGGAAATCAGCAAACAGATCAAGGCTTGAATTACTGTTTTGCTGATTGATTAGACTTAAGAAAGTGATGGAGAAAATGTGAATAATGCAGATTAAATTGAAAAGTATGTTCCATGTGCTGTTCTTTTTTCCTGGAGAGTCATCGGTTAAACATTTGCCAGTATGCCTTACACAGAACATAACCAGCACAAAAGTGTGGAGATGGGAGATGGAGCTGTCATCTCTTAGAAAAAGCTAGCACACCAGTAGGGTTTGCCCATAGAGTTTGTGGATGGGAGTAGAATTTAAGACTATGGGGGTAGGAAGGAGCCAAGCTGTAAAGAGCTCTAAATACCAAATAGTGGAATTTTATTCGATCCTACAGGTACTTGACAGCTACTGGAGTTCCCTGAGCAGGAAGAGTCATAAACTTAGAATATGCATTCTTTTTTGGTAGTCAGACTGGTATAGAGGAAAGGTTGCTGGCTCTGGAGTTGGAAGACATACGATCCATCCCCAACTTTGTTTCTTACTACTTGTGAGATCTTGGGAAATTCATTCTGTCAGCTTCATCTCATCAGGCTTTACAAGCCAGGTATGAAGAGATGATATTAATGCTTGTCAGAAAATGAAGCGTGTTAGCTTTACAAGTCTTTTGGGATGGACTCCTACGAGGACGTCATACTGGGTTACTGGACTATCAAAGCAGAGCATTTTCTCTGTTAAATGATAGGAAACAAGGAGGTTTAGAAGAGATATCTTCTGGGGTTTCTTCCTGTTCTGAATCTATTTTCGGGTCACTTTCTGCCCTCAGTTTCCTCATCTGTAAAATAAAAGAGTGGGTTTAGGTCACTGGCTCCAAACCTATAGTCTCCACATCCCAGGAGGGGGCACAAATTTATAAATAAGCAAATATGCCATTAGCAGATTGCACATATATGCACTAATGTTTTCCAATGTATGTGATTATTATGATGATTAATAAAAATTCTGGAATAGCATGTATACAAATCACAAGATCATAGGTCTAGAGTTGGAAGGGACCTCTGAATCCAACCCCCTTGTTTCACAGATGAAGAAATTGAGAAGAAATGAGGGGAGCAAGATGACTTGACCAACATCACACTGGTAGCAAACATCAAAGGCAGAATTTGAACCTGGGTCCTCAAACTCCAGGGTCAATGGTGCTTTTCCCACTGGACTACTCTTCTTCCAAAACATGACAGAATTCAAAGCAGCTTTTTCTCATTATGTATTTTCTCAATCAACAAATAGTTATAGTAGAATTACTATTACCCATTAGTCTACCAAATTTTGTGATGCTAAAAAAAAAGTGTTTTTTCACACTTGAAAATGTTGGAACCATTGCTAGGGGGGCCTCAAGGCCCCATGTGGCCCTCTAGGTCCTCAAGTGTGACCCTTTGACTGAGTTTGGATTAAGTCAAAGGGCCTCACTTGAGAGCCTGGAGGGCCATATGGGGCCTCAAGGCTGCAGGTTCCCCACCCCTGGATTAGACAATCTCTAAAATCTCTCCTGGCTTTATTTCATTAGAATTAGAATCTAAATCATTAGAAAATCATCCCTTTGGGTTAAGAAGCATGTCCCCATAAGAAAAGCCAATCATTCTACCAGCTCAATTTCATATAGCAGCTTTGATTAAATTCTTCCATTTGCTGAGAATGGGACAGATTAGAGGAGTGTTTTGATGGGCAGTAGAAGTGTTAAAAGGCTATAGAGACAGGGGCACTACTGAGTCCCTTTAGATTGTGAGCTCCCTGAGGGCAGACACTGTCTCTTGCCTCTTTTTGTATCCCTGATGTTTAGTACATTGCCTGGCATGTGGCAGGTGCTTAATAAATATTTGCTGACTGGCTGACTGTCCAGAGAACTAGACAGTCAGGAGACAATATCAGCTGGGGCATGTGCAGGGTCACTGGACGAGGTTGGGGGCCACCAAAGGCAAGCCCTAGGCTAGTTGTCAGGGAACCTGATTTCCAGTCCCAGCTATCACACTAATTCTCTGTAGGAAACTGGCTAAGTCACCTCTCCTGTCTGAGCCTTGGTTTACTCATAAGCAAAGTGAAGGAAATAAAATCGATGGTTCTAAGGCCCCTTCCAAATCCAACATTCCAGGCTCTAACTCTGGAGTCCTTTACCTGTCACAGGAAAACACTACTGAGGCCTTGGTTGTATCCTTTCAGCATCCCACTAGAGGGAGCACTGTGTCCTCTCCAAACACTGGAAATCTAAACAGGATTGCTTTTGTAATAATGCCTCCATGGATCTCAAAGGACTTTTGGGATTCCATTTTCCAGATGGGGAAATTGAGTCACAAGGGCTCCACTGGCTGAGTAGGATGTGTGATTCCAAGAGAAGGAGCATGCCTTGAATTCCACTTAAGGAGGGGAACACCACCACCCAAAATGGAACTCACAACTCCAAAGCACTTAGCTCCTAATAATCTTATAAAGTGGGTTAGGACCAGTGTAAGGGCGCATGAGTGAGGATGCTTCTCCTGCCCAGGTAGATCAGCAAGTGTTTTAAAATGAGAGCTGCCTGGGGCATTGAGAGTGACTATCCCAGGGCCACAGCCAGTCCATTTCAGAGGCGGGCCCTGAACCCAGGTAGTCCTAACTTCAAGGGTGTTTGTCTCTTCACTATTCCATGCTGCTTTTATATTTTTCTTATAAAAGGAGGAACTGAGACTTAGACAGGTTAAGTGACTTGCCACTGTAAGCCACAGACCCAGGCAAAATTGCACCAGTTCCAGCATTCTTTCTACTCTACCATGATGCCTCTGAAAGAACTAGGGATGTTCCCACGTGCCCCTCAGAGGACCAAAGACAGGACAGAAGGGGGAAGAATCAGGAGGCTCAGTGGAAGGAACACTGGACATAGAGTCAGACCAGAACAGCTGGGTTTGAGTTAGATTCTGCTGCTTGGTCAAGTTCCTGAATTTCTCCAACCTCCGTTTTCACCTTTGAACAATGGTAGAATAGCATCTGCACTCTTTATCTACCTGGGTACTTGTAAGCTATGAAAAGGGATAGACAGGTAACACAAACAGCAAAGTTAGCTTCCTTGCTGCTGACTCAAATGGCCCTCTATGTCCCCCAGAATGAGACGAGTAAGGAACCCCACTGCCCTGGGGAAAGGCCCTCCCTCTCCCTGGAGCCCTCTTTCTCTCTCATCCACCCTTTAAGACAGCCCAAGTCTCACCTTGTGAGTCAGGGTCACAGAGGTTCTGAGTAGCAGAGCTGGGATTTTCATTTAGTTCCCTTGACTTCAAATTCAAAACTCACTCCACCACATTATGGCTAGCAAGAATTAGACCCAGGACTCAAACTCAGGTTTCCTGATTCTAAGATTCAGCAGTCTTAGCACTACCTAAGTCTGGGGGCTTCCCTGAGGTGCCTGTGAATTTCAAACATGGCCTTTCCCTCTGTCCCTGTTCCCTAAGAAGGCAGACACAGCAGGAGAGGCTGACCTGGACAGAGAGCTCCAGGCAGCTGGACCTTCCCCAGCCCCCCAAGGAAGTGTAGTGAGGCCAACTCTTCCAAGAGACCATAACCCATTGCCAGGCAGTCATTGCTTCCAGCTGGAAAGATCTCTCTAACTGTAGCTATTAAGAAACAAGGAGAGGAAATAAAGACCAGATGGGGTCCCTCTTTCCTTCCCTCTCCCCCTCTTCCCTCCATCTTATTTCCCAGCCTACTTGCCCTCCAAGCAGTTTCCAGCTTCCTTAGCCTGGGGACAAGCACTGCGGCCTTCTCAAGTCAGACGACCAGCAAGCTCATAGAACACCAGACTGAGTCAAAAGATCAAAGATCGGGGATCTAGTCTAGACCAGTCTGTGTGACTACTCAGTAAGTTAGTTCTTCTCTCTGTGCCTCAGTCTCCCCATTTGTAAAAAGGCCTAAAGTCCCTTCCTGATCCACCATTCTGTGGCTGTATGTCTCTGCTGTGATAGGTTTCTTTTCCATCCTTCTCCCTGCCCAAGGTTTCTAGAGTTGGACTGGTCTGTAGAGAAATCTGGCCTCTATACAAAGGAGCCCTTCTGGAGTGACTGTCTTGACAGTCCTAGGTCCTTTTCTATAAAATCTAAGAGATCCTCACTGCAGGACTTAGCTCCACCTCCTCCAGGAAGCTTTCCCAGATTAACCTCAATTAGCTCCAGTAGCAACCTCAGGGCTTGTGTCTGGGGCTTTACCAAGCTGTATTGAGTTCCCTCTTAGCTAGGCTGGTCCTTCAAGAACAGATACAGCTTAGTAGCAAATCTTTATTTTTGCTGTTGATAAGACTCTGGGGCTCCTCTGGAAGAGCCTTTGAGACCCCATGATCATATCACAATGATGGGTCAGAGTGGAACTTTAATAGAGACCCTGCCATCCATATTAGAGTATAAGCTCCCTGAAGGTAGGTCCTTTTTTTAATCTTTGAAACTAGGGCTCAGACAGTCTGACTGACAGATCTGGGGGTCTTAGAAACTATCTAGACCAAGAAGAAACTTGGTGAAACTTGGTGAAGAAACTGAGAAGTAGAGAAGTAAGTAACCCAGGTCATAAAGGAGGTAAGCAGTAGAATCAGAACCCAGACCCTCAGCTTTCATTCCATTTACCATATTGACCCTAGGGTCAAGGGTTAGGGGCATGGTACCCTTGGTAAGTCTGGGGAAGCCTTTGGACAGATTCCTTCTGAGAATCATGTTTTTAAATGTGTCAAATAATACTCATGGAATTGCAAAGGAAACCAAAAGTTAGTGAAAAAAAGATGTAATTTCCATGCCCCCTCCAAGTTCTCAGATTCCCCCTTGCCCCAAGAGCTACCCATAGATCCCTTCAGGATAGGACCCCTGCTCTAGGGATATTATACTGATATGTTTGAATCTTCCCCTCCCCCTGCCCTTGGGTGGCTTCCCTGTCATGGGCCAGGATACACACTTTTTTCTGTGACCCCTCATCCTGCTCCTTCCATCCCCCCCTCCTGCCTTTTCCTTTTAAATCCCCACTTGGCTTTCCATAACCTCTCGGGGCCAGGCTGGACTCTAGCCCAGATGCCTCTTCCTGTTTTAAATAAACACATTCCCCTATCAAAGAGATGTGAAAACCCAGTCAGAGACCCAGCTCTGCGGGAGGACTCTGGTTCTCCTGCTTTCTTTTCCTCACCTTCCACACCAAGAAGCCACAGGGCACAAGCCTTTCATCTTCAGGGGCCAATTCCCCAGGGCCTGGGTCAGATTGAATTCTAACTCTCATTATAACTAACCAATCTCCAGAGATACTACACAGGCTTTAGCCACTCCTCAAGAAGGTGGGGCAGAAATTTATTATCCCTATTTTATGAGTGAGTGAAGCAGGGACCAGAGTGTCCCAGGACATACAACACCAGACCAGGTCTACATCCCAAATTCTCCTGACTCTTTCGGGAAAGAGGACCCCATTGGATCCTTGATAACCTAGGTGGCTCTGAAATCCTTTTGGGATTCTCCAGGGAAGCCCATTCAGATCAGATTCCATCTAATGTACAATGGTAGAGTGGGAAGAACTACTACACCAGAAGGCACAAACTTGAATTCCAATCTCCTTATTAGTTTAACAGTTTAACAGTCAGTCAGTCAACAAACATTTACTAAGTTCCTACTATGTGCCAGGCACTGTGTTAAGTGCTAAGGATATAAAACTGTAGGACCATGAGGAAGTGACTCTACTTTTCTAAATCTCGGCTTCCTCATTTTGAAAAATGAAGGTAAGACAGTTCTGCCCAGGTTGTCTCAAGGGGGTGCTGGGAGGATCCCATGAGATAATATTTATGATAGTGCTTTGAAAGTTAACATTATTTTAATTATTTAATTAAACAATAAAGATTAGAACATTTATTTATTTAAATAATTAGGTTTTGAGCATTTAATTGTTTAATTAAGTGATCGAATTTTAATTGAGATAGTATTATGTACTGGGAGGGGGTAGGGTATCACATTTTTTCTCTTTTGATTTTTCCTTTCTCTTGCCAGAAGATAATAATACCTGAATAAGTCCTCTGGGACTTGTTGAGTTGGGCTAGGAAGCTGCCCCCATGATCTTCACTCTATTTTTCCCATGATACAGATTCTCCAGTTACCATGTCAATACCAAGAGAATACAGTCAAGCATTGTGAGACTGGACTTTTTGCTGTAATTGATTTATCAAGTACTAGAATATGAGAATGAGCATATACCCCTAAGAACACCCTAAATTTGCCTCATTGGGATGAATGAGAAGTCCTACATCACTCAGAAGATAAAATATCTATCTATCTATCATCTATCATCTATCTATCTATCTATCTATCTATCTATCTATCTATCTATCTATCTTTCTATCATCTATCAACTATCAACTATCTATCATCTATCAACTATCATCTATCCACCTATCTACCTATCTAATCTATCCATCCATCCATGTATCCATTTATCTATATCTATCTATCTATTATCTATCAACTATCATCTATCCACCTATCTATCTAATCTATCCATCTATCCATCCATCCATCCATGTACCTATTTGTCTATATCTATCTATCTGTCTATCTATCCATCTATCTGTGTGTATATACATATAAACACACATATACATATATATGGAACTTGTGGGTGACATGGAAGTACAGGCTGAAAATATGACCAGGCTCCAAAGAGGTTTGATAACAGTGAACGTTTATATAGTGTTTTAAGGTTTGTAAAGTACTATCACAATAATATTAACATTTATACAGTGTTCACTATGTACCAGCTACAGTGCTGAGGGCTTCATAATCATTATCTCCTGTGATCCTCACAACAATCCTGGGAGGTCAACGATATTATTCCCATTTTACAGATGAGGAAACTGTGGCAGACAGAGGTTAAGTGACTTGCTTAGTGTCATACAGCTACTAAGTGTCTGAGTTTAGTGTTCTATGTGCTGTACCACCTAACTGCCTCTAGCTATAAAAGATAAATTCCTAGAGTGCAGACCTTTAATTTTCAACTAAGGGACATGAAGTTGTACAGGGTTATACTTCTTACTTGTAAGGCTATTACTGAATACAACTTTCTCTCAGAGCCCCCATCAGAGACATACAATTGGCCTGAAGGAACAAGAGGGTTGACACAAAAGGGTCTTGGCTAAATCAATCCACATGTACTGAATGCTGCCATGTGAGGAGGAGGAGGAGATGACAACAAGGACAGTCCCTCAGGGTGCTTATAGTCTAGTTGAGGAGACAAGATACAAAGTACAGCAAAGAGTTAAAGATTCAATAACTCTTAGGACTGTAGCCTCATTGCTGCTGGTATCTTTCTGCTACCAGTAGCATTCTCTCCTCTATACTCACAGTTCACTGTGTGTGTCTCTTAAGTACACACAGATTATAGTCACAGAAATGTACACACAAACTTACCTACATGGTCACACTCAGACACATCCTTATAGGCACACAAACATAACACACGTACACACAGATACGATACATACACAGGGACCTACAGGTATACACATACTTATACATATGCACAATCATCAAACAATGTAACAGAGGGACAGAGGAACTTTAAATTCAATAACTATGTCTTGAGTGGCAGCTAGTGCTTCTGTGAATAGAATACTGGTCCTGGAGTCAAAAAGACCTAAGTTCAAATTTGACCTCAGATACTTTTTTGTTATGTGACCCTTGGCAAGTCACTTTACCTCAGTTTTACCTTTGCCCTCAGTTTTCTCATCTGCAAAATGGGAATAATAGTAACACCGACCTCCCACAGGTATTGTGGGGATCAAATGAAATAATAATCGTAAAGCACTTAACAAACACTACAATAATGTTAGCTATTATCATTATTAGGCAATCTACTAAGTGCCAGAGTTACAGAGACCAAAAGGAAACAGTTCCTACCTTTAAAGGTGGATCGAATAGAGATCCAAATTATATAGGTGGTGGTCCAAATAGCTATAGCACAAGGAAAATTGAGAAGAGGGAGAGAGTTAAGACCTGGGGAGATGAGGGAAGGTTCTTAGAGAAGGTGCCAGCTGAGCTGAGCCTTGAAGGAAGGTGATGATTCTGAGAGGGAGTACTGAGAGAGAGTGTATTACAGGCATAAAGGAATGTACAAAAGTGGGAAATGGTATGTTGAGTTAGGGAACATCCAGGAATCCAGTTTGGCTGGAAAGCAGAGTTCATCAGAAGGAGTAGTGTGAAATAAATCTGGAAAGGTAAATGGACAGCCTTAAATGCCAGGGAAAGGAATCTGCATTTCATCCCTGAGCCAGACAGCATTACTGGAGATTCCTGAGTGTGATTCAGATCTGTGATTTAGGAACATTATCTGTAGAGAGGGAAGGGAGAAGGAGAAAGACTCAAGGCAGGAAGACCCACTAGGAGGTTAGTCCACAGTCCAAGCAAGAAGTGATGAGGTCCCAAATTAGAGGTAGGAGGGGCATGAGGGGGGTAAAAGGGAATGCAGTGGGAGAGATGTTGGTTAGGTGAAAAAATGCTGCACTTTTATAGTCAGAAGGGTTTGGTTTGAATACTTCATCCAATTTACAAGCTATGTGACCATGGCAAAGTCAACCTCTCTGAGCCTGCTTCAACCACAAAATAGGAATGCTACCATTTTTACTACATACCCATGTAGCGTTATGTGAGAAAAGCACTTTCTAACCCTTAAATGGCATCTCAAAGTGAGTTACTATTTACAGAAGAACCCAGAGCACCCTGGGCTACTGTTGGGAGCATTCCCTGAGCCCCTCCAGGTGTGCCTGTGCTGAGAAGGAAGCAGCCAGAATGACAGGTGGGGGCTGTAGCCATGGCTGGGGCTGGGCACTATCTCCTGTTCCACACACACACATCTTGTGTCTGGCTTCTCCCAGTGTCCTCAAGGGCCTCCTTGTCCCGACACAAACACCCTCGCTGCCCCTCAACTGCCAGGCTCCAAGTCCCTTTCTCTCTACTGTGTGCTTGCCAGCTCCAGCAGAGAACTCTGCACACTCCCCCCTTCCCCTGTCCCCAGCCTAAAGCCACCACAGAAAGCAGAAAGGTCCCTCTGCTTCCACAACACTGCTGTTTGTCAAAGCCTGGGAACAAAGAGAGCATTCACCATTCACAGGGACAGGAAAAAGGGCCTCAGGAAAAGCTGGGGGTAGGAGGGGAGAGTGAGAGACTGAGAAGTGAGGGAGAGGAGGGCTTGGAGAGACAGAGAGATGAGAGAAAAGATAATATCAGACAAAAGAAAACAGACATAAAGATGGTGAAATATGGACAGAGAAAGAAGAAATGAGACAGAAGGAGAAAGAGATGGTGAAAGAGAGAGAGAGATAGCAAGAGATATGGAGGATTGATGGCAATGGAAAGGAGTTAATGGGAGGAATTCAGAGACACAGAAAGAGGAAAAGGAAAGAATGGGAGAGAGCCATAGAGGTAGGGACAGGGAACCAGGAAGAGAAAGCAAGAAGGGGAAGCTACACTTTCCCTTGAGGTAGGTTAAAACAGAATCAGTAACTGCTCTAGAAATGACCTGTTGTTTGCAACATTGGAAATACATATTCCCCAGACTGATGAAGAGGAAGCCCTCCACCTTCACCCTGTGTCCCTTCTCCTTTGTTTCAGTGACTATACAAATGGATCCCAAGGGGGCTTCCAAATTCAGTTCTAGTGATCTCTGGTGAGACCAGGTTTGTTGGGCAGACACAGCAGAAGAGAGAGAAAAAAAGAGAATGAGCAAAACCAACATTCTTCATCAACTTCTGTCAATGACTTCCTGCCTGCCACTATACAGTGACAAACCAGTCATAGAAGGCCATTTGCTGGATGGGGGTGAAAGGGCTGGAGGAAAGGGCATCAGGTCACTATACATACAGGTCAATGCCTCCCACTCTCTTTATGCTCCTCCAAACTCCAGATTTTCCACCTACTTCAAATGAAAAGCTCACTCCATAGAGCCATATATAATAAATACATGTTCCCAGAAAGTCAAATGTTCAGGTTTTCTAATTAGCTCTTATTTGCATATGTCCTCCAGAGGAGCTGGAAATTTCAAGAAGTCCTACATAGAGCTCTTTTATAAAGTGAAAATGCTTGTGAATCATTGCTTCCTAATTTATCTGCTTTGTCATTTCCATTTCTCTTACATGATCAAAGCTTATTAATTTGAAATTATGTGAGAAGGGCCAGTCTGAAATGATGAAATATCTTTATTAAGCATTTTTTTCCTTCTTTCAATTAAGTCCAGAAAGATGAACCACATATAAATGCAAAAGTGAATCAATGAAAAGTAAAACCTCTTTATGGATGACAGAATGGTAGAAGGAATAGTCAAATCATGAAAGCTAACCTATAAGACTTCTCAGTTGAAAAAAATGATTTGAAAATAATGTGAATAATTATGATTGGTGTGGAGGAGAAATAGAAAATCATCTGACCTCTGTTTCAGAAAATTATACAAGAAAATGTCCTAGAAATATTGGAAACAAGGGACAGTTTGTACTTAGATAGAATTCACAGGATGCCAATAGGCAAAAGCCCAAAATATAACTTACTTAGAGACCTCATTGTCAAGATGAGGGAATACAATGACAAGAAGATAATCCTACAAGCAGCCAGGAATTAACATACCTCATATTAAAATGCACAAATTTGAATTTCATATGATTTTTTAAAAATAGAAAGAAGGCAGGGAGACCCACTAGGAGGCTATGACCATAGTCCAAGAAAGACATGATGAGGCACCAGATTAGAAGCAGTGGTGGTAAGAGGGGAGTAACAATAGAAACAACAGAAAGTTGGAATATGATAATATGGAAAATTGGGGAACATAGCATTTAGTAGCAAAGCCTAGCAAATCTGAGCATAGTTTTACAAACCAAAAAAATGAGCATTTAAAAATAAAGATAATTTTGAATAATCTGTGGATAAATTAGTAAAAATTCACACATACATCTAAGATCTCTGACTTGTAGATTGAAAAGAAAAAAAACAGACATACATAAACATAAATCATCAAACTAAGAGATTTAATTGATAGCTATTTTCCACATTGAATTAGGTAGGAGCTATTTTAATGCAATAACTATAAAGGAGTAAAAGTTACAGTAATATTATAATAGATAAATAAAATAAAAATTCCAGTTTAAATGGCTTGGATTCCCTTACGTAAATAAAACTGGCTATTCAATGGATTAAACCAACAATATGCTCCCTATAGGAAATAGATCTAAAATTAAAATAGAAAGACAGTGTGATGTAGTGAATAAAATGCTAAACATTCAGGGCTAAACTTGGAATCTGAGTATTTGAGTCCACATTTCAGCTCTGCTACTTACAGTCTGTGTGAATTTGGGCAGCTCATTTGACCCTTTAGGGCTTCAATTTCCATATATATAAAATGAGAGAGTTGGTCAAGATGACCTCCAATGTCTCTTCCAGATCTAAACTTCTGACGCTAAATATGTAAATTTAAGATGAAAAGATCAACTAAAATTTATCAATCCTATCTAGCTTTGGAAATTATTAGATTATATACACTAAAGTTTAATTAAAATTAGAAATAATGACAAGATACAAATAAGGAAATTATATCATGTTCAAAGATACCATTAACAATAAGAAATGTGGTAGAAAGTTAGTTGTATTTGGATTCATGGTGCACCTGATTTTAAATCCTGCCTCTGATATGTACTAGATGGGTGACCCTGGACAAGTCATTTGAATTCTTGGATTTTCAAGTTTCCTCATCTGTGAAAGGAGGATAACCTAGCACCTACATCAAAGGGTTGTTATAAGGATCAAATGAAAAAATATACAAAAGGCACTCTGTTAAATGATGTGCAGTATAAATTTTAATCATTACTTTAATATCAATATAATATAGCTAATAGATTTATGAAGTAAAAGTCAACTGAGGAGAAATCACTAAGATAGACTATAGAATGAAAATAAAACAGTTGGCTTTTTAAATGGCCAATAAAATTGTTAGGCAGAGATTTTAATTAAAAAAGGGCAAGAAAAAAAACAAATTGGCAACAGAAAAAACTAGGAGATATCATAATAAATGCGAAAAGAAGAAAGCCTACTATCAGAGACTATTATATGCAACATTATATGCTAATAAAAATTGAGCATATAAAATAAACAGATGAATAAAACACCCAGTTTGGCCAAGTAGAAAATCAATATGTAAACCAATGGCTTTTAGAAGGAAAAATCAAACAGGTTATTAAAGGCAGTAGGGCCAGAAGAACTCACAAGTAGATCCTAAGAAATGTTGGAAGAGCAATAAATAACATATTATTTAAACTGTAAAAAAATAGAGAAGAATGGAATTTGACCTAATTTTTCCTGCAAGGCAAATAGGTTAAACTTGGCAAAAAAAAAAAATTTATATATATGGAAGAAAAAGAAAACTATAGGTGAATATCTCTGGTAAACACTGATAAAAATATTAAATAAAATACTGTCAAGTAGAATACAGAAATATATTTTGAAGTTACTCATGCTTAATTAAGATTTAAGCCAAAAATTCAAGGATGGTTCAGTATTAGGAAAACACCATACTAAACCATATCAGTTGTAGTATTTATGCATCAATAGATACAGACCTTTGATAAAATATAACATTTATTTACATTAAAATACCAAGCAGTATAAGAATGAAATGATTTTTCCTTAACAAAATGCAAAGCATTTAAAACAATGATATAGTATTATACATAATGAAGATACAATATATTTATCCCCTTAAGAACAGAGGAAAGCCAGAGCTGTCCACTCTCACCTTTGCTATTTGTCTTAGTTTTAGAAATGGAAGCTACACTAATAAAGTAATAAAGAGAAATTAAGGGAATAAGCATTAGAAAAGAAGGGGAGTAGATATTTCTAGTCTAAGATGATATGATGACATTTAGAAAGCCCAAGGGGACCAACAACAAAACAATCAACCAAGATAAATGGCTTTAGAAAGATAATGAGATATAAGATAAACCCACCAAAAAATAACTAACATTTTAACACATAGTCAGCAGAAACCAGGGAAAATTGAAAGATAAATACTATTTAAAACAATAACAAAAAGTATAAAATAGTTAGAAATTAACCTGTCAAGATCATCACATCTACATCTACAGATATATAGATAACACATCTATCTATAGAAAGATAAGTATAAAGAAATTTTTAAGAAGTAAAATATAAATGGTTAAGTCAAGACAATCTAGTCAAGTTGGCAAAACAAAAGTTAATTTACAGAGAACCTGAATTTAAATCTTGTGTTCTTCTACTTCCTACCAGTATAACCTTGGGCAAGTAACCTTATCTCTCTGGGACATGGTTTCCTCATTTATAAAATGATGGAAGTGGACAAAGTGACCTTTGAGACGCCTCTCATTTTTAGATTTATGATGTTTTGACACGAAATTTAATATAATACCAATCAAAACACCAAAGGATTATTTGACGGTATTAGATAAAGAGATAAAGTTTATATATGAAATAACAAACAAGAATATTGAAGGGTATAATGAAAAGGGGAAAATAGAGGAAGGGGAATTAGGCCTGCAAGATGTCAAATTATACTGCAGAGAAGTTCTTATCAAAATTCTCTTGTGTCATATAAAAATAGATCAATTAAACAGAAGGGATAATCCAGGATTAGAACCTAAGGCATAGGCTGACATACAAAAATCCAGCATTATAAAGCACTGAGGAAGGGAATATTCAATAAAAATTGCTGGGAAAAATTGGACAGGAGTATGGGGAAAATGGGATTAGATCCACTCATATACCACATGCAATAAATTATAAGTGGACCAATATTTCTAGTTTTTTATTATTCAAGTAAAGCTATTATGAATATTTTTGTATAAATTATTTTTTCCTTTTATATAACATTCTTGGTCAGGGACCTACTTAATAATCCTAGCAGTGGATTCATTTGTCAGAAGCTAAATGAGGTGGCCAGGAGAGGTAGTGAGCTCTCCGTGAACTGAAGTCTTCAAGGAGAAGCCTTATGACCATTTATCAGCAATGTTATAAAAGGGATTCTTAGATATGGGTTGAACTAGCTGGCCCCTGAGGTCCCTTCCAGCTATAATTAACTCTATGATTCTGTGAATCTGCATAATGTCCCCCTGTATCA